>OX276375.1:52045315-52645315 GCA_946251855.1 Alsophila aescularia
TGACACCAATCATCCTTTCCAAACCGAATGAAAAACGGCCCTAAAGCTTAGCACATAAAGCTTTTAAAAAAATATTACTATCATGTCCAAAGGGAACGCTGATCGAAACATATTTAGCGTTTTTAACTGTTATTTTCGATCATTTAACATCAAAACCCCCTTAGATGTAGCTAAATAATAGACAGCAGCCTCCCTGAGTGGTTTTATAATAAACTAGCTGTACCCGCGGTTTCACACGCGTGGCCATTTCGTTATGTTAAAAGAACTTTATTTCTATTCCAAGACCCAATATAAGACCCAGATATACCAACAAGAATATACCAACATTTAAAAAAACCTCTAGCCGTCAAAAAGTTTTTATCGGGTGCTCGGCTTTTATTACTCGAATTGTGATAATAAGTACACCAGTTTTTAAGTCAAACCCTAAGCTATCCAACGGTGAAAAATGCATCGCTATCGGTCCAGTAGTTTTGACGTGATGCGTGAACAGACTAACAGACAAACAGGCAGACACGAATTTTAAAAATTTATTTATTTTCAGTAGCTTATTTTCAGTACCCTAGTTTTTTTTTAAATGTCTTCCTTTAACATTTTTTTTGGTACCGTGTACCGCGACATACCTACTGATTGACTGACTGACTGACTGAAAGACAATGCCCAGCCTAAGCCGGTGGACCTAGGTATTTGAAATTTAGAGGAATATTCCTTGAGTATCATAGAGGTGAACTACGAAGAAACTATAAACCGAAAAACATGAATACGAACTCCAAATAAAATACCCCTATCCTGGTCCCCCTTTAATTTACCTGTATGAAAAGTATTCAATGTCCTACCCCGTAGTATGAACTCAAATTATTCAAAGTTTCATTTGAATTCATTCAGTAGTGTCACGAGGCGATCCTAGGGTTATTCTAAGTGTTTTTTCGTCAAAATTAAAGTCTTTTTCCCATAGAGCCCCTAAGGGTACACTCTGACCTAGAAGTCAGCATTTTGGTGGGCATTCTATTGGCCGTTATTTTAGGTACGTGGTATTTAAGCAGTAATTTAAACTGCCACATAAAGATAGATAAAATAATAATTTATTTACCACTTTTTATCAGATATTTTGTTAAAACATCGACATGAGCCAAAGCAATATCGGAATGTCAATCTAGGAATGACAGGTTATTTGAATTTAGAATTAAATAATGACAAACTATCAAATGGAATGAAATGGATTTTGAAAGAATTAAGAATTTATCAAAGAGGTTTCACATCTTCACAGTAGTTTTGGCATAATGCTTTTCCTAGATACAGACAGACAGACGACAGCCAAAAATGAAAAAAAAAACAATGTTGGCTTCAGAAAGAATAACAGAAAAGCTTCCATTTTTTTATTTTTTTAAGTTTCTTATATATAGTGACTTCACTCCGCTCTGGATTCAAAATAGCGCCCTCGCCGGAAAAATATTATTTCGCTCCCTAGTAATACAATCTATTATTCTGGTACAAGGATATTACAACCAAACCTAACTAGGGCAAAGCGGCTGAATTATCGAAAAAAATATCTATGAGTGTATAAAAATGCAATTATGAGTATATGTCATATGTGCGAGTAAGTATGTCGTTTAATAATTAATATTAACAGCAAGTAATTCACGGTTGCTTCTCGCTGGTTTATTGTTTAGTTTTAATTGTTTTTTCCTTGTCCTTGATACGTAATGAAATGAACTAATGACGAATAAATGACCTTTTGCCTATAGGTATTTCATTTTGGTCGCGTCATTGTATTTAACACTGAAAGAAATACCTATCCTATATATTATTCCAGGATCAAAAGTACCTGTAAAGTACAATATATATAAAATTTCGTTCAGCCAGAACGAAATTTTATTATTATAATGAGGGAGTATGACAGGTGTCAAACTCCCTCATTATCATCATCATCGTCATCAGCCCATGTCAGTCCACTGCTGGACATAGGCCTCTCCCAAAGCACGCCACTGAGACCGATCTACGACTCTTCTCTTCCAACTACTGCCAGCCATTTTGCTTATATCGTCACTCCACCTAGCTGGAAGGCGCCCTACTCTACGTTTGCCTAGTCGCGGTCTCCACTCAAGAACACGTCTACCCAACGGTTATCGGTCCTTCTACAAGTATGACCAGCCAATTGTCACTTCAGCATGCTAATCCTAAGGGCTATGTCGATAGCCTTGGTTCTCTGTCGGATTACCTCGTTTCGGATACGGTCCTTCAGAGAAACTCCGAGCAAAGCGCTTCCATAGCCCGCTGAGCGACTTTAAATTGGTGGACTAGTCGAACCGTGATTGTCCACGTCTTGGCTCCGTATGTCATAACAGGTAGGACGCACTGGTTAAACACTCTTGTCTTCAAACTTTGCGGTATTGGTGATGAGAAAATTTGACGAAGCTTCCCAAATTCTGCCCAGCCCAGCTGTATTCTTCTGCGGGTCTCTCTCTCGAAGTTGTTTTTACCTAGTTGTATTGTTTGCCCCAAGTAAACATTCTTTTTTTTAACATAACCTTGGTTTTTTCCAAGTTCATCAGGAGACCAATGCGTTGAGAAGAATCAGCTGGGCTGTCCAACATCTGTTGCAAGTCCTGCAACGTTTCTGCCACAATGACTATGTCAGCGTATCTCAAGTGTGATTTGACTCACCGTTAATGTTAATGTCACATCCTTTCCAGTCCAAGTCTTAAACATATCCTCCAATGCATTTGAGAACAATTTCGGAGAAATATCTTCCCCTTGTCTCACACCTCGACCTCGATGCAGGGTATATGCTTAGTCTGCTGGTTCTGTACTTGGACGGTCATTGTTGCGGCGTCATACCGACTTCTCAACACTTGGCTATACCGCCAGTCGACTTGGCATCGTTGCAGGGACTCCAAAACAGACCAAGTCTCGATGGAACCAAAGGCTTTCTCATAGTCCAGGCAATCAAAGGCTTCTTTCTCATAGTCCGTAGTCTCACAGTTCAGAAACGCCAAGCACAGGGGCTGTTTATACTTTTCGGTCTTCTGTATAATCTGCCGCACTGTGTGAATGTGGTCTACGGTGCAGTATCCTCCCCAAACCCCGGCCTGCTCTGTAGGCTGAAATTCATCGAATCTTCACGCAAGACGATTCGTGATGACTCTCGAAAACAGCTTCTAGACGTGGCTCAGGAGAGAAATAGGCTGATATAGTTTTTCAAAAGGGTTATCCCCTTTTTTGAAAAATAGTACTACCACACTCCTGTTCCATGCCTTTGGAGATATCTTCGAGAAGAGGACAGAATTAAAGATTCGCTGAACCTCTTCAAGCGTGGGAGTACCTCCTGCCTTCATGAGATCCTTAGTAATTCCGACCTCACCCGGGGCTTTTCCATTTTTGCGCTGTCTAAGAGCCATCTCAATTTCGTCAAGGTTAACTTCTGGTAGCTATTCGGTATAGTGGCGGGTCAGAGTAGCCCTCTCATAATCCCAAGCGGACATGAATTTGTAGACTCCAAAACAGTCTCAAAATAACTCTATATTTTGTACACTATTGTCACCGAAACAAAATGTTGTAATCCTATGGAATTCGAATAACCAGAAATATCCTCGAAGTCTCCGCCAGGAAGTGTACGTCAAATAGTTTTTTATCAATAATAATCGCTCGGCTTCTATTCATTGGATTGAGATACAAAGTACACCAGTTTTTATTTCAAAATCTAAGCTATCCAACTACGAAAACCGTATCGCTATCGGTCCAGTAGTTTTACGTGATGCGCAAACAGATAAACACGGACACGATCTAAAAAAAATATAATCTTGTTCAGTAGCTTATTTTACTAGACCTTTTTTGATCATCTTCTTTGTACATACTTTTTGTTACAAAGAGATCGGCTAATCTACACGTCTTACGTCGGAAATAACCTATTATCAGTTAATAGATTATCCGTCCAATTGCCAATGGACACAATCACCATTCCCAACCACGCGGCACGTCATCAGCTCTCGATGCTTCCGTCCTATATTTCCATAACGAAAATGAAGACATAAATAACGTCCGAGCGTCTAATGACACGACATAAAGGCGCAACTCATAACGTGCTGGTCACGCTCAGCGTTAGCTTAATGCAATGTGTTGATGCTGAGTGAATGACAACTTTTTCTATGCGCTGTTCGCTCGGCTAATGTCCACTGAACATTATTATATCGAGCTGTCTGCTTGAAACATGGTAATGCATTAATTTCGAAATTGCGGTTTACATTAACATGCCTCGGTTTGATGAAATGTATCAAACGAAATGAAAGTAAAGCTTATCTATCTATTTATATGTTCAGTAAGTACATAAAATTCAATACAATTAAGATAATTTTTAAAAACGATCTAGTTGATTTAATCTAAGCTACTGAACAAGAATAGACAGAAAATTCGTGTCTGTCTGTTTTCCTGTTTCACGTAAATACTACTGAACCGGTTGTGATGTGGCTTTCACTGTTGGATAGATTGGTTTAGACTTAAAAACGGGTGTTGTATCTCAATCAGATGAATAGAAGCCGAGCAATCGATAAAAAACTATTTGACGGCTGAAGAAATGTTGAGTAGTTGGGATTTTAGGTCCATAGGTATTCATATGGTATTTATAACCTAGAGAAATGACAACGCGAGCAAAGCCACGGGCACAGCTAGTTCATAATATGTACGTAATTATATAGTAATTATGCTTGGCACAAGTTTTCCATGAATATCCAAATTCTGATAAAAATATTGAAAACTATTTAAATTAGAAAGTTAAATTACTTATTCAAAGGTACAAAAGATTCCTTCAAGTGCATTGGGAATTAAAGGTAGGTAAGTATTACTAAAGTTCCCGACCTATTGTGGCTACAGTACAGCACCCTGACCATACATAGGTATTCTAACCCACACTTGGCCGATTATGGTTTGATTGTTTACAGGAAAAATCATTACAATAAGTATAACTATGAACTTACGCAACCAGTAACCAGTTTCAATTTCAACGCGAAAATTACATTTTCATGCCTTTCAAAAGCGTATCCAATATAAAATCCCATTTTGGGTCCGGGTAGTTTATTGAATTTGCCCCTCAGTTACGAGAGGCCGCCTGCTGCGCTCCCGTATGAATACTTATATTTATTTACATACGCTTCATTTAACAATGCGCTTGAGCACACTCGAGCGCTCATCTTGTAATACTTTATAACGATTCAACTAGCTATGCAACTGCGCCCATTTCGAGTGACTTTCAACCCCGCTTCGGGATTTGCTTGTGACTATACAAATTCTCACTTATGAAGTCATTCTAAACTTTAAAGTTAATACCTTATGACTTCACCTGTGTTAGGTAGGTATACATATTAAGAAACCCTTATAATTTCGTCATGTCCGTCTGTCTGTATGTCACAGCCATTTTATTGAGTAACTATTAACACTACGTAGTTGAAATTTAGCATACCTATGTATGGATACTTATTTATAACCACTACATAAATTACAGAATGTCCATGAATGTTAGCAACCTTTTAATTTGGCTGACAACTTAAAAGATACGCTGATTCTAAAGAAAAAAGTTACAGTGACCCCCTGTTTCTAAAACATACAGGATAATTCGTAATCCCGTTTCTATAGCGAGAGGGGGAAAAGCATTTCCCCGGAGATCGATAGCGGGAAAGCGTTTGCGATTGGAGGGCGTCGCGACGTGTCCCCCGCCCAACAAAATGGCCGTCAGCGGCGCCTCTCCCTGTCCCCCTCTGGACGATCAATTGGATTTATGAATACAGTAGCTTGCTAGTAGCTGGAAATCTATGAAAGTCAAACT
This sequence comes from Alsophila aescularia, assembly GCA_946251855.1. Classification (NCBI taxonomy): domain Eukaryota; kingdom Metazoa; phylum Arthropoda; class Insecta; order Lepidoptera; family Geometridae; genus Alsophila; species Alsophila aescularia. The sequence goes on from OX276375.1 coordinate 52,051,128, forward strand.
TTAAATGAAACAGAATCTTCGCATGATTCTGAAAGAGCTCTCATACTGTATCCTTGGAAAGCATATGGCAAGTGTAGTTTTGCGGTAAATACAAAAAGTCAAACACGAGGGAGGCTATTAATGAAATTGCACGTTGCGTAGTCTGGTATGGTGCAATTAAAGGTTTGTTTGAGGCGGATGCCGGAACAAAGCGCACGCGATCTCAAGCGGCCCGTCTCGTCTGCCGCCTGTCGCGCTGTCCGTCGGCCCAGCCGCCAGAATTACTCGAGATTTCGCTCTTTTTTAAATAATTATTGCAGTTCACGACATTTAGCTTAATTTATACATTCCACTTACTAATTAAATCCAAAGGCCGAAGCGATCTGCAGACACTGCCCCTCATCTTTCATTCTATCTACCTGCCTTCAAGAAAAAATACTTCCGTGCCACATGTCTTCTTTGGCCTTTAGTTTTACCACCAACGGCGCGGGTGCTCTGGTTTTTTGCTTTATTTTGTTTTTTTTTGTTGACAGGCCCACATAGTATCCCGATTCATCATGAACGGTGTGTGTGTGAGGTGGCGGGGCTGGATCGACCTGGAGCGGCTGGACGGCGCCGGCTGTCTGGAGTATGACGAGGAGCGCGCGGCGGTGGAGGACGCCGCGCTGCGCGACCAGATCGAGAGATACAACCAGCGGCTGCGGGACTTCGAGGACAAGCAGCGCGCGTACCGCGAGCACGGCGAGGAGCTGCGCCACTCGCATGCGCACGCGCACGTGCAGCGCTGCCACCAGCCGCGCCAGCCGCCGCATCCCTCGCACCCTCACCCTTCGCACCCCGTCCACATCAAACCTCACTCTCAAGGTGCTCTCATTTCTTAAACTCACAGACATCTACTGAAAAACAAGCGCTCAATCCTACATTAGCATCACAATATGAAAAAAACTATGACCCTGTGCTACGAAAATTATAATTCCATCACCTACAAAATATTTCAACGCGTGATCATTACTATGCACTAAATCCAAAATCAACCATTTTAATCTATAACCTGCAAATATCTGATATAATAAATTTGTAATAAGCTTAGTACGTCCAAATCACCGCGGTAATTGTTAAAATTTTCTACATAAGCCATACTATTACTGTAGGAATAACATGCCAAAATAATACTCTCACCAAATAATGTTTATAAGAAAACTAAGTATACCAAGTGCAACTTTCAGCTTGCTGATTGTACAAGTAGGGATAACTTTGTCGTTGCAATGTTAGTTGGTATGTATGTATATTAATTAAATTTATATTATACTTAATTAAGTATTACTACTATCTATGTAAGTGATCATAAGCGATAAAAAAAACATATGAGATGAAGGATTTTAAGTGTGTGCAGAATTAAGATATACTGTAAAAATAACATACAAGAAGCAGCCTAAAAATTGTTTTAAATAAATTGTCTTGTGAAATAAAACCTGTACTGCTAATATTAATAATCAAAAATCAATAGGTGCGTTATTTTCCAGTAATTAATTTGTATTTAGGTGCAATTAAGATCTAATTGTTGTACTCGTAGAGCCAGTTTAAAATCTATTTTAAGACTAGTTCACTAGTAAGCAAGAATTTCAATTAATATAGTAGGTAAGTTATACCTATTGTAAAGAATTTGGTATTAATTGATTTTTAATTTGTACCTACCTTACACCAAGAGACCTTTTAATATCATACCAATAAGTTGTCCGTTTTCGAAAGTATATGTTTCTTGTTTATTTTTTGATAGGTTAATCACAAAATGTGTTAATTATTTTTAAGTTTAATTTTATGTGACAAAATTATTATTCATAAAAGCTATTGTGATAGTAAATGTAAATAAATCTTAATGTCATTTATATCTCCAACATTTATTTCAATATCACCCCTTGATATTTTAATATACTAATGTATGAAACAAACTTACAATACATTTTATCTTAAGATTTAAAAAAAACATCTTAAAGTATAAAGCTACATCTTTTAATTTCTCAGAACATGGCCATTCAAGTATGGCCAAAAAAGTAGGATACAAAAAAAATATAAGTTTACGCTGTGTTTATTCATAGTGCATTTTCCAAATCCAAAGAACCTTCCTTACGTGCATTTTCCAATACCTGTCAGGCAAGGTATTCCGTTAAAACTGACAAGGTTTCGGTGCACTGAGGTGTATAACAGGGGGGTGGCAATCCCTATTTAACAATGGCTATTATAGTAAAATTAAATGTAATTAGCCGTCCTTTGCATGTCATGGCCCCTGCAGTATTATACAATATAACATAACAGTAGACAATATTAACACGTGCTACTCAGTTTTTACTTCCATTTCACTGCGCATAGCGTCAAAATATTTATGCCAAGCTTATTAATAAAGCAATACCTAGCATAATATTATGTAGGTAGGTCATGTATACCTATATGTCGTGGTGATATCATAGAATTGATCATTTCATGCAATGATTCGATAATTTCATGAAATGGCCAGTTAAAACTGACCACATCGTTAAAACATCAATGTTTAATAATATTTCAATCCACGTTTGGCCATATCATTAAATATCAACCGGTTCACAGTCCACAGCCCATATAACAATAGATAAGTTATTGTTATGTGGGCTGTGGACTGCGTGAACCGGTTAATGTACCAGGTTTTCATGATACCAAAGGTGTAACAGATATAATTTCTCAAAGAAACACCAAGACAAAGGCGCCTTCGCCTTCTAACCTATCACGGCCAAGTCGAGCTTCCGCCTAGCGCCTCTAGCGGTGGATAACTATATTATAATAATTTTTGACCGTATCTTGAAGCAGCTGTGCGTTTAGCTGCAGCTGTGTATTCATATAGTCAAACGCTAATCATTCATACATCTGGTCAAACCATTTCATGATATCACCGATAATTTCAAGAAATAAAAAGTTTTCATGATGTGGCCAACCATTCCATGAAATGATCTATCTTACGATATCGCCACGACATATACACCATCAATGCCACCGTAACTGAATGTGTTAGCTTGCCAACGCTTCAACAAAGTGCGTCAATTAAGAGAGATGCGAAAAAACATTATGACGTCATTGAAGGCACGATGAATATAGACTAATTTTTATGGGTCGCGACTCACGTCACAGTGTCCAGATTTGGTCACCTGATCGAACGTTAGGTAATAGTCACATTATTATTGACTTAACGAGCGCGAAGCGCGAGCGAAGCGTCCCCATTTCAGCTTGGGCAAAAATCCTTTCGATGTCAGTCCGCGCGCTGTACGGATCTCCGGCTATATAGGTAAAATGAATTTATAGAATTTTTTGTCGTCGGGGATTTTTGATTAGGGGGGTACTTCCCCCAATAAGGGGGCTTCTGAATATCTCCGCTTTATTAAATCCGATTTAGATGGTTCTTTATTATTTGAAGGTTTTTACGTTGGTCTCGTAAACATTTGGTGAAGATTTGATGAGGATCTTTGGCGTGATGAGCAGAATAGCTCCTCAATATGCAGTAAAATTCTCACTTTTAGGTTACTTCCAGTGGAATAAGCCGTTTACCGACTAGGTAGGGATTCATGGAGCATCTTAGTAATCAATGTTAGTTTTACAATAAGGTAACTAGATGGCGCTACTGTGCACCGTAAGATTGTTCGCAAAAAAGTTTGTGGCAGAGCCACTAGTTTTAGTAACTCTTGACTTGACTCTTTCCTGGTGCAGCTGAAACTTAATCTATAATAAGGTATGAAAAAATATGAAAATGAATGTATAGGTTCTAGAAATTAGAAATACTGTCGAGAAACCCTTCTGGTTTTAAAGTATATTGTAGCACGAACGCAGCACGCGCGGCGCACCTGTGTAGAGTTCGATGGCTGCGCCTGTGCCGCCCTCGCCCGCCCTCGCTCATTACAAGCAATTTACCGAAAGGAAACGCTCAAACGTATGCTCACTGGACACGACAGGACTCACGCTGATTGCTGCTCTTGAATGGTGTACTAAATTTTATGAGCACAAATGATCTGCTAATAGCTTTTCCGAGTAGATATAAACAGATACACAGAACAGGCGACTTTACTAAGTCAGATAGTTTCGGGTATACCTGCCGTATTGTATAAATAGCTTAGGTACAGGGAACATTATTGTCTAAGATAAGGCAGAATTCTAATATGTGACAGAATTTGGGCCCAATTATTAAAAATTAACGATTTGAATACTTATATTATATTTTTTCGTCTATGAAGCGAGTATTGATATAATATGTCAAACACAAGCCAAAAAACAGCCCTATAATCTTAATAGTTCTGGCTGCGCCGTACAGACGTTCACACAGAAAGATGGACGGACATAATTCCTTGTTTGACTGTGAAAAATAGAAGTATACAAACCATTGCAGATAACTGATAACGATATTTTTTAACTCATGATGCCAAAAAAACTTAATAAAGTGTGTATAGGAATGAAGATAGATTAGACCCAAATACAAGGAATTGCCTACCTTTCCTATAGAAACTAAGTACAGAAAAACTTTATCATTCGACTATCTCTTAACGCTATCGAGGATATGATTCTTATGCGGAACTGAGCATTATGACATGCGATGCGATGCTATCTTACTTTTTATTGTGACGTACGGCACCTTGACCGTCAAAATTGAGCAGGTACCCGCATTATTGGACATCGTCTCTGATCGCGCTACAAAAAACTTTTACAATACCCATATCGGGAACGCTATCCAGGATCCTGCTAACAATGAACCCGTGATTTATCGGAACATTCTTTTTGCGCAAAAAGCGCAGGTCAGTGGGAGTGAAGCACCAAAAGGGCATTTTGTGTAATCCGCGCAGACCGTGGGAACGACGCAAGATAACGCCGCTTGTATTACTGAAAGTTGGTACACTTATTTTACTTTTTTACAATACAGTACTATTTTTTATTGATACCTAAGCGGTTGTCGAACAGATTGAGATTACACGCTAGGTAATCTATCTATCTATCTATACTTATAATCTCTCTATAATCAATAAAGCATCTATTGATTATAGAGAGATTGCTCGGCATCTAATGCTTAGATGCCGAGCAATCGATAAAACTAATTGAAGGCTGAACGAATTTTGAAGAAATGTAGTATATTGTACTTTATAGGTACTGTTGGTCCTGGAATAACTCGTACGGGCTACTTTTAAATGAACTGATCACGCGGGCAAAGCCGCGGGTACAGCTAGTAAAGCAATAAGTTTGAAAAAGTCTGTACAAAGATAATAAAAAAAAATGATTAGGGGAGCTTAAAATAAGCTAATGAACAAGAATATTAAAAAAAACTTGTCTCTCTGTTTGTCTGTATGTATGTATGTATGTTCGCGCATCACGTAACAACTACTGCACCGATTGCGATGTGGTTTTTCACTGTTAGATAGCTTACGGTTTGACATAAAAACTGGAGTACCTATCTCAATCCGATGAGTTTAAAAGCAAAAAAAAAAAACTTTTTTGACGGCTGAAGGAATTTTGATCAAATGTTGGTATATTGTTATTTTAGGTCTTGGAATAAGCACATAGAGTACTTTTAACCTAGAGAAATGACCACGCGTGCGAAGGCACGGGCACAGCTAGTCTATTATATAGAGCCTATTCAAAAGAGTTGTACTCGAGACCCGATATTTCCTTAAATTCCTAACTACCTAATTACAATACACTCTTAAGGAAGTTGACAGTAGTTATATCTATACATCTATACTTATAATAAAACTGTAACGGGTTCAATTCTGCACATTGAAGATATTTCGTTTTTTTTTTGGAGGGTACTCTTTATTTGATACTGAAGCCAAAACTGTTTTTTTTTCATTTTTGTCTGTCTGTCTGTCTGTCTGTATATTGGCTAGGCATCACGCTGAAACTAAAGAATGAATTTAAATGAAACTTGGTATGACTTGAGTTCATACTACGAGGTAGGACATAGGATACTTTTCATCCCGGAAAAATAAAGGGTTCCCGCAGGATAGGGGTTGAAAGTTAATTAAAAGAACACGTATCACGCTGAAACTATTGGACGGATGTTGATGCAACTTGACACAGACATAGTTTAAGGCTAAAAATTGAGGATACTTTTTATCCCAAAAAAATAAAGAGTTCCTGCGGGATAATGTCCAAAATACTGTAATTTTAAGATATTTTGTAATTTTTTTTGGAGGCTGTTCTATATTCAATACTGAAGCCAAAACTGTTTTTTTTTATTTTTGGCTCTCTGTCTGTCTTTTCGTCTGTCTGTCTGTCTGTATCTTGGCAGCGCATCACGCTGAAAATATTTAATGAATTCGAATGAAACTTGGTATGATTTGAGTTCATACTTCGAGGTAGGACATTGGATACTTTTCATCCCGAATAGTTAAAGTTTTCCTGCAGGATAGGGGTGGAAAATAATTTAAAAAAACATGGAGCACGCTGAAACTATTGGAACGATGTTGATGCAACTTGGCACAGATATAGTATATCAGATGGGTGAAAAATTAAGGATTATTTTTATCCCGAAAACATAGTGTTCCTGCGGGATATGGGTCCAAATTCTGTACATTAAAGATATCGTGTTTTTTTTTTTGAGGTAATTTAATATTCGATAATGAAGCCAAAACTGTATTTTTTTCCTATTTGTCTGTATGTCTGTCTGTCTGTATCTTGCCCACGCATCACGCCGCCGGAACTACTAGAAGAATTCAAATGAAACTTGGTATGAGATCAGTTCATACTACGAAGTAGGACATAGGATACTTTACATCCCGAAAAAATAATGGGTTCTCGCAGGATTAGGGTTGAAACTTATTTAAAAGAACACGTACCACGCTGAAACTAATAGACGGGTTTTGATGCAACTTCGCACCGCTTAAGTTATATGATGGGTTAAAATTGAGGACACGTTTTATTCCAAAAAAGTAAAGGGTTTCTGCGGGATATACTCGTAGGTAGGTAGGTCCAAAGTTATGTTAATATTGAAGTAATAAATAATATTTTTTGGAGGGTTCTATATTCGATACTGAAGCCAAGACTGTTTTATTTTTTATTTTTGTCTGTCTGTCTGTCTGTTTGTCTGTATCTTGACCGTGCAACGCGCCGAAAATACTGAATGAATTCAAATGAAACTTAGTACGATTTGAGATTTGATACTACGAGATAGGACATTGGATACTTTTCATCCCGAAAAATTAATGGTTTTCCGTAAGATAGGGTTTGAAAGTTATGAAACACAGCACGCTGAAACTATTGGACGGATTTTTTGATGCAAATTGACACAGTCATATATCTATACTAATAAAGCAATAGTTATGAAAATGGCTGTATAAAGAAGATAAATAAAAAAATACTCTTGAGAGTATTGTTAACAAAGCCATTGAACAAGAATATAACAACTTTTTGAATCTCGTCTTTCTGTCTGTTTGTTTGTTCACGCATCACGTAAAATCTACTGGACCGATTGCAATGAGGTTTTCATTGTTAGATAGCTTGATAGGTTTGATTTAAAAACTGGTGTAATTGGTATCTCAATCCGCTGAGTTAGAAGCTGAGCAATCAATTATAAAAGTATTTTTGACGACTAAAGAAATTTTGATCAAATGTTGGTATATTGGTCCTGGAATAGAACATTATGTGGTACTTTGAACCACCTATGGTAGGTACTTGGTACCAAATAAAAGACCACGCGTGTGTAGCTAGCCTATAATAATAATAATAAAATTTATTTGACCAAAAAACTTACAACCATCAATATGGTGATCACTGAATCTTACATTAGGATACCCTGATTCAGGAGGATAGGATTCAGTCTCCTCCATTAAAAATACAATTACTTATTCATAAAAGCTTAAAAAATAATAATAAGAAGCAAAACAAGAAAAGGCCAGCCAACAATTATCTCAAGTAGGTACCTACTTACATAATTGTGTATTTTTTTTGTGAATATGAACGTGTGGGTGCTTAGAGTGTATGTATATATATATATGTACTCGTATATATCTATCTTCTATCTATACTTATAACTATCTGCGCTCCGCGGTTTGACCCTTGTGAGGGATGGCGATGATTATGACGATGAAAGTAACCTGTGTTATTCCAGGGTAAAGGCTATCTCCATACCAAATTTCATCAAAATCCGTTCAGCCGTTTGAAAGTGAAGTATGATCATGATGATGATGATGATGAAAAGTATCGTATTTATTCCAGGGTATAAGCTATCTTTATTCCAAAATTGTACTTAAAATAATGCAACAAAGCATATTTTTTTAATCGTGTCTGTCTGCGTGTCTGTATGTTTGTTCTCGCATCACGTAAAAATTACTAGACCCATTGAGATGCGGTTTTCATTGTTGGATAGCTTATGGTTTGACTTAAAAACTGGTGTAGTTGGTATCTCCATCCGAAGATTAGACACCAAGCAATCGATAAAACATTTTTGACGGCTGAAGGAATTTTGATCAATTGGTATATTGGTATTTTAGGTCTTGGAATAGTACATAGAGTACTTTATCCTAGAGAAATGACCACACGTGCGAAGCCGCGGGTACAGCTAGTCCTGTAATAATAGTGTAATTTGGATAAACAAATAAATAAAACGGTACCGTGAAATACTGACTGACTATCAGACAACGCACGCCCTAAACCGGTTGACCTACAGATTTGAAATTTGGAAGAATATATTCCTTGAGTACCCTACAGGTGCATTAAGTAGGGAATTTTGAAATTCCTTCCCTAAGAGGGTGAATGGAGATGGCAAAATTTGCACGCGGGAAAAGCTGGGTGCAACTAGTAATACACATGTGTAAACAAATTACTCGTACCATTGAATTTAAATGAAGTTTCAGACGTTGTGAGTACCTTATTAATTTGACACCGTCTTGTCTATCCCACGAGTCGTAAGGCTTCCTCGAGACACGTGAGCTGTAACCAGTCTCGTCTCACACTTGACTGCAGCGCATTTGGTCGGCTTCTCTGCTCTGGCGTTAAGTTAAATTCACCTCAAGATTCAACTTCGAAAGAACTGCGAGAGAATTTTGAAATCTTCGATACTTTAATAAGATAGTGATTGTTTAATTGAGTTTGAGCTTATTAAGTAGGTACCTACATTAATGATTGTAATATTAAGTAGGTATTCTGTGATGAAAATAGATCTAGCTAAAGTGGGGAAGATACGGGAAACTGGACTAGATACAAATACAGGGTCTACAGGCAAACTACTAAGGTGTGCGTTGGCTGGTACACAAGTCATATTCGTCAACGGGTGCTGCTTGTGGGGATTGGTCCAGCCTGGTTAATTATTACTTTTATTTTAATGATCTCATCGGCACTTTTTTCTTTTATATTTGCCATTTACATGGTGTATTATTATAATCACTAACATTTGAAAAATATACAAAGAATAATAATAATAAGAATCTGTCAAGTGCGATTCGGACTCAATCACCGAGGGTTCCTTACAAACTGTTTTTTGAGATGTAACTATAAATTTACGGTGATAACCGTGTCATACTAACTAGCAGAGACATGAATATGTACAAACTCCAAACTAGTCCCAAAAAAGCGCAAGATTTTGTCTTCTTGTAGCGCGTGCGCGTAGTAGTGCGTAGTAACTCTGGGGACTCGTTCAACACATTCATAGTTCATTCTTCTTGCCAAATTCATGATTCTAGGTTAACGGGAAGTACCCTATAAGTTTTGATTCTATTGCGAGTGTCAAAATATGCGACATAAACGGCCGTATCTTTTGATTGCGTTGACTTAGAAGTTTGTTTTTTCACAGCTCCAAGGGATTGCAGACTTGAGTATTTTAATTTCAAATTCATACACCACGCGCTCCTAAGAAAAAGGGTCTTGGCCAAACAGACAGACATAAAGACAGACAGACAGACAGACGGACAACGAAGTGATCTTATAAGGGTTCCCTTTTCCTTTTGAGGTACGGAACCCTAAAAATAAAAAATATACATCCTCGTTAAGTTTTTTGGTGCTATCTTCTCTAACGGGCGTATTTACGAAGCACAGGTATTCAAAAGGGTTATAATTTTCCTGTGCGAGATTCAACTCTGAGTCGGAGATTTCCTTTTCAAACTCAAAGCATACTTAGTTTGTCCATAGACTTCTACTATTAAAAGGCTTATCTTATTTTTATATTGATTTGAGCTAATCATATGTAATAATTAATGTTTTTCTCCTTGTTCACGAGATGTTAATTTTGACTTGTAAAATGGCTATAATTTTAATACTAGCCCGTGGCTTCGCATGGGATAAAAGTACTCTATACGCTATTCCATTATTCCAACAATCGATCAAAATTCCTTCAGCCTTCAAATAGTTTTTTATCGATTCCTCGGCTTCTACTCATCGGATTGAGATAGTTTTTACGTGATGTGCGAACAAACATACAGACAAGCAAACAAAAAGAAAGACACGATTTAAAAAATGTTTTATTCTTGGTCAGTAGCTTATTTATGTAACCTCGACATATTTTTTTAAATTGTCTTTTTTGTACAGACTTTTTCGTACTTATTGCTTTATTATAAGTATAGATATAGATAGATTTATAATAAAATACTTTGACTTTGAGTAGTTTACACCCAAGGAGCATATCTTCCCACATTTAATTAGATCTATGATGACTCGGAAATTGAAGGGCTTTATAAGTCATTCCTCATGAAAACAATTTTTTCAATGTTATTTCTCAAATTCAACATTTTCAAATCTCTCTTACCGATTATCATCCTAGGTAGGTATATGAAAAATAATTCAATATTATCGACAAGGTGAATTAAGAAGCAGACAAACAAGTGTCATGATATCCTATGTGTCACAGTAACCAATAAAATGAAAACAGAAAAAATAAATAACTATAAAAACATTTAAATTAAAAGAATAGGTTTTATGCGGTAGCCATGTCATGTCACGAGAACCAAACACGTGTGCCAAATTTCAGCCTGATAGCTTCAGAGGAAGTGGGTGAAATACTGTTTGCAAAATGTATAAGTAGGTACTCAAAGAATTCAAAATTCCAGGACATACATACAAGTGAAGTTAAATATAATGGCTCAGGGAAGTATTTTCATCAGAACATAGACGGCGTGAGAATATGGGCGAAAAATCAAAATCGAACTTCTCTTTCACGACAAAATGTATGAAATTTCTGATAAAATTAATAAATAGAATTCGTCGCATACATGGTGCGCTGGCGCCTGTCATTCAACAAGTATGTATCACAAGATGGCTGCTCCGCTAGAGTGATTTTAACAACGAAAGTTTGCTCTCATGTTCGCTGTCAATTTGAAAACTCGCCGACCAAAATAAAGAATTTTTAACGCCTTTGGGCGCCCAAAGGCGTTAAAAATATAGAATTTTCTATAAGATAGAATTTTCGTAAAGTTTAGTGCGAGGTGAGAAAAAAAATAGGACAGCATTTTAATTACAGCAAATTGTAAAACAAATAAAGCTGTTTGTTTAGACAGGCAGGCTTAATCACTGGACTGCAGATACATCAAATGTTTGAGTTTTACGGGCGACGCGCCGCCAGCGGCACTTTGAAACCGAGTAGCATCATTACTCCCATATGTTTCCTTGAATTAACGTCTGTTTTCTACGAAGAAAACGGCTGTCATAAAACGCGTTACATTCTCCCTACATTAAACGTTATTGACTGTTTGTTTATAATAAAAAGAACATAGGTTTTATCCGCGAGACGTGTAGTTTTAAATAGGCGCTTATGTTTTTGCCGCAGAAGCAGTGATTGGATTTAGGTAAAAATATTTCAATAGCATATTTTTGCTGGAATAGGAAAATAGAAAATTTGAGCAAGGCATATTTTTCACGCGATAAAAAAACAACGTTAGTACTTAAGTGTAGCCGCTGTTAGTTTGGTGTATATATCCCTCTGGCGCGCGGAAAAAGCGTCGGAAACACTGTCTTACGCTTTTACTATTGGCAGTAGCAAATTTGTCGTCCTATCTGATTCAAAAAGTGCACTTTTACACTTGGCTTCATTAACCTCGAACATTCGAGGTCATCCGATATCTTATAGCATCCTAGATTCCATTTGCAAACTTCGCGACTTAAATAAAACAATAGTTGTACTTGATACCTTCGCATATTGACATTATGGGTAACGAGGAGGCGGACAGGGCGGCAAAATAGGCCGTTAATTACGGAATTCACTACGGTTGCTCATCGTTACACAGTGAACTGTTGGGTAAAGTTAAGGTTATGTGTAGACTCAGTTGGCTTAAATATTTTGATGAGCGGTCGTTATCTAAGGGAATATGGTATAAAACAATACAATGTGAACTTCCTCGCTACCCATGGTTCGATATGATACCGATTAGTCGTAAACACGTGGTGGCAATGTTGAGACTCTGTTCCGGACACATTCCATCTAATAAGTGTAAATTCCTGATGAAGAAGTCAGACTCGCCTAACTGTTCAGATTGCGGTATGGTGCCGGCGTGCCAGACTTTGTCAAAAGCCTTAGCCACGTCTAGGAAGACGGCTATCGTGGTTTGGGGTTTCGGATATCGGTTGAAGCTAGCGAAAATGTGCTCCGTGATGCGGTGCACCTGTTGGGGGCAAGAGTGTTTGGCTCTAAAGCCAAACTGCTCGTCGGGGAGGAGTTTCTTTGAGTTTACAGTGAACCAGAGTCGTCTCAGAATGAGTCGCTCGTAGATCTTCCCCAGAGAGCTGAGGAGACTGATTGGACGGTAGCTAGTAGGCAAGGTAGATTTCTTGCCTGGTTTGTGAATGCCGATGACGTCGGCACTCTTCCAGGCGTCGGGGAACGAGTGATTGCTCATAGCGGCATTGAAGATGCTGACTAAGAGGTAAACTAATGGGACAGAGAGGTGCTTGAGCACCCTGTTGCTGATACCGTCAGCACCAGGGGCCTTCCGTACCTTGAGACCTTTGATTATCGACTCGACCTTGGCCGCTTTCACGGGCTCGAGGGGTGGGTCAGTCGTTTCTACGTTCGATTTCGCGGTCCACCGCGGCGATGTGGACATGATCGACGTGATCGTCGGTGAGGGAGCATTGGGCTTCGAAGCTCTCGGCCAAGCACTCGGCCTTTTCGTCGTCTTCGAATGCCGGAGGGAGGTCGACCCTTTCGAGGGGGGGGATAGCTACTTGGGTGTCTGACTTGAACTTTTTCGCCAACTTCCAATACGCTAGGTGAGATGGCGAAATGTCAGTCAACTTGTCGTCCCATTGATTGTTACGCAAATCCTTTATGAGCTTCTTTACCGCGCGATGAAGGCCCTGCATAATGGATTTGGTCGTCGGGGTGGGTTCCGCGTCGTGGTGTCTGATTGCTGCGTTCCTTGCCGTCATCAGCCGCCTCACGCTCGCAGGCAGGTTCCAGAGGAGGTGATCCACCGCTGGGACCTGCCTGGAGCACTCACCTACGACGGTGGTGAGGTGGCTGGTGAGGGCATCGATCGAGCGTGTTACGTCGTCGGTCGTGACAATGTCGTGGGGGATGAGGTCGAGGTTGGGTGAACTGATAGGTTTGAGGGCTTCCCCCAAACGCTTCCAGTCCACTATCGTCTTGGTCGGAGTAGGGGAGAGTCGGTTGACTGGCTCTGGGCCAAGGCGCATGATTACGGGACGGTGGTCTGAATCTAATTCCTGATATACTTGAATCGAGCGGAACTTAAGGGAGACGTTCTTTAGTAGTAGTATGTCCAGTATGTCGGATCTGCAGTTAACATCATATGGATAATGAGTCGGTTCCAGCGGTGGGATGACTTCGATTCCAAGCGGGTTGACAAGGTCGTAAAGTGCCGTACCCCTAGGGTTGGTGGTTAAGCACCCCCACATAACGTGCTTGGAATTGAAGCCAGGATGACCGAGCTACCTAGGGAGAGGAGCGCCTCGAGGTCGCTCCTGAGTAATTCTTTACTGTGGGAGAGGTAACACGAACCTATAACGACCGATTGATGATCGGTCATTGCTAGTCGGCAAACTGAGGCTTCTAAGTTAAGCAGGGGAGGGGTTATTAACGGGACGCAGTGAAGAGACTTCTTATAGTAAATAAGAGTACAAGTCGTGTCTCAAAGCAAGCCTGTTTATACTAGATAAAGCAAGTATGTGTTGTGTGCGTCTGATGCCTTGTAAGCGGTATCTATAGGGGGTAATCTGTGATTAGAGCTGAGCCAATTTACTATTATAGATAAACAAATTTTTATAGGTGGTAATCTGTGTTTAGAATAGACTAAAATGTATAGTATACCAACTAGGTATTGGGCATCCCCGCAACCTTTCCAACAATCTTATTTTTTTGAAAATTTAATCGGTACAATACACTCCAATTACCTAGCCCCAAAGTAGGATACCTTGTACTACGGGTAGGTACTAGACAACGTATATATATATAATAGATACGAATATTACTTCCATAACTCGGAAACAAACATTTCTGCTTATCACACAAATGATTGCATCTAGCGGGATTCGAATCCGCTACCGTTGGTTGACTGCGCATTCAGGATCACTAACCATTCGACCAACCGGTCGTCAAGAACATTTGATTAATTTAGCAAAACAAAAACTATCTAATAATTAAAAGTACTATTATGTACTATTCCAAGGCCTAAAATACCAATATGACAATATATAGTCCAAATTCCTTCAGCCGTCAAATACGAGTATTTTTATACGATTGCTCGTCTTATTATTGGATTAGGATACCAAGTAGGTACACAAGTTTTTAAGTCAAACCATAAGCTATCCAACAGTGAAAACCACATCGCAATCTGTCCAGTAGTTTTTACGTGATGCGTGATACAGATATGATTTAAAAAAATAAAAATTGAATTTGCTTATTTGAAGTACCTACTCTATGTCGTTTTTTTTGTAATTATCTTCTTTGTACAGACTTTCCTACTTATTGCTTTATAGCTGTACCCGCGGCTTTGCCCGCGTGGTTATTTCATTTAAAAGAAGCCCATACGTGTTATTCCAGGACTATGAGTACCTATCAACTACAATACATTACATTTCTTCAAAATTCGTTTAGCCGTCAAATAGAGTTTTATCAATTGCTCGGAATCTAAACATCGTATTAAGATTCAAGTTCTCCAGTTTTTAAGTCAAACCCTAAGCTATCCAACAGTGAAAACTGCATCGCATTTGGTCCAGTAGCTCTATAGTGATGCGCGAAAAAAAAAACAGACAAACTAACAAACAAACAGACAAACAGAAAGACACGATTTAAAAAAATGTTCTATTCATGTCAGTAGCTTATTTTAGGTACACCAGACCATTTTTTTTTAAATTATCTTCTTTGTACAAACTTTTTCGTTCTTATTGCTTTATTATAAGTATAGATTTCCTATTGTGTAATATATTAAAATTATAATATGTGTGTACATTTAAGAATTTTCACCCATCATATAAAATATGACAGCCAAGTTGCATCAAAATCCGTCCAATAGTTTCAGCGTGATACGTGTTCTTTTAAATAACTTTCAACCAATATTTTGCGGAAACTCTTTAATTTTTCGGGATGAAAGGTATCCAAAGTTCAACTCCGTAGTATGAACTCAAATCATAAATCAAGTTTCAGTTGAATTCATTCCGTAGTTTCATCGTGATGCGCGGTCAAGATACAGACAGACAGACAAACAAAAATGAAAAAAATACCGTTTTGGCTTGAGTGTCGAATATAGAACAGTCTGCAAAATATATTATTTATTACTTCAAAATTAACATAAATTTGGAACCCTATCCCACAGGAACCCTATATTTTTTCGGGATATAAAGTGTTCTCAATTTTAACCCATCATATAAACTATGACTGTGCCAAGTCGCATCAAAATCCGTCCAGTAGTTTCAGCGTGGGAACCCTTTATTTTTTCGCGATGAAAAGTATCCTATGTCCTACCTCAAAGTATGAGCTCAAATTAAACGAAGTTTCATTTGAATTCATTCAGTAGTATCGGCGTGTAACGCGGCCTAGATACAGACATACAGATAGACAAAAAAATTCAGTTTTGGCCTCAGTATCGAATAAAAAGTACACTCAAAAAAAAAACTAAATATCTTCAATGTACAGAATTGGACCTGTTACAGTTTTATTATAAGTATAGAAGACAGAACGAAGTGTTTATGTTGCTTATAATTATAGTAGTAACA
Organism: Alsophila aescularia; assembly: GCA_946251855.1. Classification (NCBI taxonomy): domain Eukaryota; kingdom Metazoa; phylum Arthropoda; class Insecta; order Lepidoptera; family Geometridae; genus Alsophila; species Alsophila aescularia. Next base: position 52,067,265 of record OX276375.1, read on the forward strand.
AGAATTTGCTACGTCAAACCGCCCAAGCGTGTACGTGCATCGCTTGATTTCGGTAGGTACATTTTATGGCTTTTAGGACTTTTTCCTACAGCTGACCGTTCTCAACATGGGTACATTTAATGTACCTTCCTATCTGTGTCTTCTATCTTCCGTTTTCCTAAGTAATCTCTGTCGTGGTTCGTTATTTAGCTGGATGATCATAAATATCAGAAAACAACGTCTATCTTAAGATATGAGTGAAATATGTAGATACTTCTATTGTAGAGAGAAATACGTTGACAGAATGTTAGTAAAATTATCAAATCGATATTGAATAATTAAGTCATGCAGGTAGGTAGGCATCCTGATGAGATATTGCGAAATGTAATCCCGTGCCACGTGCGGGATAATCCCGGCTAATTGCGAGCGCGCGCTGCTGATCCCGGGATCATCAGGTGCTCATCCTCGCACCCCGCGCCCTCATCTAAATCCCACACTCGGGACTGGCGAACCCTAACCTCACCTATCTGCTTATTCATTTACAATTTTTGTTCAAACATTCTCGTATTTATATTATTCGGAATGATGAAGTAATTAGATTTTTAAATTAAATAAACTTTTTTCGAGTTGGAGCATAGATATTAAAGCAAAGTAGGACCAAATTACAGTACGGGAAATGATTATCTCGGTATACGACCATCCAATACGTGTATCTACCTAGCCATCGCACAAGTGGAGAATAAGTAGGTACCTACCTAAATATATCCTATCCAAACACTGTTTACCCAGGTTCTTAGTGCTACTGGAAGGTGCCGAAACCATATGTTTACAGAACCCGCCAAAACCAATGATGTTATATTTAATTAAAACATCATTGGCAAACCCGTAGAGTTTCTTGGTGCTCTCTTCTCTAACGGGCGTATTTCCGAAGCACGGTAGCAGCAGTGTGAGATTTAACTCTTTTGGCACTGTAAAGGGAAATTTCCTTTTCAAACTCAAAGCATACTTAGTTTACCTAAATTTTATTGATTTGATATATTTTATGTCTTGTTCATGAGAAGCTAATTTTGACTTGTAAAAGTGTTATTATTTTGGCTCTGATGACGCTCTTCGGCTTAGGGACGAACGTCGGGAGCAGCAACGAGACACACCTTTAGAAAAAAGAGAACTCATTATAAAAACAGTAAGCTTGTGCGACATGACCTCAAACACACCGGATAGAAAAGGCAATTGTGCAAAATCAGGTGTCAAAGTCTTCGCCCAGCATTTGAGTAGATCCCATCTGACGAAGCTAAAGATCAATAATGGCACATCCGTCGTCTCTAAGCCGGTGATTCTGTCTTAGATCGAAGACTTCGATGGCCGATTGTACGACTCGCATGCTACTAGACCCGCACCCAGCACAGAGGATTCCCACGCAATACTAACCCGCCTCTGAAGAGTAGACTAATTCTAGCCTCCTGAACAGGCCGGGTTTCACGGAGGATTTAGCACCAAGACACCACGCACACGCTCACACACACACACACACACACACACACACACACACACACACACACACACACACACACACACACACACACACACACCGATCTCGGAATGGACATAGATAAGACCAAGATTATGTTTAAAGATCTTATTGAACCGGAAAAGTTTGCAGTCAAAGGTGAACTTCTTGAAGTTGTCCAGCAATATGTTTACTTTGAGCCAATATTGCTATTAGCTAAGAACAACTTTGAGAAGGAAACCAACACAAGAATTCGCGTGTTGGACAGAATTCGGCAAGTCTTCTCGTCGTCTTTTGCCTGAACACAAAAAACTTCAATCATTGCGACCTAACGGTGAAACATGGACTCTCACGGTCAGACTAGCCATCAAATTTACCGACAACCGTTAGGGTAGACGAGTTCTCGAGTAGAGACCGCGCTTCGGCAAACGTAGTTTAGGGTGCCCTGTGGCCAGTGACGACCTCGCTCAAGTGACTCCTTGCTGCACTCGTGTTTCAAGAGCCCTCGCTCTAACACTCGGTGCAGCAATGAGTCACTTTCCGCTCGATGCAGTAATCTACTATTTCTTCCCACTACACAGTAATATCACCATTGTTCACCTAAAACGTAAGCAGAAAGTACCTCATTACTGCTCTTCATAAAACCAGTGCGGTAAGTATGTATTGAAATTCATTACTGTACAGTTTTACAGTGCGGTAAGTAAGTATGGAAATACATTACTGCACTGCAGTGCGAGCATGGATCTTATCGATCGATAAAGATCGATAAATTTATCGATTTTATCAAAATTCGGTTGTATGGATCTTCTAGCCTCGGTATAATTGTATCTATTCGGTAACATGTTGTGAGTTTATCGATTTAAAAAATGGCAACTCTGACTGTACCACAGATCAGATAGACGACTAAACATTATTTTTTGACAACATTTTGGAGATTCTTATTTTTTTGACTTAATACGGAGAAACTTTTGGAATTCTATCTAACTCAAAGATTTTGAATTACGCTGGAAGGACTTTAGAATCAGTATATGTCTATAAGTACTAAGTAGAGTGGGGGGTGGGAGATGGAGGGGGATAACCCTTCCCCTGCAAGGGGTGGTGGAGTAAACCCATAATTTGTGAGAAAAAGCAAAAAAATATATGAGGTTATGTATGAAAAAACGTAAGGTTTACAGGGCTTAAAAAAAACACGAGGACAAAAGCTTAGTTTCATCACACTAATATTATAAAAGCGAATTGTTTGTATGGGTGTATTTGTTATGTGATAGCGGCGTGCCGCTAGGTATATGTCTGTTACTCCTTCACGCTCAAACGGCTGAACAGATTTTGATGAAATTTGGAATAGAGATAGCTTATACCCTGGAATAACACATAGGATAATTTTCATCATCATCATCATCATTTTACTTTACTCTCAAACGGCTGATCGGATTTTGATGAAATTTGGAATGAAAATAGAATATACCCTGGAATAACACATAGGATACTTTTCATCATCATCATATTACTTCACTCTCAAACGGCTGAACGGATTTTGATGAAATTTGGAATCAAGATAGCTGATACCCTGAAATATAACAGGATATTTTTCATCATCATCATCATCACGCGGGTGAAACCACGGGGCGCGGCTTGTATTGAATCAATGAATTCGTACAAAGAGATATAAAAATGTTTTTTTTTAAATGTGCACTAAGAAATTGGCGCGAATTTAAAAGTATATGTGACTGAAAATTGTACTGCTTCCATTTAGGTGAACAATTGTGATATTACTTTGTAGTGGAAATAAAAGCAGATTACTGACACTCGCTCAAGTGACTACTTGCTGCACTCGAGTTTTTAGAGCCCTCGCTAAAGCTCGGGCTCCAAATTAACCACGGTGCAGCAATGAGTCACTTTCCGCTCGATGCAGTAATCTACTGTAGCACTCGAAGAAACACAAGTTAAAAATAAAAATTCAAACCATAACAACTCCACGTCGTTTCCCGCCGAAACTCATCTATACACATTTAATAAAGAAAGTAATTTTAAAAAAAGGTTGGTACTTAATATAAGCTACTGAACAAGAATATAACTAATTTTTAAAACATGTGTGTTTGTTTGTTCGCGCATCACTTAAAAACTACTGGACTGATTGCGATGTGGTTTTCACTGTTGGATAGCAAAGGGTTTGAGTAGAAGCCGTGAAATCTATAAAAACTTTTTGACGGCTGAAGGATTTTTAATCATATGTTGGTTTATTGGTATTTTATTTGGTCTTGGAATAGTACATAGAGTAGGTACTTTTAACAGAAATGACCACACGTGCGAAGCCGCAGGTAGGTACAGCTAGGTACATAGTACTCTGTGCTAAAAAGCTTGTTATTGTTTGTAGCATGGACGTAGTATTATGTGTAGAATCTAGGAAGCAACCATCTAGCGGTGAGTAGCAGTAACATAGGTATATAATTTACTTTGTAGACATCTCGTTGCTAGTAGCTAATCTAAAATCATGCATTCTTCATCGATTGTTTGCTTGGACCAAAGAGTATATAAATTGGCTAGGACGGACCACTGTAGTGCTAAACCAATCAATGTTGCAAACAGATTTTCATATTTTCATAGCAATTTCGACTCTAGCGCGCTGCATTATGTGCACGTGATAGTGACAATCTCATTGAAATCAAGATCGGTTCAATAAAACAAATTCAGCCGTACCACGTAAGTTGGTTTCAATCAGATTTTTAATTTCACTATCACTAAAACGTTGCGATAGAGTCGAAATTGCTATGAAGAAAGTGACAATCTCTACTACGAACGAGAAACGTGCAGTTGTCTATGGCTTAGACCCATTGTACATATTATTAGGTATTCTGTGGTACGTAGGCCTAACTCATCATTCAAGGAAGATAAAGTTGTACGCAAGGGCTGCGTTCACTTACTACGCTCGAATCATCCGTGCGATTATCGCTCGATCATCCGCAGCCCGACCACATAACTTGGCTTCAATCGAATTCTCAATATCGCAACCACTACAGCCTTGCGATAGAGTCGAAATTGCTATGAAAAAAGTGATAATCCGATTGTAGCCAAGTTCTGTAATTGGGCCACAGGAGTTAGTGAACGACTTTGGACGTCCACATAGAACTGACAACTGACAAGTGTGTGTTTCATAATTTTTCGGATGACCCAGGCGAACGCCCGACGACGCCGTGAACGATTTTGAGTGTACGCGCGGGTGATCCGTGCGTACTCGAACGTAGTAAGTGAACGCGCCCAAGTATATAGAACTTCATTGCACTCAATGGCTGTGTTCACTTACATGCTCGAATCATCCGTGCGATTATCGCTGGATCATCCGGAGATAGTGAACGACTTTGGACGTCCACATACAACTGACAACTGTCAAGTGTCAGTTTCATACTATTCCTCCCCTCCACTACTATTTTTCGGATGACCCAGGCGAACGCCCGGACGACGCCGTGAACGATGAACTTGGTTACAATCGGATTATCACTTTTTTCATAGCAAAATCGACTCTATTGCAAGGCACTAATGAATTTGACGGCTCGAAACCGTCATGATCAACATTACGTAATCGCACTGCAGTGGCCCAATTACAGAACTTGGTTACAATCTCGATTATCACTTTTTTCATAGCAATTTCGACTCTATCGTAAGGCATTAGTGGTTGCGATATTGAGAATTCGATTGAAGCCAAGTTATGTGGTCGGGCCGCAGTGGCCCAATTACAGAACTTGGCTACAATCGGATTATCACTTATACATTTCCTTCTTCTTCTTCTTCTTTTTTTTATTGGATGGCTTCTGCGGAGGCACTGGCCTACTAGCAATTTCGCCAATGTCAAGTGTATTATAGTTTAAAGTAATGTCACGTCACAGTCAATTATTGTCAAAGTCACGAATCAGTAAAATGGTGGACATTTACTGAAACTTCCGAGGGAGATTTGTAAAAATCACAAAATGCCATTTATTTCTGCGTTTGATTCTTTTGCCCGCACTCGTACACGCTAACGAACACCTAATGGTTAATATTCCACCAATATTACACGTTAACACTCGAAGATACACAAGATTGAGAATAAAATCTAACTCTACATCACAACATTTTGTTTTTTTTCAAAAAACCCATTCTTTTTATAGAGTGGCTTTTTATCGTTGATTGACGATATTCTGCCAATGTCAAAGTGTGACTACATTTCCTTCGCCATTGAAAAATTTTGACACACACTGACGATAGATGTCACTATGACATTGACAGTATCACTGTCACTGATGAAGATAGTATGTGTGACCAGATTTAGCAGAATCCTGCGATTTTAGCACGATTAGACTCTCATTTTAGCATACATAAATTAATGATTTATCTATGATGGTGGTAAAAATACCCCAACATAGTGAATCTTGCGCGGGCTATAATGAATTTGTTAATGCCAAACATTAGTTGTGAACGAATTATGTCACTGATTAATATTATAAAAATCCAGCTTAAAAAATGGATTCAAAAATAAACATGATGTTTCTGTAATTCTACATGCCAAAAAGCAAAAAGGAAAAATATGAGCAAAATGGGTGTGTGAATTTTGAGCCGAAATTCTGTTAAAATTATGTCAACTCATCATCGTTATACAAAGTATTTGCTAAGGACAGTGATAGATAGATATATAATTGTGTTGTAAATAGTAATAAACCAGCCAAGTGCGAGTGGGGCCGCGCACTGTTGGCCCACCAAACAACTATTTTTAAATACTTATTGATTTTTTACTTTAGAGTGTGTTATCATGCCAAGTTTGACTTTGACGCTTGTACGTATCACCGTTTAGAGCAAATACAAAATAAGTAAAATAAAAAAAAATGTATAGGGATCCCTTCTTTTTACTATTATTATTTCTTAATTAATCCGCCGTAACATTACAGTCATATTCTGTAAACATTTCAACAGGCTATCTATTACAGTTCAAAAGATCATAATTATCAGCCTATCAATATTCCCACTGCTGGGACACGGGCCTTCTCTCAGAGAGAGAGAGAGAATGGGCCGTAATCTACCATGCTGGCCAAGTGCAGCAAAAAAAGTTCATATAAATGAACTTTTCAGGTTCTTTCGCATACTAGTTTTCTTTCACCGTTTTTGAGCAATGGCACCGAAACTGTACATAACTTATTTATGTACTAATTAGGTCATTGATGCAGGGTCAAGGATCGAACCAGGTACCGTCAGATTGTAAAGCACAACATGATACAACGGTTACTATTGCTCTCAAAAGATACAGTCATTAAAAGGTAGGACTGACAAACAGACAGACAGCGTAGACTTAATAATATTATAGTTGACCGTTGACACCCTTTGGGTACGGAACCCTAATAAAAATGTCATTCTAATCGTACAAATTGGCATTTTTATTCATATTTTCTAATGTATAAGCAATATCTGTGATAGCAGTAATTTAGCATTATATGAAAAATGTCTAGCATTATTTAGCAGATTTTGTCGTTCAGGCTAGCAGAATTTGACATTTGAATCTGGTCACACGTATGAGATAAACACAGCTGGCTGATGTTTGTTGCTATAAGTACTTTTACGGAAACATTGAGCATTTCTGGATTAGTTTCAATAATAATTAAAACAGAACTGATCTATGATCAAAATCATCATGAGCGACGAGAACAGTAGTAATATTAAAGAAAACCGGGAGTTATATTCTATGTATCGACAAGAATACATAATTATGGCGGAATAGTAAGTTACTTGCATTTCAGATAATTAGTTTTGTCTACCTACTCAGAACTTACTGTTATTAATCGTGTTTTTTCATTTTAGCCGCATGTTACAAACGGAAAACTTGGAAGGCATTTACACAATACCATCATACGAAAATTCATTTCGTAAGTTATATAAACAAAACCTATGTACTTCTCATAAAATTATGATAGTAATTTGCTCAAGGCCAAGAAGGTTTAAAAAAGACGGAGACCACACAGCCACACTAACGAGTGAAGCATAGGAAATGGCGGCTGCTTATATGTGGATTGCGGTTGCTACACAATTTCATCACAAAAGACTGCATTATTGGCGTTTTTCCGTGAGAACTTGACAGAATGAACACGACTAACAAGGCTGAGATCTGGCTGTGATATGGCGGCCGATCGGCAACGTGGTTTAAATGTGTGTGTGAGGCTTGTGTTTACGAGTGGATTGGCATATATTGCGTGCTTCATTTTCGATTTGGAGATGTGGTCTCTATCTTTTTTAAAAACCTAAACCTACTTGCTCTAGGCTATAACTTTGTGTTATTTTATTGTAAAGTAATATTACTCATATTAATACATATAATAATACTACTTTACCCAAATAAGATCTTGCTTGTTGCAGTATGGTATGGGGTCATATTTGTTAGATCTGGTTTCTATGAAGGAGGAATATTCAGGTTTACTCTGACACTGCCAGAAAAGTTCCCAGATGATGAAGTGCCAGTGAGTATGAGGAATTTCTAAAGAACTATTAAATTCCTTAAAATTTTATTACAATAAAATTTACCAGGCTTCATCCATTCTATTAGGAACCTTTACCACTGGTTAATTAGAGTTTTTTTATTTACAGATTTTAACATTCTCAACTCACCTGTATCATCCAGCAGTAGAAAGTAACACAGGTACCCTAAATCTGAATGAAGTTTTCTCACAATGGGATAGAAAGAAGGATCATATCTGGCAAATATTCAAATACCTACTGTGTGCATTTCACAATGTGAACGTTAAAGTGCCTGTTAATGTTGAAGCTTCAGTTGCGTAAGTAATGGTTATGCTTATAACCACTACCTTGCTAATATGCGTGTATGCACAATATACTCGTACATGCAGTATGCACGTGGTAGCAAGGTAGTCGATAATTAATATATAGGTACTATAATTGTTTCAAATTATTTCCTTTTTATTTCAGATACAAAACAGATAGGAAACTATTTATGGAAAAAGTAAGAGAATGTATAGTATCGAGTATTGACCATATTTATGATGATCCACCTACAGATGACAAACATTACATTACATTTAAGCCGTACGATCCCAGCGTCCATGACAACGCTAAAGACATGATGTTGAAACCTCCCAAGCCTAATGAAGGAATGAACCAAGGGACCTCCTGGGTGCAACCAGGATCATTCCAACCATTCTCCAAGGAAGAAACAGCATAAATAAAAAACAATATAATAATTACACTACTATTTACTCAAGGTACATTATATCTTATCTTATAAGTTTAAGTCTTTTTACATGTTTTCTTTGTTATTATCCTTATAATTATTCATAGTACAAACATAGGTAAAATTACCATAGTATTATTTCATTTACACTGTTTGAATAAATGTAATTAGTTTCTTGGCCATAATAGTTTTGAATATTAGTGAAGCATCACTACAATTTACATTTAAGTACATTTTTCTATATTATTTTTGAAGTATGTACCAACTGCATTGTCAACAATTACATTGAAATGTAACTTTGTTATTGTTACTAATCAGATTTGGTATTTATTTGAAGATTAAATTGTTTAACCTTGCGGTTAAACCAAAATTGATCTAATTCATATGTTTTATTCTTCCATTTGAAATGAGTAGGTGCTTCTATTTCCCCGTTTTGAAAATCAAAATTTTTACTTAACTCTATGGCAAGTTTTGATTTAATTAGGCCAACTCCTCCATACTTATCATCAGCTGGGTGATAAACTCTACCAGTTAAAGGTAACATATAAATTTTCTCAGGTAGAAATGTAGTTGACATCAGATCACCTGCATATCCGTAACTCAAATGAGCATCGTCATTTTTGACAAGATTTGTGTAAACAATAGGCACATCATCACACCTTATAAAATTTCTTTCCCTCCCGCACAAAGATACAAATGGGAACTCTTCTTGGTACCTCCCAGTAGTGTTCAGACGGATCCTTTTAAAAAAGAATTCCAAAAACTTCTTTTCCTTGAAGCATGAGGTGAAATTCTTCATTTTAGAATCATCTAAAAACAGCTAAAAAATTAATTTTGCTATTTAATTTTTTATACATTTCATTATAATTGTGCACCTAATAATAACACCAGTGCCCTATTTCATAAAGCGACTAATCATAATAAAACTACAAATGTCAGTTGAATACGGCAGACCTGCGTTTCATATAACAAACAATCACAACAGGACTGATGATTGTCAGTCATATTGCATTTCACAATGCCAGTCATAGTAGTGTGATGGGTAAAGCTTCGGCTGTCACAATTGTCACAACCATTCTATAAATTGTGTTAATTTTTAAGCAACCGCCGTTTCATAAAACGTTTTTCTATTGACATTTGTTAGACAATTGTCGGTTGACTGCCGGTCACTACTATTGTTTTATGAAACACATTTAGTAATATATTACCCGACAATTCATATGAATTGCCAAACCTGCATTTCATATAACAAAAATGTACGACATTTCGATAGTTTGACTGACAATGGCCTTATTTCATAAAACTATAGTACACTGACAAATGTCAATCGACAAATGTCAGTCAAACTACCGAAATGAGTTTCACAAAAACCCGACAATTCATTCAATGAATTGTCAAAATATTACTAAATGTGTTTCATAAAACAATAGTTGTGACCGGCAGTCAACCGACAATTGTCTAACAAATGTCAATAGAAAAACGTTTTATGAAACGGTGGTTGCTTAAAAATTACCACGACTTGTAGAATTGTTGTGACAATTGTCGATCACAACAGGACTGATGATTGTCAGTCATATTGCATCAAACAATCATGTTTGTTATATGAAACGCAGGTTTGGCGTATTCAACTGACATTTGTAGTTTTATTACGATTTGTCACTTTATGAAATACACACAGGGCACAGGTCGTAAATATTATTTGGCAATCAAAAAATACAATCTAGTACTTATTAGGTACATCTAAAGTAATAGTATCACTACTTTTATTTACTCTGTGTCACTACAGGAAATCTGCACTGATTGCAATATTTTTTGTAGTTCCCAATTAGATAGAAAAACTATTTAACTATACTAAGTTATTTATATAACTACAATTTTTTTGTTAAAAATCTATAATCAATAGATAGATATTAGCAATGTGCGTGTGTGAAGGGCGCAGCAGCAATAAAATAATTTTAATATTTTATTGTAGCAATTTACATATAAATTTCCGGTTTGCACATGAACTATTTTCTTTGAAAAACACCCACTCCGTTTGGAACAGTTGAATTCAATGTAGCAGTCACGCATGCATGTAAATCATGGCTGATGAAAAGGTCTTTAGAAGCCTCAACTGACTATTCAACTTACTATTATTATGTTAAAGAAGCACAAGTTAAACATGTATATAACCCTCGGCTCCCCCACCCCCTATTATAGCAAATAACCATCTCGATCGCATCAGCTTTCAAACAAAAAAAACCGCATCAAAGTTGGCCTACTCGTTTGAGAGCTACGATGCCACAGACAGACACACGGATATGTGATACATACCTACATTATGAATGATACTCACCCTAAACTTTTAACACTCCTTTCTTTTGGAGTTCGGGGATTAATAATATACAACAAAACAACGATATTAAACGTACCATGCCTTGGTGGTCAATGTAATAAAAATACTCTCTGATTTTTGGCTCCGGTTCTTGACCTTGAATATAGTGAAATCTCCTTGATAAATCCAATGTTTTTTTTATTCTCGAGAGTGAGCAGCGGAAACTTAAAACCATTTTGTACCTAATAATTATTTATTTCCAGCTGATAGGTCGTAATACTCGAAATATCTAAGTACTTTGTTTTGTGTAGTGTAATGTAGATTATACCTAGGGATGCAAAAATATATCGATAATATCGACACTACAATATCGATATTTTAAATTTGACGATACGATAATATCGTTATGAAACATGAAATATCAAAATGAGTTTTTCATTTTATTATTTTTTCATATTCGTATATTTATCGGTAGTTTTAGAAATAAATATTACTTTATTTTGCATTTGGTTTACTTACGAAAATAATTAATATCTTGGCTAAAATCGTGGGGTAACCCCCAACCTGGACGAGATTAGCATGGAACCGGGATGAGTAGCGTACAATAATAGTGGCCTACGCTCAGCAGTGGGCGATTACGGGCTGAAAATTATGAAGATTTTGGATAGGATTATATCTATAAAAAATATTAAGTAGAGCGGTCGATATGCTGATATCTATATTTACCCTACTTACTTATACTTACATCCATAGACCTAAACCCAATATATTATTATAAACCCTGCGTTCGAGGTGTTGAGATGGTGTTGTGGGCAGTTTCGAAATGTACATTTTTAACAACAACATTTTTAACCGCTTGCAACATTTTTAACACTTTTGCCCTTTTTGCAACTTTTGACACTACCGATCGGCGATCCTTGCCAATCGAATGAAAAAATTTCCTACCACTGATGGAATAAAGTCGATTTTTCTATATCAACATATAATTTAATCATTCAAAATGAACGGTGATCGAAAACGGTTCAGAACGCTATTTACGCGCACAAATGTCCAAAGCGAACGCCAAAATGTCATAATATTTTTAAAGTTTTTATCAGTTATTTTCACCATTTGCTACAAAACGAACGGCCCCATTGTTTGTATAGTAGCCGTACACTAAAGGCACTACTGCAGTGCTATTACGTAACGTTGATCATATCGGTATCAATCTGTCAAATTCACTAATGCCTAGCGATAGAGTCAATATTGCTATGAAGAAACTGACAATCTGATCGAAACCAAGTTCTGTGGTCGGGGCACTCTAGTGCTATTACCAATCTTGGTTTCAATCAGATAGTCACTATCACGTGCACATGATGCACCTGCAGTGCAATTACGTAATGTTGATCATGACGGTTTCAAGCCGTCAAATTCAATAATGCTTTGCGATAGAGTCGATTTTGCTATGAAAAAAGTGACAATATGATTGAAGCCAAGTTCTGTAATCGGGCCGCAGGGGCCCTACCACATAACTTAGCTTCAATCGGATTGTCAGTATCGATATCACTAATGCATTGCGATAGAGTCAAAATTGCTATGAAAAAAGTGATAGTCCGATTGTAAGCAAGTTATATAATCGGGCCGCAGGGGCCCGCAGAGCGATTACGTAATGTTGATCATATCGGTTTCAAGCCGTCGGGGGCCCGTGGCCCAATTCCATAACTTGGCTACAATCGGATTATCACTTTTTTCATAGCAAATTCGACTCTATCGCAAGGCATTAGTGGTTGCGATACTGCGAATTCGATTGAAGCCAAGTTATGGAATCGGGCTGCTGACCACAGAACTTGGCTTCAATCAGATTGTCACTTTTTTCATAGCAAAATCGACTCTATCGCAAAGCATTATTGAATTTGACGGCTTGAAACCGTCATGATCAACATTACGTAATCGCACTGCAGATATGAGTCGAAATTGGTATGAAAATAGTGTCAATTTGATTGAAACCAAGATTGGTAATAGCACAAACAACTTTAAATTTAATGGGATGCCAAGCCAAATAGCTCCCTCATTCTCTCTTCCTTTGAAACAGTAAAAAATATTGTCAAAATCCCAAGCAACCGCAGTTGAAATGAAGGCTAATTAGAGCGTTCATTGGACATTTTATTTTATAAATTATAGATTTTTCCCGCTGCTCAACTCATACTGATTGCTCAGAGCCTTCCCAAGTAGACAAAACACAATAAACCTGGGAGAAACAAAACCATATTCTGGTAGCGCGCGTACGTTGAAAAAACACTAAAACCCATTCACAAAGATTAAAGTTGGTGTTGGTTGATAACAAGCGCAATTAGTTGGTTCTTCCTCTAGCACTTTACCTATAATTATTACAGGTTGAGATTTGAATCGTCAGGTAAAAAGTGTTAACTTTCTAAAGTTTGAATTAACTGTAGGGTTTTTGTTGGTAATCACAACATTTTCAAATGGAAAAAGAAGTTTTGTAGAATTAGTATATTTTACATGGTGAAAGTTTTTTTTTCTAAGAAAATGGTCCCTGAGAAGCCAATTATAAACAGATATTATTTTTTACTACGATAAAAATAAAAATAAAGTTTAGATTAACTAAAGATATTTGTTTACAACTTGAAATTTTTAGTCAAAAGTCCTCAAGTTAGCTTTTAAATTTAAATAACTACTAAACCAGCAGTCGTATCTCGCTATCACCAGTAGAAAAAGCATAAAATTTGAAGTGAAACTGCAATCTGAACTCATTTTTGCAAATATGGTCATTTAGTTGGTTCTAGCTTGGTTCTAGCTCTAAAGCGATGATAGGTATGTAGTCTAAGGGCTGACATATATTTTTTGAATCATCTTGGCAGTCTACTTTTATCTATGCTTGGTTTAGTTTTTAACCATAGAGGTTTTATTACGCGTAAAGTAAGCTTAATAAAACCTCTTTGTTTTTAACCCACCTTACAAGCCCAAAAATGAATTGCCCAAACAAATGCTACTTTATTGCACCTAAAAATACAATATTACACATAAAAAATATAAATAAAACTTTAAAATAAGTACAATGGGCGGTCTTATCGCTAAGAGCGATCTCTTCCAGTCAACCTTTGAATGGACAGTAATGGAAGAACAAGGAGTAGACGGCGGTGCATTGAAATAACATTCTATAACAAAGATACTTTTATAAAATACAATATATCAATAACTATTTATATGGTAAACTAATACATGTTTTTACAATAAACTAATACACATTAATATTACTAATTAGGTTTAAATACATACTTTTATGTAGCAGTGCTTAGATTGGAGAGATAGTAATTCTTTACCATATTTTTAAATATAGGTAATGTTTTGGCTCGTCTGATATCCAGCGGAAGTGCATTCCACAGTTTCACAGCTTTTACTGTGAATTACTTTTCATAGAACTGTGTAGTGTGGGGAAGTGTCTTGAGTTGAAGAGTTTCTGAGGAACGCAAGCATCGGGAGTGGGTCATGTGCAGGAACACAAAACGTTCTTTAAGATAGGAGGGAGTAGAAGGAATAAATAAAATATTGAATAGAATAGAAAGGATGTGAGCATTCCGGCGAAAGCGAATAGGTAACCATTTCAGCTTTTGTGATATTCAGATATATGGTCATATTTGCGCAGTCCAAATATGAACCTTATACAAAAAATCTGTGAGCGTTCAAGCTTATTGAGCTGTTCTTCGGTTAAATTTAGGTATGAGGCGTCAGCATAATCTAATACTGGGAGAAAAAGGGATTGTGCAATTTTAGTGCTAGTAGGTAGGAAATTACGTAAACACTTAAGAGAAAAAGCGGAGGAGAAAAGTTTGCGGCTAGTTTCTGCTAATTGTGGTACCCAAGAAAGATTTCTATCAATAAAGCCGCAATAAACGAAACATCAAAGCTTAACAATTTTTCCACTACGGAGAATATGGCGCGACTACGAAATTGTCTATGCGGCGAAGCTAGAGAAGCCGTCTCTGCTTTATTATACACTGTAGAGTCTCCTGACATAATTATGCAAACTCTAGCGCAGACCTTTGGAAGAGCTGAAGTCTTGATCGACAAGACTATTGATAACCTGAGGCGTCTACCAAAGCCAGGGAACACAGCGAGCGATCTAAACACATTCGCAGTCAGAGTACAGAACACGGTGAGTGTATTAAAGTCCATTGACAGGTAAGGCTAGCTCTACAATCCAATGCTGTCACGAGATGTTTTAGACAAGCTGAGCCCTTATCTGAGATCGAGGTGGTGCGACTATGCCGAGATTCATCTGGAAGCACAAAAGGAACCTGAATTGTGTTATCTAAATTTTTGATGCGTGAAGCCGATCGAGCACGGAAGTACGGATATACGAGCGTAGCAATGACAAGCGCCAGCCGAGGCACCAATGCTAATATGTCCGCTACAAAGTCCAGTTCTACAAACAGACTAAGGTCGGTGTTTGCCACGATAGAAAATGAATCGGAGCAGAAAAATAAATGTGTTGCTTGCAAAGCAAACCACTTACTACCTAAGTGTCCTAAGTTCAAAAAAAAATTAACACGCGCAATGCGCCGACAAAGTTAGGCCGTAAGTAGTAAAACAATTAACGAACGATGCCAGTTAGTTGTTGCCAAAAACTACAAGAACCGTTGTGATTGCCCTTGCTCCCAAGCCCACCCTGTGACCAGCAGGCTGATTCCTTAACGAGTGAGGTTGAGTGATTGCCATCGCGCACCCATTGCGGAAGCTCTTGAAGGCCGTGAAGGATTTGGAATTCACTAAACAATTAACGAGCACCCGTCAAGCACCCGCAATCAACACTAATACCGGGAAACAGGTAACTATGCGGCAGAATTAAGTTAACCCTAGCCTACAAATACTTCTAGCAGAAATAGGACTTTTAAAATTTTGCCGGGTTTTATGTTCGAGTGATTGTCTGTGGGTGGCGCGCCATCCAACTAATGGCGGCAATCGCCCGCCAACAATCATCGTCTGAATTTATTTTCTGTTTTTTCTCTCACTTTTAATCTATCTAAAATTTTGTTTCCGTGTAGATATTAAGTATTAATAAAAGTTAATTAGCATCGTAAGTTTTTTAGTGATCTAATAATATGCCAATAACCTTTTTGTAGATTGTACATCTCTGAAAGAAAATCTAAACAATGATATTATTTCTCAGCAATAATGTACTTACCTGCTTCAAATAATTATTACGACTGCATAATTAAAAATACCATGTTCCTATAGTTACAGTGACTATAATGCTTCTCAGGTAAAGCCGTCGAGTAAAAATGCTGCGAATGAAAACATGTCATTCCTTGTACACTACTATTGTGCAAAACAATTAAATCAATAAATAAATAAAACGCCAAAAAACGAAGAAATAAATATAGGTATTTGCGATTTAGAAATATATTTCTAGATGAAATCTCTTGCTTTGTACATACATAGAAGTGTATTGTATCTACCTACGTCTTATGTATAGTTGTCTCTCTGAGATCGTTGTAGATTCCAGTGGACAAAAATGATCGTCTTGGAGAGACGGACAAAATAATAGGAGCTCACTCGACAGTTGATAATTATAGGCCAGGACTTGACAGACAAGTACCTAACTATATTAAATGTGGAATCCACTTGATTATACTAATAATATGATACATTTGTTTCAGATAGATGTACACAGAACTGCAGTTCATAAGAATGTATAGATCTCCGCTTTCCGAGCTCATAGGATAGTGTAAATCTCAATATATGTGAAAATTATAACATTAATACATGATTTTTAAAGCTTACACTTGATTTCGTTTTTATTATTCTTGCATTGACCTCTTGTTATTAGTAGAACTTCAAATAATTAGGCTTTGTAAGAAAACTACAAGATTTTAAAACAAGTATTTTTCTATTTTAGGGTTAAAATCCTACTCTAGCTATGAAATAGATAGGTAGGTTCTATGAAATACCTCATACATGTCATTAAACCTACCTTTCACAAAAACAACACAATTTCATGCCACGATAAAACATGAAACAAAGTGTACGTAGGTGTTATAAAGTTTCATAGTAACTATGCATTATCAATGATCTTCATTAAACAAACACTGCTAGATAGTAAATGCAATGAACGCACTGGGTGCTCTTCGGTTGACGAAAACTCATTGCTACTGAATTCCTTGTGAATTCTGATTTTGAATTAGTAAAATGACAGTTTCCATGCGGTTGAGTGCTCATCGCCTTGATGACGTCATTTCACATGCTCACTGAGCTTAGTGAATTCAAAACGAGTGACCGGTGGCAATGAATGGTCCAAGTGGCATTAATCGAACCTAGGTACTGTTACCTAAATTGTATTGTATAAATATAAGATAATTTTTGTAAATAAAGGCATTCAGTCAGTTTGTTATACCCGTCGTAGTAGTTTCATTCATTGAAGCTCCTGGACCACGAATAAGTTATTACTGTTAATTAATATAAACCAGCGACCTATGACCGAAAAAGTGAATACGCGATAAAACTGTAATACAGTCGACTTCTCCGAAAAAGTAATTCTGAACAAGTATGTATAGTCGGAAAGAAAAATTTGAGATTTTGAATAATGAGCGGTTTTCCAAGTGTCATTTTAGCATTATTTAATAATATATTTTTTTTTTTTTTTTTAATAATAATAATATTTATTGACAGTATAAAAAAGATTACAAAATACATTTGATCAATACACTCCCCACTAGGATTCCCTGTCTCGGGGGGTCTATTTCTCTTCCAAAAGTTCCAAGAATAAAATAAAAATAATCTTAATTAATTGAAGTAGTTAGTTTTTTAGTTTAATTTTAATTTATTTAATTATATTTGTGTGCGTGTGTGAGTGTGCGTGTATATATTTATCGTGTATTTGAGGGTGCATGTTGTGTGTATGTTGTGTGAGAGTAAGGGTAAGAAAAAGCTCACAATGTTTATGATTTATGTAGACCTTTATATAAAACAGAGGAGAAGTTGCTCTGTCTCCCTATAATTTTTATTTTGTAACCAGTTACAGAGTTTATTCTTGCATTCATATCTGGAAAGATTAATTATGTTTATTTATTTATTTATTTTATTGTACAAGTATGGACCCAGATATGAATGGAATCTGTGTGCAAAGTGTGTGCGTGTTCGTTTGGTTTTCCATCTCAGTCTACGTGTACCCTGACCAAAAGCAAATTTATTTGCGATTCTGTGAAATCGTAATATAGTAGCAAGTATAAAAATTTGTCTTACTCGTAAGACTTTTGATTCTTCATATAGTGCATCAGTGGCAAATCGGAAAGGCTTTTTGTACGCGACTTTAAGTATTGCTCTCTGCGCACGTTCCAATATTAACAAATGCGTTTTATGTGCAGCACCCTATGCCGTGATCCCATAACTCAGAATACTTCGACACAATGCGGTATATACAAGTTCCAAAATTTCTTTACTCGCAATTTGTCTTAATCTTTTAAATATATGCATAAGTTTTCTGACTCTTTTACTAAGACTTTTGATTTGAGGTTCCCAGGAAAGACGATCATCTATTAGAATACCAAGATATTTGATCGTGTCTACCGTGTCTATAGTGGGGCAAAAACAATCATGCTGAAAGTTACATGAATGTAGTTTTAAATTGACAATAATGTTTGGACAAGAGTTGTGTGAAATTCTAAAACAGAGTGCTTTAGTTTTACTTGCATTTAAAGACAAAAGGTTACGTTCCAGCCAATTAGAAACCTTACGAAGGCCCTCCTGAGTTGTATCTATTACACTTTCCCAAGAATCTGCATAAAATATTATAGCAGTATCATCTGCATATGCAAATATTTCAGCATTTTGTAAATTTAGTGTGCAAAGGTCGTTAATATATGCCAAAAAGAGGGTAGGACTAAGCACACTACCCTGAGGTACACCAAAGCATACGGTTTCATAGTCACTTACATGATCACCCAATTTTATTCTCTGCTTACGATCTGTTAGGTACGACTGAAACCATTCAAGAGCAATACCACGAACACCAAGCTGTTCCAGCTTTTTAAGCAGAATTGGCCTAGACACGGTGTCAAAAGCTTTGGCAAGATCTAGGAAGACACCGACACACCGAAAGCCATCATCCATTTTACTTGCTACAAAATCTGTTAGGTTAGTGACGGCATCTTCCGTCGATTTGCCAGCGCGAAAACCATACTGATTGCCTGCGAAAAGGTTCCGTAACTCCAGGTAATTTAAAAGTCTTTTGTTTACTAATTTTTCAAGTATTTTTGGTAGTGTACTCAATAAAGATATGGGTCTAAAATTAGATGCAACTTTAGTATCCCCATCTTTATGAATTGGGCATACATTTGCTACTTTTAGAATATCAGGCACTATACCCGCACTTAAACTAAGATTACATACAAACATGATTGGTGGGGTCAATTCTACTTTTACCATTTTCAGAATGTCATTTGAAATATTGTCAGGACCTGGAGCTGACCGTGATTTTAAATTGCTTATAATGTTTATAATTTCAATTTCATTAGTGGGATACATAAATAGGGACGAAGGTGATTTGTTGCGGGATATATTTACTGTGCTTGATAGCTGATCTTCAGATTGTTTTAGCTTATGAAGAATTAATTTAGCATAAGTCTCACCTACTGAGGTAAAGTATTCATTTACCTTGTTCAATGAGTCTTTAAGACAGGATTCTATTTTCAACAGATCTGCGTTCTTGGGTTTTGTTTTTTCAGATCACATACCGTTTTAACCGCATCCCACGTCTTTTTGCTATTGCCTTTTGCCTCTCTTATTAGCTGACGGTCATATTTATCCTTAAGATTTTGGAGTATGTTGTTGCAGCAGTTTCTATACTGTTTGTATGCATATTTAATTTCATCACAGTTCAAATTTTTTCTAGCCGTCAAATGCAATTTGTCACGTTTTCCAATGCACTTTAAAAGCCCTGGTGTAATCCAGGGTTTAAATATTACATTAGGATCCCTAACCTTGCATTTCTTTGTTTGATAGCTTAGGACCTCGTTAAAAGTTTCTATAATTTTATTAGTAGCTAAATTTATGTCAAAAATATTGTACAAGCTAGACCAATCTATTTCTTTCAGATCTTTAGCTAGGCTTCTGTAATTAATTTTAGTCTGTATTTTTGAAATTGGCTTTTGATTTCCCGCAGTACATTCCACACTTGCAATTACTGTATCATGATCTGTCACGCCTGAAGGGCAAATGGCAATTTTTGTGTGATATTTGGATCGAATCATAAAGTGATCTATACAACTTTCACCTCTCGTAGGCATAGTGAAACCAGGAATAAAACCACGATGCGCAATACTTCTCCTTATTGTAATTGATATCTTCAGCATCTGCTAAATTCAAATTTATGTCTCCGGTTATGATACAGTTGTATCCTTTGCACATATTTATTACAGTATATAATGAGTAAAAGAAATTAATAAAATTATTTTTCTTCTTGAAAGAAGGAGACCTATAAATTACAATTACTGAGAAATTATTTTCTATTTCTAGAAGCAAACAGTTAGCATCAAGGAAAGGTGGCTCTCTAATATTTAAGGACAAAATATTTTTTGAAAAAATTACTATACCATCGTTCTGGTTGTAGTACTTCTTAGAATAATTACAAGTATATCCAGTTAGACTAGTTCCGCTATAACATGAGCCAATCCAACACTCAGTCATTATAATTAAATCTGGTTGAAATTGAAGTCTATGTAAAAATAAAATAAAATTATCCATATTTTTCCTTATGCTTCTAATATTTTGAGAAACTATACTGAATTGATTCCTTGTATCACCTACATAGTTTATGCATAACTTTGGGTCTTCTAGACAAACACATTCAATCAATTCAGTGTTATCGATATCTTCAATAAGTGAGTTAGCCATTTTTGTTGTGTTGAGAAACATAAAGTATGCAAAAAGCTAACCCAGGAATACAATAAAGTTAGCTTACGCTCAGTTTAATAGTATTGGTCCAAAAAAGTACTGCACTTAATGAACAATAATTGCAGTGTACACTTAAAAAGCATGTTTTCATGACACATACTCGTATATTTCGCAATAAATCAACGATTGATTTATTTACGTTATACAACATACTTGTAATAAATATTTGCAGGATAATGATTGTACAATTTAAATTTATCACGTACAGCACAGAAAAGCAGCAATAACAAAAATATGATCTTTTAAACTTAACTTCATTCCAGTGTAATATCATTTGAACCGAGATTGTTGCGTAATAACCTGTTTTAGAAGTATATTCTGAGAGTGTCTCATAGAAGCATCGTTTGTTATCTCTCGCTATTTATCTCTCGCTAGATGGCGTTGGTGACAGTTTTGGTAACAGTTGGCAGTTCGGTATGACCAAGGAAGTTCTATAAGTACATACAACTTCTTTGGGTATGATTTGTGGCAAGTTGTGCGTCAGTTTTGTAACAAATTAATTGCCTAATGTAATTATTGGTAGTATTTTTTACTTTCTTGATATTCTATATTATAAACTACAGCTAATGATACAAAGAAAATAGACCGTTTTATTAAGATTTAATTTATCTGCTTTATTATAGGCGCCAATTTCATAATGAAAAAAAAACAAATAACAAATTTTTGTACACAAAAATTTTGTCGTTCGTTTGGTTTGCTCGTGGTTTGTGTATTTTTACGGTAAAACGCTGTTTTTACCTGCTTTCAATTACTAAGTTCAGTTGAGTATATACCAAAAGTTACGCGAGCGCCATCTCTTGACGATGAAAGAACTAAACTGACAATGCCTAATGGAAAACTGCTCATTCTAGGTTTTGTACGATCTCGTTCCATAAAAAGATGGAATATTTATAGGACTAATGTGGATAAGGGTAATAGAAACTACAGAAAGCTTTTTTTACAATTTCTACAAACATTTTGTATTGAAAATGCTTACAGTATAATAATATACCATGGTTATCCATGGTGTCCTCAGCGTAAAATAAATAGATTAAATATGGTGAACCATGCATGAAAAATTGTACATACATACTGGTGACATGCACCATTATATAGTATGGACATCCATGGTGGTCCATGATGCTTCATAAAATAATTATTTATTTTGGTGCAACATGATCCATCATGGTGACCATGGTCTAAAATAGTACGTGTCAACATGAGAACATTGAGAACGAGGTGTCGCGGCGAACACATTGCAAAAATTGGCTACCATAATGAAAATCATTAATTCCCGACTGACCAGCTCTCTTCCTGTCTAACTGCAATAAGTTAGACAGGAAGGCAGCTGGTCGGTCTCCTTGATAGTGATCAGTTTTTCTTTCTACTATGTTTATTTGTCACACTTTGAATTTCTGCAATCATTTTGTACTCAAATTTATGGGAATAACCTTTCAATATTATTGTTTTTTTAGTACCTACTCTAATCAATATTAATCTCCTTGATTTCTCTGTCTACGTTTTAGAGCGTAGATACATACTTGCGTCTACGTGTCAGAGCAACCAAGGGACAAGTGGCTTAGGGCGTTTTATCAAAGAAAGAGAAAGATTGAGGAAGTGAGCGAGAGAAATATAGTCGCCATAATATTTCTGCCCTGTTTCCTACGAATAAGTAATAAGTCAGGAAACGTAACAGTGTTAATAAAATGACCCAACAAAAGTCGTGCCCAAGTAGGTGGGGCTTAAAAGTCGTGTCCAGCGCGTCATCAGTCGTACATTTTTCATGCAAGCGAGCACACGTCATATCTTCGCGTACGTTTTAGTTTTATCATTGTGAACTACAGCTGTGAATCGTCATGCCAGCATGTGTTGTGAAGAGGTGCAGGAGCCATACAAGATTAAAATGTCCAGGGATCACTTTTCACTAGAAGTAGTTGCAAAATTATAATTTTATTCAAAGACGTTCAAATACATTATCAAACTGCGATGGTCAATACTATGCAAAATGAAGTCAGTCAATTTTTGCACTAAAGATTTTTTCTACTCGATGAAATTTTGAAATTAAGCTGTTATATTTTCACGCAGATGATTCATACCGAAGAAACGTCAACATATTTAGGAGAATACTAAACAAAATGAGAAAATAAACAATAATGAACGATTACAGTTGGTATGTAATATAGGTTCGGCTTTTTCGACTCATGGGAATAACAATAACATTAAAAAAACAGTTCATAGTTTGGTCGAATTAAAGCACGTTTAATTTTTCAGGCTAATGAAAATTCACCTTATGGAAATTTTCAAGTGTTTGATTTACCTGAGTTGCTCAAAAAAAACAAATAATGCAAACCCTCAAGCGCATAAGGCACAAAAACTTGTAAGATTTCACTATTATTTTTTGCACTTAATATTTAGGTTCGATAGAAATTTTTATTTTAGCTGTATATGTGTAACTATTTCAATTAGACAGTCTTTCATAGATTTGAAACTGATCTTCAATAAGGTTATTTTCAGGAGAATAATATCAACACTGAATGTAATGACGGCGTTGAAGAAGAACCAAGAAAAACAAAATTAAAAAATAATCTTATTTCAACCGAAGTCTTTAGTTTTGAAGATAGAGGATCATGCGTTACGCCGATAAATATACCATCGTCAGATATTGAATCTGCTCTGAATACTCCTAAAACACACATTTTAAAGCAAAAACTAAGAAAAAAACTATTTTGGCAGTATAACGATTATCACAGATCAGAAATCTACAAAGCCCAAATAAAAGATTAACTATGAAGAATATTTCACTTAAAATATTTTATCCCAATTGAAGAAAAATGGATTTGTCGATACTACAGAAAATACTGCATTGAATGATTTTTCGGACGATATAGTTTTACCCCTTAAAAGGAAAAAGTCAAAAGTTACTTTGATATTTGATGACTGTGCATCTAACATCGCTACGGCTAAGATGTTGGGTTGCAATTTTGAAGACACAAACAATTCAAAATCGTTTTTTGACCACCCATCTACCGGAGACCCAGCAGTTGTAATATTAGATCCATTTCATATGGTGAAACTTGTGCGTAACACATTAGAGGAAAAAGACACTCGTAGATAAAAACAAGAAAAAAAATTGAGTGGGCACATTTGCAGAAACTGAAAAATATTCAAGATGTCGTTGGATTGCATTTTGGGAATAAATTGACAAATCGGCATCTATACTTCCGAAATAATATCATGAACGTGAAACTAGCAATTCAAACCTGAAGTTAAAGTGTAGCTGATGCGATTAAGTTTGGTTCGCAACAGTAAAACATTCCTGATTTTCAAGAAATAGATGCAACTGTTAGCTTTTTAGAAACGTTTAACAACCTTTTCGACATACTAAATTCAAGACCGACCGATACGGGTTTAAACACCCTTTTTCAGTGGTAGAAAAAGAAAAACTACATGACGTTTGGGATCAAAGCGAAAAATATATTAAAGGTCTCTAAATCAATGTGCAGTCAAAAAAAACTCGAACAGTAAATGGACAAAGAGTAACAGTATATACTAACTCCTTGAAACCAGTGACCAAAACTCAGTCCAAAACAGGACTTCTAGGACTCTTCATATGTATTTCAAGTTTTAAATTACTTTTTGCACGGCTAGTAGAGTTACAAATATAGAAATTTATTTAACCATATTAAGCCAAGATCATATTGAGTTGTTTTTGGAGTGATCCGCAACCACGGCCGTTGCAGCAATAACCCAAACGCCTGACAGTTTATGGAAATATATAAAAATAATTTACTGAACTTGAACCTCAGCTCTAAATTCACAGGCATCCGCATACCATTGGAGGACATTCCGTTTTAAATTTCTCAGAATCCGTCTTCACTACATTGCGAAGAAAGATTCTCTTTTAATGTCTTCTGGACAAAGAATTCGTGGGATAAAGAATTTAATGCATTGTAAAAAGTGAGCCAAAAAAAAACATTGTACAATAATATTGTTTTATTACTGACTTGGTCCGGTCCACTTATTGCATAACACCGTCCATGCTGCTATGACTCAGCTGTTATAGCAGACAATGCAGCACGCGCGTGAACCAATCCCTGCTTTCGTTCTGAATATAAACCAATCACCAAGCATGTCTATTTGTAACCTCGGAAGTGATTCGTACTTTGAATCTTACGTCGTTTTGGTTTGAAGTAGGGGCACTGTAAATGTGGCATTTGTTCTGAATTAGAGTTCCTGACTTATTATTTATTTGTAGCCTGTTTCCCTGTTTCATATAATTTTTTTTTCTATGTAGTTGCGATAGACTGTTGGGCAGTTTTTTTTTAATTGGAGATCTCTTCGATAATTGCAATAATGCGTAGAGAGAGTATCAAGTACGTGTATGTGCAAAAAATGGATGAAAATGAGTATAATGTAACCCAAGGTATCGAAATTACGCGCTGTTAGGAACGGAATGTCTGTTCTGTGAAATACGAGCGTAATAATTTTCTATGGTCGAAAAACACCACGATAGTTGCTGTCAAGGATTTTGAATTACGCTTAATGGCGTGTTTTTTTTTAGAAGTTACGACTGGTGTGTGTAAATGTTAAAAGTAAGAACAATGCCGTGGTTGAGAGCTACCCGTGCGGAGCTGGGGTGAGACACTAGTAAAGAATATAGGTGGAGACGCCGAGGAACGTCTAGGAACAGGATGCGGTTTTGCGGAAATTTAGATCAGAGAAAATCCCAATATTCCAGGAATATAATCCTGGAAATAATCCTGGAGTAATCTGCGTAAGGATCGAATAATAAAATTATGTGTACTTCGCATTTTGTGGACTGTATTTTGTTATTAATAAGGCGAAATGCGTTGTGGTGACAGATTGGTGACAAGTTAGCAGCCAAGGGCGTACCTTTTGCACGCGTACCTTTCGATGAATTCCTCCTCTGCCTAAGTCTCTAATGTTGTTGAGAAGGCCTAATCCAGGCCTGCAGCGCTGTGAAATCCTGTCCTTGAAGAGTGCAGCTGGCGCGCCGGTAGGGCGCGACACACGTGTTCTAATAATGTCACTAAAACACTGTTTATTCATTATTTTAATTACCACTATTTATGCGTTCGTTTTATAGTCCTTTGGTACCCGGATAACCGATTTAAATATTTATTTAGAGAAGCGAAGATATTATTTGGTCATTAGACCGTCAGACATCTTTGATATACATAAGTATAAGCGGCAGACTGCAGCGTGCAGTGCGAACTCGCCATTCTCCACCAACGGTTGGAGCCTCACTCTTTTGCGTTTTTTATGCACCTTCACGCGTCATATCGCGACGCATGAAACACATATACATCGTAGACGTGCATGCGAGTGGGAAAGAGCGAAGGAAGTGGAATGGAAAAGAGGAATATGGCTGTCAAAACTGGACACTAAAATCACTAATCATTCTGCGTAGATTATAAGCGGTATTTTTTAATTTAGCGAAGGTATTAAGCGGCAGTAACAATAGGAATATTTCGCATAAAAATATCGAAATTGTATTGACGGTGAAAGGCTAATAATGCTGCTTTGATTTGCTTCGTTGATGAATGTGAATTGCACACCTATAGAAAACACGCCATGCTTTGGCAAAAATATGATATTTAGTATTTTCCCGATGCACATATTAATTTCATACTATTGTTCATTACTATCTTAGGGTGCATTCCGAGACGCGCTTTAATTGACAAAATCGATATTATTACGCTAAAGCGCTTACCGAGTCACCGTGAGCATGACAACGATATCCCTTGTGACGTCACGGATAACGTCATTACATCCGCCATTTTGCGATTACACCGACCATGCCCCAAACCGATATCACCGTGAGCGCTACTGTCAAAGTGACAGGTTGACGGTTGTTTGCAAAGAAAACTGATGATTGAATTCTGATGTGTGATTTCGTACATTTTTTTAAATATTACTACAGACAATCGACCAATTTTTAGACAGACTACTTTGCCCACGATTAATACTTTGTATTTTGATCATATTTTGAGGTTATGTTGTTGTGATCTTGTAATCACGCTTACGAGCGTTCCGAATCAACTGCAGCACTGAACTGTCATGAGCGCGATATCTGAATCGGAACGCAAATTAGCACTGTGATCGCTCACATCGATATTATCGTGAATTGGAATGCACTACCTTGTTACGAGTGCGCATGCACTTTATGCGCGTGTTCGTGCGCTTGGTAGCTTTTTCGCGCACAAACAAGGTAGTATATAAATAAATTTAATTCTGCTTGTCATACCTAACAATATTTTTTTTTCGTATAATAGTCACAGCGGATTTTTGTGGATGTGAAATTGAACGATTGCGTATTGCTGTGAGGATAAAACAGCATAAAGTAAGAGCTAAATAGAATATGCGAAAAACGTAAGCCAGTAACGATGCAGTTAAGCAGTGCTGGGGTGCGTTTAAATAAGACGGCAAAATTTTCACCGGATAAAAATTAACTAGCGAGGGTTCGCGGAACGGAGTCAAAGGCTTAGCTGTCAAATTCAATTTTCAATTTGTTAAATTCTTGTTCATTAGCTTATTAAAGGTCCCCTAGTTTTTTTTATTATATTCGTTGCACAGGCTTTATGTTACTCCTCTATTAAAAATATAGATAGTATTTTCGATAAAAACAACCAACAAATTTAATCTAACCGCGAATCGAATGACAAACAGCTGTCAATCTGACAGCAGACAAAAAAAAGTTGTCAAGTTGCATCAAGAGCTGTGGTTTTTGTAATATAAATAAATAAATAGACTAAAATTTAGTGACCTCAAAAACTCGCTAAAATTTTTCCTAGCCAGGCCACAGAATAAATAATAGTATAAGGCCAGGCGAAAACTTATACCAGTGGACGCTCATGAACGGGGCAGGTTAAATTTTAGTCGGGTTAAATTTTCGCCTCGCGGTGTGCTTGAACGGGGTGTTTGACGTTTACCCCTGTCTCCACCTTCAACATTGGGATTGCGTCTAAAAAATAATAGTTTGCGCTGCGACTTGCAGAAAACTTCCGAGCCAGAAATTTCAGCTGCGACTACTGTACAACATGGTAACTTTTTTACTCGGGTGCATAACTACTATCTGGCTTTCGATGATCTAGACCAAATAAAACATATTGCTAGAACTTAAATAAATTAGCGCGGAATCAAACGCCAATAATCGTAATTTAAAATCTTTGTATCAAACGGTATTTTGTGGTCTATGGCTGCAGCAGACAGCCATTGAGATTTCCTTGCAGACAGCTGCGGCCCGACCACATAACTTGGCTTCAATCGAATTTTCAATATCGCAACCACTAATGCCTTGCGATAGAGTCGAAATTGCTATGAAAAAAGTGATAATCCGATTGTAGCCAAGTTCTGTAATTGGGCCACTGATAGTGATAGGCGGGTGCGTTCACTTACTACATTCGAGGACGCACGGATCACCCGCGCGTTCACTCGAAATCGTTCACGGTGTCGTCGGGCGTTCGTCTGGGCCATCGAAAAATAGTAGGGGAGGGGAGGAATAGTATGAAACCATGGAAGTTCTATGTACTTGCGTACAACTGGAACGACTTCTTCAAAGTAAAAACGGGGTATCGATTATTTGACCTTGAAAACGAATTAAAACGAAAAAGAGCAAGGAAGTTAACGGAAGCCGTTATTGTCTCTTTCTTATTTATACTGCCAATCTCAAGTGACACCAAGTTGAATTTATAGTCTGTGCGAAAAATGTGAAACGTTGTACGTGAGAGAAAGAGACTTCCCACTTTCGTGAACGTTTCGGTACGACTACTTTAGTACTCTACAGATATCATTCCAGTGGCTTAATTCCATAACTTGGCTACAATCGGATTATCACTTTTTTCATAGCAAATTTGACTCTATCGCAAGGCATTAGTGGCTGCGATACTGAGAATTCGATTGAAGCCAAGTTATGGAATCGGGCTGCAGGGCCCCGACCACAGAACTTGGTTTCAATCGGATTGTCGACATCGCTATCACTAATGCCTTGCGATAGAGTTGAAATTGCTATGAAAAAAGTGACAATCTGATAGATACCAAGTTCTGTAATACGGCCACAGTTGTACGAAAGTACATATAACTTCCTTGTATGAAACTGACACTTGACAGTTGTCAGTTCTATGTGGACGTCCAAAGTCGTTGACTAACTCCGGGGGCGCGTTGACTTAGAACTTTTTTTTATACTACGTTTTTTCGGAATACATCATACGTGACATTGGCGGAATTGTGGAATGGCAACTCCACAAATGCCATGAAACAAGAAGTGAAGTGACTTACTACGTTCGAGGAGGCACGGATCACCCGCGCGATCACTTGAAATCGTTCACGGCGTCGTCGGGCGTTCGTCTGGGCCTTCCGAAAAATAGTACTCCGGATGATCGAGCGATAATCGCACAGGCATGGGCTACGTTCACTTACACGCTCGAATCATCCGTGCGATTATCGCTCGATCATATGGGGCGCGTTTACTTACTACGCTCGAATCACCCGTGCGTTAGATGACTTTATATAAGCTACTGAACAAAGTACGTTAGATGACTTTTATAAAAAATATTTCCAAAAAGCTCTTTTTGAGAAATATTTATATTTTAACTATGAAACAATAATCACAAAACAATGAAATTGTATCTTATTTATTTTTATTTACTATTCCTTCCCTAAAGTTACACAGCATTATACATATGAAAAATATTTTAGAAGATAAAGGAACATAAAACTGGTTGAGTTCACTAGCCAATATTTTGTAAGTTTTAGTCAAGCCTATGAGTCTCTCTATATGCACTCTTTGACTTGCTAATTTTTGATCCAGTTTTAGCAAGACTCCTGGAATCTGTGACCTCCCTTTTAGGAACGTTGGAATATTTATTCCTACACCTTTACTGGCAAATAAATCCTGTACATTAAAGCCACGGTCAGCCATAATACTGTCTCCTTCTTCACAAAGGTGAAACAGGTTGCTCCTTTCTACAATTTGACGGTCACTAGCCGATCCAGCATATGCTCCAGAGCAATAGGTCAATAACCCTCCTGGTGATGCTCCAACCAGGAATTTTAGGGTATTTTTGTGCTTGTACGAACTGAAGGAAGCTTTTTGGGCATCTGGTTGGCTAGGTTTCTGTATGGGTATTTCTGTTCCATCAATTATAAG
This sequence comes from Alsophila aescularia, assembly GCA_946251855.1. Classification (NCBI taxonomy): domain Eukaryota; kingdom Metazoa; phylum Arthropoda; class Insecta; order Lepidoptera; family Geometridae; genus Alsophila; species Alsophila aescularia. The sequence continues at coordinate 52,097,362 of OX276375.1, forward strand.
TCTAGTAGCAGGGTAATGTTTTTGGAAGCTGCAAGGCATGCAAAAATTTATCAACTCTCGGCTTGGCCAAATATTGATCAAATTCCAAATATCACTTACAAAACAAATCCATGTAACTATTATATTTGATACTTCAGTTTTACTAACACCAAACATTTTGCTAATTTCATAGTCAGGTTTGTTTCTTCTCAATTTTATCAATAAAATTAATAATTGATCCTCTACTGACAAACAAACAACCCTGCTCCAGTGATATTTTAAGTTATATACCATCGGCAAAAGTGTACTCAAAACAAATTTGAACTTTTCTATAGTTTCTAATCCAGTATAAAAATGAACACAATCATCATCTGCCAGCAACAGTTCTGTAGAGAACAATCTTAAAATGTTTGAAGTTTGTATCCCACAAGTATTATGTGTCTTTTCTGGAGGATATGTAGGATCGTTTGACGGAGACGCAACAATTTCTATCTGACTAGATGTATTAACCCATTCTTCATTTTGTTCCTCAATTATTGGTGCAATATCTTCATGATGTTGAGAAGAAGTTGAAGCACTCGCTTGAAACGAGACTTTTCTTTATATTTCAAGTTTGTAATCTCTCTTCTCTAGCTTTACCCTGTTCTGAGAGTGACTTTTTATTCCATGGGAAAACAGATGGTATAGCACCTTTCTTGAGATATTTATGTTGGTTTTCCACTCCTGTAATTAAGTATAGGTAATGTAAATAAGAGTAATTATAACAGAGGCATGTAAGAACACAACTTTCAATATTCCCTAAATAATTAATAATAATACAGAGGCCGGGGGATTGTGATCAGTTGATCACTGATATTCGAAGTGGTTTTCATGATAAAACAAACTAAAAAATATTCCAGGGCTCAATAATATTAAAGATTACTTAAAAAAGTGTCTCACCTGTGTATTTACTTATGTTTTCATAATCATTTTCTACAAAATGATACCGACATAACTTCGAATGATTTTTAGGCACAAAATTTTCGCGACGTATTGCTTTCAGCCAAAGTCTTTGTATTTTTTTGTCTTTAGGAAAATGATGTGTTCCTATTTCGGAGCATTGTGGAACACAACAGCACGTCATTTTATTTAAAATAATTTCAAAGTGATATATTTCATACAAATCAGACTTGTTATGGGAACCAGCTACGCTAGCGCCAATTCGACAGTTGCCGACCCCATATCGCTCGATCATCCGAAGTTAGAGAACGGCTTTGGACGTCCTCATAGAACTGACAACTGTCAAGTGTCAGTTTCATACTATTCCTCCCATCCCCTACTATTTTTCGGATGTCAGGTGCAGACGATAATACACGACCAAAATAATTTACGACCAGTATTGTACAGCCAATATTACACGGCCAGATATTACGTGTACATGGTAATATTGGACGTACTCGTAATATTTGGACGGCTAATACTGGCCGTGTATTATTCCCCGTACAAAATCAGTCCGGGTTGATAATGCACGGCCAGTATTACGCGGCCAATATTACGTGTACAACTGGATACGTAATATCAGCCCGTGCCGGTTTTGTATGCCCAATATTACACGGCCAATAATACGAAGCCAACCATAGACAAAGCTGGAATCACTCCTTGATGCTTCGTTTGTGTAGGCGAGTGTCTTGATGAAAAAAACTGTCACTGAACCAAATCGGCCAACCCCGACTCCACGTGGTCTTGTCTGCCCTACACTAGAGCGTTTTTAAAAAGCTGGAGGCGTGGAGGGAGTGCACCCCCCGTCCGCAGTAACAAAGTGCAGGTACCATGGTGAGCTGGAGCGGCGGAGGCTAGTCGCCAAAGCTGCAGAGGCAAGCATTGGTACCTGTGCTTTGTTACGCAAGGGCGGAGAGGCAGCACTTCCCGCAGCGCTGGAGCAATTGTGATTTATAATCTGTGGTACAAAAGGAACCTGGAACGTGCAAACGAGGCTTTGACAATGTCATTTCTATATTTTAATCTGTGATGTACACGTAATATTGGCTGTACATTATCACCCGTACAAAAAGTGTACATGTTCATATTTTGGCTTCGTAATCCTGGCTGCGTACTAACGCCTGTACAAAATCAGCACGGGATGATATTACACGGCCAAATACGCAACCAAATAATGTACACCCTGATATTACGACGCCAATCCACGTAATATTAGTCGCGTATTATTGGGTGTACATTATTTGGTCGCGTAATATTGGCCGTGTAATATAGGGACTCGTCCAGGCTCTACGCATCCAGGCGAACGCCTGACGACGCCGTGAACGATTTCGAGTGATTGCGCGGATGATCCGTGCGTCCTCGAACGTAGTAACCCTGCGTTCGAGATGATGATTGGGCGTTGTGGGCAATTTCGAAATGTACATTTTTAACAAGCCGTTTTCTTTAGACATTTTCAACACTTTTGGCATTTTTGCAACTTTTGACACTTCCAATCCTTTCCAAAATGAATGGATAACGACCCTATTCCTCACGGTATAAAGTCGATTTTCCTATGTCAACATGTCATCAAAACTTGCAAAACGAACGGTGATCGAAAACGTTCAGAACGCTAATTTCGCCCACAAATGGCCAAAGGGAACGCCAATTGTTCCATTGATCATATTTAGCTTTTTTAACAGTTTTGTTCCAAAGAAAACGGTCCTTAAGTGAACGGGCCCATTGACTGTATTATGGCTTGTCTGACATTGACAGTTTGAACTACAGCTGTGCTGTTTACTGGAAGAATATTCCTTCATTTCAAATAATTTCAATCAAAAAAAAAATAAAAAAATTCAAAAGAATTCTAAAGTTAAAATGGTTACCAAGAGAACAATTGTTTAAATTGACCCTCAGTAATAAAGATTACAAAATTTTTGAGCGGTTGTTTCATAAATCAGTGATTCAGACAGAGGCAAGGTTGCGATTACCGTACATGGCAAAAAATACTTGAACAGGAATTCACCATGGAGAGCATTCGAAGATCATGGAAATTGCGTATGTTAATTTTTCCTTATTATCTATTTAGTATTCTCTCGGACGTTATGTGTATCTTTGTTAATTTATGATTACAGAGGAGTTTGTTGCCCACAAGTCAAATGTTAACTGCTTGGCAATGGGACATAAGTCCCACCAAGTTCTGGCTACTGGAGGCGATGACAAGAAGGTCAACTTGTGGGCCATTGGCAGACAAAGCTGCTTGATGGTTAGTATATAAGGACTGTTCTTTGAAAATACCCTTGGTATTATAAACAGCCTATAATCTACCCTTACTATTGGTAGTTAACATATTTATTTTAAAGGTTTCTGTAGCCATTTGTGGTTTCTTTTCAACCCCTGAACTCCAAAAGAGAGGGGCGTCATAAGTTTAGGTTGCATATCATTGTATGTATCGGTGTGTCTATCATCTGCGGCATTGTAGCTCCCAAACAAATGGACCAATTTTGATGCTGTTTTTTCTGGTTGTATGCTGATGTGGTTGAGATGGTTCTTAGCCATAATAGGAGAGGAGGGATTATTGTAGCTCCCAAACGAATGAACCTATTTTGAAGCATATATTTTTTCTGTTTGGCAGTTGATGTGATTGAGAATAATGAATGAACCATCAGCACTTTGCTTGATCCATGATTGTATACATTTTTAATTTGTGCTTGTGTGTCAAGTATTTAAAGTAGCTCATGAAACATTGATTTTTACTTATGTATTGATTTTTGAAATCTATGTTGGTACATACACTATCCCGACTTGATGAATTCAAATGTGAATACATACAATACAACTTTTTTATTATGTTCTCAGAGTTTAAGTGGCCACACAACTCCTGTAGAATGTGTATGTTTCAATCATTCAGAAGATTTAGTTTGTGCTGGCTCACAGACTGGAGCATTAAAAATATGGGATTTGGAAGCCGCAAAATTGCTAAGGACATTCACAGGTCACAAAGGAGCCATTAAATGTATGGACTTCCACCCATATGGTGATTATTTGACTACAGGGTCTTGTGACAGTTCTGTCAAGTTATGGGACACTAGGAAGAGAGGGTGCATAGTAACTTATTCAAGTCATAGGCTCGCTGTGAATAGTCTACAGTTCAGTCCTGATGGCCAATGGATAGCGTCTGCTTGTGAAGATGGTAAGTAGGATTTCTATATGAGCATGTTATATTGAAAAATCAGTTTAATTTGACATCTCAGCTCATTTTTTTATATTCCATATGTTTTTTGTTAATTCTTCTTATTTTTACAAGACTGCCCAAAAAAAGGAGTGTAATGTTTTAGGATTCATGTATGTTTGTATGTGAGTTTCTTTATTCCACCATAACTTTCAAATGTCTGAACAGATTTAGTTGTATGGGGTATCGTTAGAATCCTTACATCCCCCGAGTAACACAGGCATATTATTTTTAAAAAATTACTTTATTTCTTCTGTATGGCTCTTTTTTCAAAAGCGAAAAAAAAAAAACTTTGAATTTTATAATATGGGTATCAAATTGTAGGCCTTGATAAGCACATTCCAACAGGCAGATGTATTGGCATAAGTTCTTTTTTTGGCAGGGCAGGCAAGTATTTTTAGCTTTAAAGATAGTTATTTATTTTGTTTTAATTAGGAAACAAACAGTATGTTTTAAAAAATTAAATAATCAATTAAAAACCAACAAAGTTTCCAATTTAAAAAACACAAAGTTGTGTTGTGGTGTAGAAATTTAACCTTACATCCAAACATAGCTTTTATTTTGTAGTAGTTGTTAAAATGGTCATGTGTACATTCAAAAACTAACCCAAACTTTGTTGAAAGATTGAGCTTTCCTATATCAATTTTACAAATAAATCAACCCATTTTTGTTTTAAAAGAATTAATAAAAATAAAATGTACTCCTATTTAGTAAGTTTATTAGACCTCGAAAATTATTTTTAAATATCATTATAGCTTTTAAGCCCTTCCTATCTACATTATTGTATGTAGCCTGACATACCTAAACTTCGGGAAATATATAGAATCGAGGGGCAGGAGTTGAGGGGGGATGGGGGAAGGGAAGGGCTGCCCCCTGGTACCTCTCCCCCTGCAGGCGACGCTTAGTTTGAGTAACAATATTTCAGTTTTATGTTTAAAAAACAGCCATAACAGTTTATTAAAAATAGGTTATCTTCGGTGCTCGCCGGCCACTGCCGGTGACCCTCATCCCCCCACGTCCTGCCCCACGATTCTATAGCCAACTCTATCTTATAAACAAAGCGTCGCTACCGGGAAGGAGTGGTACCAGGGGGTAGCCCTCCACCTCCCCCACTTCAACTCCCACTCCAACTCACGCTCCAACTCCCACTCCAACTCCTGGTTCTCTGAACAAGATAGAAAAACAAGATATCAACATATGTACAAAGAACATGCAAAAAATGAAAAAATATGTTTGAACCCAAATATCTCATATATCACTTAGGCTTTTTTTTATAAATTGCTTTATTTGTTCTATTGATTGAGACTAGTTTCATTTATGACCAAGGCTTTAATAGTTTTTAAGAATGGCGAAATTTAATTAAGCCAATAAGGTTACATGCACATTATTGTCTATTTGAATCTTAGGTCCTGAATTAGAGCGTAATTATTTGTAAGTACGGAAGTTCTCGATATACAATGTTCTTCGAACATAATTATTTTGTTTATATTTCAGGAATTGTTAAAGTGTGGGATGTCCGAGTAGGTAAAGTGCTGCAAGAATTTATTGAACATACGTCAGCGGTGACATGTGTAAAATTTCACCCGCATGAATTCTTACTGGCGAGCTGTGGAAGTGACAGAACTGTAAACTTCTGGGATATGGAAAAGTTCCAATTAGTATCCAAGTTTGACAAAGAAAATACTTCCATAAGGTAAACCTTCTACAGTAACCTAATTACACTAATATTATAAATCAGAGAAGTGTAGCCACTATCGTAAACAGGCCAATCGGAGCTTTGCGTTTTAAAAATTAATAAGTTTCTTATGCATGATGTAGAACTCCATACAATAGAACTGACAGACCATACAAAACGTCATAAAATGCATAAAACCGATTAGCGCCATCTAACTTAGAAGTGTGTGTGTGTGTGTGTGTATGTTTATTACTCCTGCACACTAGAACAACTGAACAAATTTGGATGAAATTTGGTACCAGGATACCTTATATCCTAGACTAACACAATTAAGACTGGATTAAGCCCTGTATCCTGGATTATTACTTTTCATCATCATCCATCATCATAATCCACACGGGTGAAACCGTGGGGCGCAGCTAGTACAATAATATTATAAAGAGGTAAAGTTTGTAATATTGTTTGTTAATTCTAACCACTGAAACTACTGATCCGATTCTGAAAATTCTTTCTCTAATAGTAATCTACATTATCCCGGAGTGCCATAGGTATTTTAAATACTGATAAAAATTAGTTCACAATAAGTAATCACAATATTTCTAATCCAAGTCAGAAAAAATAGGTCATTTGGCTGCATGACCAAATGGTTTGATTGATGTGAAAGCAATGTACTGCAAATATATTAGTCTTCATTAGTTCTGCAAAAAAGTTCACCACATATGTAACTATCCCAGAAAGCCGAAAATAAAGGTCATAAGGTAATTAATAATAAAAAGCTTCAATTTTCCAGAGCTCTTTGTGGTAATCTGTATTAATTTTTATCAAATTAAAGAACACAGTAATCTTTCTCATTTCATGTAGATTAGTTTTGCCTTTTACATTACACTTTTATGACGAGTAGTTTGAAGAAAAGACGATGTTGTTGCTGAGCGGATTTCCATTAATTCTGCCTGACCCGTTCTTCGTACCTACTATTACTTTATTCTGTGGTGTAATAGTGCAAAGACGTGGGTGCGGGACGGATGGACGGGCTGTAGGGCGGGTGCTCATTACACCTACGTAGTGCTCATTTATTCTGTGATAATACAAGGAAAATAGATATTTTGAGAAACTCTTAGCTACCCAAGTGCAGCCGAGGGTTGCTTTTTTAATTACAATTGCCTGCCAACTTATTCTAAGTGAAGAAGATGAGGCACTACACTTCCTTTCTGCTTTTGATGTATTGTGGATATTGCTCTTCCACTCCTTAACTATATGTGTAATAAGTACTTGTAACAAGACATGAGGTAAATAATAAATGCTTCTTTCAGGCAAACCTTATTTTAAAGTACCTACCTTTTTCCCGCGAATCCGTCCGCAAGGACTACAGTTTATCGCGGTAAAAAGTATCCTATATCCTTCTCCAGGGTACTAACTATCTCCATACAACATTTTATCGCGATCGGTTCAGCCATTTAACGTAACAAATAGACATACAGACACAGTTACTTTCGCTTTTATAAATAAACTGGCTGCCAACTTATTCTGAGTAAAGGAGACAATGCTTTCACTGCACATCCTTTTCGCTTATGGATTATTGTTTCCTTCTCATTTCCTTATCTTTACCATGTTCTTCTTTTCTTATAATATTGCAACAGTGCCACAGAATAAATAATTACGACATGAAAAAAATACCAAGTAACAAATGTAGTTATAAAATATAAGCTTTGGAAAATGATTATACATATTTCCTTTTCCAGACACATGATATTCAGTGAGGACGGCGCGACACTGCTCGGCTGCGCCAATGATGGACTGCATGTGATTGGTTGGGAGCCGGCCCGGGTGCTGGACACAGTGCCGGGCCACTGGGGACAAATACACGACATCACTGTGGCACATACACAACTTGTGAGTTTGGCTTTCAACTTGTACTTGTTATATTGTCTTGCTATATAAGTGATGGTCATGACCATGAAGTAGCGTGATCATCATTACAATTATATTGTATCTAAGCAGTGTACTAAAGTGACTTTTACCACATTCTTTATAGTGTGTCGATTCTGAGTGCACCAATAAAACCTAAAACTAATTTTGACAACTTTAAAATTATTGCCGTCACTTTCAAACCTTTTGGAAACGAAAGGGACAGCAACAATTTTAGAGCTGTCAAAATTAGTTTTAGTTTTAATTGGTGCACTCAGAATTGACACCAATGTATACTTATAAGCAGTAAGTAACAAAAAGTCTGTACAATGAAGACAATTAAAGAAAATGGTCTAGGGGATGTAAAATGAGCTACTGAACAAGAGTATAACTTATTTTCGCGCATCACGTAAAAACTACTGGACCGATTGCGATGCGGTTTCACTGTTGGATATCTTAGATTTTGACTTACAAACTAGTGAACTTGGTATCTCAGTCCGATGAGTAGAATAGAAGCCAAGCAATCAATAAAATACTATCTGACGGCTGAACGAAATTTGGTATTTTGTACTTTAGATAGATAAATAGATAGATTAACTCTTACCCCCTTACTTATAAAAAGTTATGCAATGATTAGTAATTCTGCGCAGAACAATATTGTACTGCGCAGAATTACTAATCATTACTTAATCATTGCATAACCATTTTATAAGTAAGGGGGTTAATTGACACCAAGAAAATAAAATGATACAGACATAGGAAAATACTTAGATTATAGGTATAATGAGCGATCTAATCGCTAAAAGCGATCTCTTGCAGACAACCTTATTTTTTTGTTTTATGAAATGTAGACAAACGGTAGTTTTAGTAAAAGTATAAAAAGCTTAATCTAGTAGGCTCAAAATTAATTGGTATTAGATGGCAGTTTATTCAGGAGGCCCATGAAAAAATTGTTTTTTTATATGTTTAGAATATACTACTTTTTGTAATTATAGCGTTTTTCCACCATTGGACGGCAACGGCACGACATCGGCAGTCATTTGTATAAAACAACGTAATAGCAGCCGGCCAGTGGAAAATAGCCATTATTTGCTTTTATAAATTATGTTGTTTAAAAACCCCTATGGACCGACTCTGGTCATATCTGTTGTCCTTCTGCCGGGAGCTAGACCGCATGTAATATACATTCTTATTAATTTTTTATTTTGTACTAGCTTTCGCCCGCGACTTCGTCCGCGCGGACTACAGTTTATCGTGAAAAAAGCATCCTATGTTCTTCTAGAATATTAAAAACCAATGAAAAATTATAGTACCAACGTATTGTATTCTCTTTGATTGCATCAACGCTCTCTTGATGCTTTTTACAGACTTGTTATTTCCTTTCCATGGCAACCGTTCCTTACAGCGAGTAATCGACACTTTCCAGTTTTCCCGTGGAAACTTACTATTTTCCGGGATAAAAGTATCCTATGTTTTATTCCAGGGTATAAGCTATCTCTATTCCAAATATCATTACAATCCGTCCAGCCATTATCGCGTTAAACGCTGTGGCGTTTAACAAACAAACAAACAGACAATGTTTCACTTTTATATATTGGTGTGGATTTGGCGATCTAAAAAAAGGTAAACATTAAACTAGAAAGGCAGAGTAAATGGCCGTAATTCGATTAAACTGATTTCGCAGGCATCATTTTAATAGGTATAGAATTGATATTTTTCTATTGCAGATAGCCGGATCATTCCACTCTACGTACGTGGTGCTGTCAGTTGTAGACCTGAACAAGGTGCACCCCTTCGGAGGGCCGCCGCTAGCGTCCCCGCCAGTCGTCAGTGATCTGTCACCATTCCAAAAAGGGCACTCTGTCCGCAAAAGCTTCTCAAAAGAAAAACCACCTAAAGAAGGTAACAATGTCGTTTCAGAATTGATTTTATATAATTTACTTCCTTACGTCTCTGCTGAGTACAGCTCTGCCGAGCACAGCTCTACTGAGTACAGCTCTGCTGAGTACAGCTCTGCTGAGTACAGCTCTGCTGAGTACAGCTCTGCTGAGTACAGCTCTGCTGAGTACAGCTCTGCTGAGTACAGCTCTGCTGAATAAAGCTCAGCCAAATGCAGCTCTGCCGAGAACAGCTCTACTGAGTACAGCTCTACTGAGTTCTAATAAGAAAATAACTCAGGCGGGTGAAATAACTATGAAGCAAAGTGCAATTGTTCAGTTTTGTTGGGTTCTGTATCCGAGGGTCCATAAAAACTCCTATTACTAAGCCGTGTCTGTCTGTCCTACTCCTAGCTTTATAGCGTTGTATATTTTAAACCGTTATAGATAACCGGTTGGATTGTTATCAGAATATGGCAAGTTTTTTGTGACATATAACCTAATATTTTTTTTATGTAGTGGATAAAATACGACTACAATGCCAAAAAAAGAAAATAAAAAATATCTTGAAAATCAAAAAAAAACAATTGTAAGGATTCTAACCCCACACGTCCAAATCAGTTTAGACATTTAAAATTTATAAACAACAACATCCTAAAAACATTACACTTTATTTTTGGGCAGTCATGTAACAAGGAAGGTCCCCATACAAGTACGGAACTGAACCCTCGGTGCGCCAGTCCAACTTGCACTTGGCCGGTGTCTGAAGACGGCAAACCATTTTGATATCTATTCCTTCTCATAACGCTAGTTTCATAAATGTTCTTTCTCATAACGCCATTCATATAAATGTTCCTTCTCATAACGCCATTCTCATAAATGTTCCTTCTCATAACGCCATTCTCATAAATGTTATTTCTATTTGCAGTGATGCACCGACCGACGCTGTTAGACGAAAAGACCGCGGAAGAGTCCACATCCGGTACGGAAGCAGACGAAGACGCAGGTGCCCTTATACCCAATTTTAATGACTACTCAGAAATATTCTGTCCGTCTAGAGCATGTAAGTAGCATACAATACAAATATGAATAACTCCCCAGATTTATTAAAGCTAATGCCAGTCTTCATGCTTGCTAATCGGTACAGCTCGATGAATTTGATCGGAAAGTTATATTACTTACACCTACCGCGGAGGAAAGTGATTTAGTCAGCTGTTTTAAGTTTACGATCGTACATCTAATTAAAAGTGGGAAGATTAGGTACCAGCTCCTCGGGCGTCGACCGCATAAATTAAGTGCAAAGAACACAATTGGCCTTCGTTAGCCTTATTCACAGTCAGAGTGGCGTTTGTGTAGCATCTTGCTTGTAAATGTTAGCACGGACTCCACAGTGACTCGCGCTACATTCGCGTATGTCTTTCTCTCTCTCTATCTTTGTTGTTGATATAGATCAAGCTAGACGGTGCGAATGTAGCTGTATGGGTGTTTGCCTGTAGTTGTATCTAGTCCAGTTTTTGTTTACATGATATTAAAGAGTGCCGTATCTCTCTACTTTTGAATAGATCTGTGGGTACCATGTTCAAATCAAACTACAAGGACAGAATCCTATCAATTGTAATGTCTTTCCGTCCTTGTCCTGTCTATCTTGCATTCTGTCCCAGCCTATCACACTATTATAAGTTTATATACTTATATATTTATATATAGCTGTGCCCGCGGCTTTGCCTGCGTGATATTTTTTTTGGGTTAAAAGTAACCTATGCGTTTACACCGAATGAATAATAGTGCTACGTGTTATTCCAGGACCAAAAGTACCTACTAAGTACAAAATACCAAGTTTTGTTATCCATACCAATATATAAAAGTGATACGTTGTCTGTTTGTTTGTTTGGGGAGCTTTTACGCGATAACCGCTAGATGGATTTTGATGAAATTTGGAATGGAGATAGCTTATACCCTAGAATAAAACATAGGATACTTTTTATCCTGGAAAATTCCACGAATTCCGTGGAAGTTTCCACGGGAAAACTGGAACATGTTGAATACTCGCTGTAAGGAACGGTCGCCATGGAAACGAAATAACAAGTCTGTCAAAAATCATCAAGAGCGTTGGTGCCACAGAGTAAGTAGTTAGTTAATTAAGTCTAAGTCTACTTTTGCATTGGTTTTTAATATCCTAGAAGAACGTAGGATGCTTTTTTCGCAATAAACTGTAGTCCGCGCGGACGAAGTCGGCGGTTAAACTAGTAACCTATATAACTCGAGAGTATAACTCTCGGAAAAAATGACCACGTGGGTAAACCGCGGGGTGCAGTCAGTTTCTTATAAGTGAGTGTTGAATAAATATTTATCTTTCGTAGTGTTTACTCGTTCTAATTTTGTAGTGAACCGCACGCCACCCCCTGCTACCAGCTTGTCATCTGAAGATTTTTCACTAACAGGTTAGTATTCGTTATAATTTAGTAACTTTCTAATGCCCGGCACGCACGAGGCGACGGGTTATGAAACCACAGCTGGCGACTGTTTCGTTAGTCGCCTCAGCTGCGTGGACGGCACGCACGAGAGAGTCGTCCGGTGACAGAAGTCGGATATATCTTTTTAGGGTTTATAGGGTTAATAAAAGGGTCCAAACGGAACTCTTATTATTAAACCTTACGGCCGTCAGCCCATCCTTTAAAGAGAAGTAACTATTGAATCGTAATAGGAAGCTGTTTAAAATTTTCATAGTACCGATGTGTAAAATCTCACTAATATTATAAATAAATTGGCAGAAACTTCACTGACATTGTAACGCTAGTAAGGATTTAAATAGGATGGGGAAAGTTTGCACGCGGGCAAAGCCGCGCGGCCAAGCTAGTTATAAATAACTTTGCAGAAATCTCACTAATATTATAAATAACTTGGCAGAAATCAAACTAATATTATAAATAACTTGGCAGAAATCTCACCAATATTATAAATAACTTGCCAGAAATCAAACTAATATTATAAATAACTTGGCAGAAATCTCACTAATATTATAAATGCGAAAACAAACCTTACCCTGTCCAGGCGCGGATCCTGCCCGCTAAAAAGGTTGTGGTCACAGGCCCCCGAAAATCGGCCAAGTGCGAGTCGGATTACGAACTCGCTCATGATTGATATAGTGCATTCCTACAAAAGAGATGTTTACAAAATATATGACCAACAAATTATACAGTGTATAGTTCCACGTGGGCAAAGTGGTGGGGCGAACACTAGTAATTTAATAAACCTGTAAAATGTTAGTTTGTTCGCTCACGAAAACTGACTGACAATAACAAAAAACTCTATAAAGAACACTTTTTTTCGATTCAAGTTAGGTTACCTACCTATGTATTACAAACAGTACAAACTACTAACGTAAGTGCCACACCAGTACCTCTATTATGAGTTCAATCAAACGCTCAAATCTGTACTCGCTATCGAGTATCGTAACATTTTTGTATGAAATCCAGCGCAGCGTAACTAGCCGGAACGGATTATTACCGAAATCCCCACCAGACCGTCCCCACCAGTGGGGATTTCGGGAAAAATCTAAAAAAGTTTTCCCGAAATCCCCACTATAATCACAGTGGGGATTACAGGAATAAGCAAAAACACATTTTTACCATTTTCCCCATCACGAAAAAACATTCTACTGTAAGCATTACCTAGGTACGAACTACATATTTGTCACTATAAATATTTAGCTCTATTATGAGTTTGGCTAACTCTACTTCAATAGAAATAGACAATACGTGAGGGACTGTAGATATTACGCCATCATGCTGGCGCCTTCTTAGCATTTATCTTTTTCTAAATATATGAAAAAGACAGAGAAAAAGCAGCGGCTAGCAAACGCATTGTCATTTTGGTTTACCCGAATCCAACTAGATCCAAGAGATTCATCGAGCAAGCGATTGTGTTTTCCATTTTAGAATAAACATATTTGTTTTTTTTGTTTGTTTGAATGTTTGTCAAAACAAAAACCTAATCTGTTTAAATAAAGTAAAATATGATTATGGTGACAAAAATATAATGGGTAAACTCAAAAAATACTGAACCGATTTTAAACATTCTTTCACCTATATAACCATACATTATCAACGAGTTATGTTACTCGTTGATAATGGGTGTCTATATTTTATTTTACAAAAAATTATCAATCCCTACGAAAATTGTAATAATGTAACCCAGCCCCACTCACTCACGATGATAAATGGCAGTCACTCACTGCCATTTATCATCGTGAGTGAGTGGGGCTGGGTTACACAACTACTGCAGCAGCGTTAACTGACAATAGCCATTGTCGAAATAGTGACCAAAAACATGCAAACTGAGAATCCGTCTCACGAAAGAAGTAGCGGCGATAAGAGGAACTAACGTTGAAAGCTTAAACATTTTTCGCTTTTACAAGGAAACTAGCGCCGCGTCTGGGAGACTTCTTTCGTAAGTCGGACTGTCTGTACCCACTGTATTGTTATACCGGTCCAGTCACGTAGATACTTTTGCTTGAGTAGTAACGTCAAGAGCGTTTACTACTGCAACTCGTAATATTGGTACAGGTCGCCAAAAAGGAAGGTGGCTCGGAAGTTTTGGCGGCAATGTATTTATGTGCATACAACACACGCTTACTTTTAAATTAGTAGATGTCGCGCACCCAGCGTCATCATCTCGTCATCTCTTTTTTCCAAAACAAAAATGTATGTGCCAAAAAGAAACAGATAACATGCTGTCGAAAATGTGACATAACGTGTCAGCATATCGTATATGATGAATTGATGACATGGGGGCCGTTCGTTTTGTAACAGTTGGCGAAATTAACTGTTAAAATAAATATGATCACAATTGGCGTTCCCTTTGGCCATTTGTGGGCGAAATTAGCGTTCTGAACGTTTTCGATCACCGATCGGTGGATCCGCGCCTGACCCTGTCTCTCTATCTGTTTGTTATCGACTTAACGGCTGTACCGATCTTGATGAAATTTGACAAGGAAATAGTCAATAGTGTGCATCAAGAGGAAACACATGGTTTTAATTTTGCTTCGTTAAGGTTCAGTACGTCCGACTAAAAAAACCCGGAGATCCTATAAGAACACTCTTGTATCTATCTGTCTGTCTGTCCGTCTGTCACAGTCAATTTTCTCCGAATCTAACTGGATCGATAGTTGAAAATTTGGTACACATATGAATTTCTATTACTCAATAAATTAATTTTGTAGGAGCATATTATAAAATGAAAAGAAAAGTTTTGTAAACTGTACCGTGTGACATATCAAATGAAAAGGCGAATTGTAAGGTATTTTTAAAATAATTTTATAATATTTCGTTTTAAAGTAATTTAAGAAAATATATGAAAACTGACTAGACGGCGCTAGCGCTGTCAGTAGTACTGACGCAGACATGTTTCCTCACTTGCGGCCGAACGAAGACTAGCACTTGGTCATAGACTCGATAACAAAAAGTTGCCCCGTGCACGCGCTCGCATTTACGCTTGCGTACACGGAGACAGGTAGCGACAGTTTCGTCAGAAATAAGTTTCTTCAAAAGTCGTAAGCTGTGACTAATATATAGTAGATATCTATGGTCAAGAGTTGTATGCTACCTCAGTGCGCGCGTTTCCATATAACTCCATATGACCATGAGACAGTCGAAAGCTGTCGTGTCTAACATATCGCTTCGTGAGTGTAAACCATTGAAATTAAAAATAATCATCCAAATCGATTCAGAAATCCCAGAGATATGAGTGAACAAACACACAACATAATAACAGTTGATTTGAGAATTTCGTTGTGGAAGTTGATTATAAAGTCGTTTTTCCAGTGCAAGAACCTATCGACAAGTGTGCGCCGGTAACCAGCACGTCCCTCCGAGATCTGATGTCAGAGGGCCCGCCGCGGCCGCCGCCGCAGCCCTCGCCGCCGCAGCGGCAGCGCGCCGAGCACTCGCGGATACCTCTTGTCGAGAAGAAAACGGAAGTGTTCTCCAGTAAGTTGGTCGTTTTTGGCTTGCTGATGTCATATTATGCATTATGTTGATATGTTCTCCACGATAAAACGTAGCTAACGCTCTAATTTCTAATTTAAAAGCCGATTTTAATTAAAATCTAATTTTATATATACAGGTGAATTTTTCAAGTGGGCGTGGTTGGCTAAATCAGAAACTATGAGGTTTAGCGAAAAGTACTCAAAGGAGTCTCGGGCCCGATTGTCATGTCTTCCCAGAATTCAATCCTTATTAGCGACACTATCGAATGGTGTGTGTTTTTTTTCCAAAATCAACTTGTTCGATTCCTGCCTAGGAATATTGTTTTTTTCAAAAATCCAAAGATGCAGTTTTAGTTTTCATCAAAATCGGGCCCGAGACTCCTTTGAGTACTTTTCGCTATTCCTCATAGTTTCTGATTTATCCATCCACGCCCACTTGAAAAATTCACCCGATGACCTTTTGAATTAATTTTCGTGGTTTAAAAATATATCCATTTCCATACTAACATCGAAGTACACATATCCAAGGATATAATTATGTGTAGGTACTGTACTCTGTCTGTTTGTTACCTATTCACAACTTAACGGCTAAACCGATATTGATTTGAACCCTTAGAATGGACATAAGATTATTTTAGGCTATAGTCCGCGCAGACTAAGTCGCGGGCAAAAGCTTTATTTTCTAAATTAGATTAAATTATATTACTACATTTTCACTACTAAACTTAAAGCTATGCTGTAAAATTTTACTAATTGATTTTTACTACACCTAAATGGGTTGTGCTGCCAACAAATCTGTGAAGTGTCAAAAAAAGAAACAACAGATTTATGTGTGAAGTGGTAAAAAAGGGAACTATGTACAGCCGCCATAAAAATGAGCAACACTCAGGCCACCCTTCGGTTCACAGATAAGTCGGTCGCACGTAAAGCATATTTCAATTTGTCAAAAAATTTAGTTTTGATATAATTGTAATATTTGTACGAACACTTGTATGAAAATATTAATTTCCGCGTCTCTACACTTTGCTCAAACAACTAACTCAGGTTTGCTCGAAGTCTCAACACAACAGCCCTCAGATATTTTCTTAGTAAAATTTTACAGAACTGCTTTTTCGTGGTGGTACTGACAATTCAATACACAAAGAGGTCGAGAAAGTTGTCGTTATTGTTGTAATATGTTTGGCATAGGCTGCCTTAAACTATGGTGAGCTGGATCTAACTGAAGATAACGCCCATCATGAATGCTTTGCCTAATGCAGGGGTAGCGGACGACAGTAAAGATATATTTGCTACAGCTCCAACGGTGATAAGGGATTACGCCGCCAGCCCGCTCTCAACACACACGCTTAACCGACATAACTCATATAAAGAGACCAAATCTACCACCGACATCAGTAAGTATTAACTGTACTACTCATACTAACTCTCATAAGTCATCAGGAAAGATACTATCATAAACTCTTCACTGTTTTTTTATCAAGGTCCGTGCTTTATTGCTGCTTACAGCTCTGCGGGCCGCAAGGAAGTTCTATGCACTTAAGTACAACTAGAATAGTAAATACAACTTCCTTGGCGGGCCGTCACACATCAACATGCATCACATGGCGGTGACAGATTGACCATAGACTAGAGTTAAGAAGAAGATCAAAGAGACGTTTTAAAAAAAAAAGTGCTCATTGGTATAACAGATGTCGTTGTACTTTGTACTATATAAACTGCAAGGAACTTACACTCAGTATCACTATAATCCACTGTGATCATAATGTCACCAGTTGGAGATGTACGGCATCCTGTGTTTTTACATGTCACGTCGGCACAAACGATAGCTATATTTGTGAACACAATGTCTTTTTGTAAACTATACACATAAACCATAGGCAAAGACAAACAAAACTATCATTATTATTTTGTGGGCAATATACATTTTGACAGATTATACCTCTTATGGAATTACAACGCCATCTGTTCTGGATAAAAGAAACTAAAATTATTTACCTACAAGAAAACGGCTCATTAATTTGGTGTAATTTAAACAGTTTAAGGTACCGTCAAACTCGGTTACTTGGGACTCTGTGGATACTTGGGAAAAGTACCCTGGAAATCCTGAACTTTTAGTCTATGGTCAATCGGTCACCGCCTTCCACCATGTGATACGTGTTGATCGTGTGTTGATGTATGACGGCCCACAGTGCGAACAGAAACGCAGAGCTGTCAAAACAGCTTATATGAAATGAGTCAAAGAAGAAAATACACTTCTCTTCCATTTCTCTCTATCAGCCGTCATCTCAGTATTCACTCCCTTCTTGCACATGTCACCTCTCACACATTCCATCCACACTTTTTTGGTCTTGCTCAAATCGCTTAATTGTTACCATTTACATGACACTCCTCTCCTCATTACATGCCCATACCAAGATAACTTTTTACTTCGCAACTTTTCAGTCACTTTCAAACTTCCTCTGACATACTCGTTTCTAATTTTATCCATTCTAATCACTCCACACATCCTTCTCAACATTCGCATCTCTTCTGCACGCAATCTTCTTCCATCTGACCCTTTGGTGGCCCAACACTCAGATCCATGCATGACGAACAGGCCTTATAATGTTTTTATAGATTTTCCCCTTAAGGTTAAGAGGCATGCGCGGATCACATGTTGTTTCTGGTCCAGTCGCCATTTCATCCATCCTGCATTTATTCTTTTAATTATGTCCCAGTCTATTTCTCCATCGCTCTGTACAAGTGAACCGAGGTATCCAAAATAGAAGCAGGCTGGTAAAGACACACGGTCTAAGGCAATGGAACAGAAATTAGAGGGACCCCCGAAATCACAGAACATATGAGAAGTCAATGTATCCATCGAAATTACTGCGCATGATACAATTATTTCTAAAGGAAAGGTTTGGATTACGGATGGGGTATAACGATGGATGGGGGTGGATGGGGGTTACTGTGTGCCCCACAGTGACTTGGGTTACTTTGGGGCACACAGTAATTATTGCAAATTACTGCTTGGCAGTTGAATATCTGGCCAAGGTGCACTACATCCCTCTTGCAGAGGACTTCTAGTACATAAAACGTTTCATCTTATAACATACGTATTTCAGCAACAAACAATCTCCGACAGAGCCACAGCGAGGTATCTCTAGGGCCCCCGTCACTAGGGCCAAGGTCACTGTCATTCACGAGGACTCCAGAATCTTCAAGGTATGTATTGTTTTGGAATCTATTCATTGTTTTCCGATAATCTAAAATAGACGATACGATGTAATTTTCTTCATTTTGTTTTACACATATCTCAAAAACGATGAAGCCTTAATTTAAAAGAAAAATAGTATTGAAATGTACAAACAAAGCCCTTTTATTTGTCATGACACTCTATTTTCTACTTCTACTACTCTCGTCCTTCACATCCTTGTCTATGACATAGTTACTTCCTTTTATTTTACAAATAGGTTCACGAATATCTGGCGCCGTCTCGTACATAAACACGTTAAGCTGAGACATTCATTTGTAATATTTCCAGAAGAAGAGCGGATAGCGGCGGACGTGAAAATGTGACTGTGAATCGAGGCGTAGACGCGGCGGAGAGAGATCCCGAGCCTGAGTTCGTGCCGTGCCTCACGGACAGGCCCGTCGGGCTGGACCTGGACGAGTTCCTACCTGTAAGTCAACACCATACACCTATCTAATCTGCTCACTGTCCTCAGTAAATGTATTTACTTTCTTCTGTGCAAGGGTCGGAAAACTGGGTCTTCCGTCCGCCCGTGTGTCCGGTCATTGTTTTTTTTATGGTTTGGTGCCGCACGACTAGTGCATTTAGCCAGTGTCAAGTAAAGATATAATAAGTTGAATGTTTTTTCAACAAATACTCATAATGTCGAGTCCCAGTCAGTCAGGTAGTCTAAAGTCAAAAGTCTAGTCAAATCACGATTCAGTATAGTGGTGGAGCTTTACTGAAACTTCTTAGGAGTTCCGGAGAGAACACGAAAAGGTACTGGAAAATGGTTTCGTCACCACTTGTAAGTATCCATTATCAGAAGGTTGATAGTTTTAGTAGGGGTGTTTACCAGTGGGGGTGCACATGAGAAACGTATGAGGTTATGCTATAATACCTTTTATTAGGTTTACACGAAATAAATATTATTATACAACGACTATTACAAGTCCTATGCGTGGAAGTTGGGAGATGACTGTCAGTGCTAGGGGCGGTGTCAATGCCGCACGCGAAATCTGCTTAACTAGCAATTCCGACAATCGCCTACAGGCACGTTTTCCGCGTTTGTATCATTCGCCCACACACTTGCATGTTAACGGACATCTAAAGGTTAATATTCCATCAATATTACACATTTAACACTCGAAGAAACACATGCAAGCTTGAGGAAAAAAATAAGCAAATCAACCGATGCCACTTCGTTTCCCGCCGAAAGTCCAGGTCATTGTTTATGGTGATCACTGGACGAGACGAAGAGGCAAGAAGGTTCTCTCTTCAGTGGACGGAGAGGTTTAACAGAGATTAATAAAAGTGAATTGTTTCGATAGCGGAGTGCGATGACGGGTGCGTCGCGGCGCGGCGGGCGCGGTGGCGGCGCCGAGCCCAGCGAGCAGGAGGTGCTCGGCGTCATGATGCGCGGACACGACTCCATGATGGCCGTGCTCACCGCCAGGCTGAGGGTCTTGCATGTGAGTATCTCCAGGGTTAACAGCGTGGGGCACGTATGAATGGCGCGGCGGCGGCGCCGAGCCCAGTGAGCAGGAGGTGCTCAACGACATGATGCGCGGACACGACTCCATGATGGCCGTGCTCACCGCCAGGCTGAGGGTCTAGCATGTGAGTACCTCCCAGGGTTAACAACGTGAGGCACGTATGAATGGCGCGGCGGCGGCGCCGAACCCAGCGAGCAGGAGGTGCTAGAGCGTCGTGAGATGTTTCTTTTTTTTATAAACGATTGCTAAGTCCGAGCAATCGTTTAATCAGGATCTCAACTGATGGAAAGAGATGATGGGGTCGAAGGTGTAGCACGCTTGCCTAGTTAGATACCTATTCACTCTTGTCTTGAACACACCTGGGTTTTATTTTACCGAAAACACTGATGAGGGCAACAATAACAATTGCGCTTCAATTGTTTCTTAGGGGATATGACGCAGGTCTCGGAGGCAATTTGTAGAACTCGTCATTGTACAAAACGAATGCGTCGCGCTACGAAGCCTCCGCTGCCCGTTGAAAAATGAAGGCTCGCACCACGAAGTTTCTTCTACACCTGTTATAAATTATTGTGAGCAAGGAGTCCCTTTGAGCTGGTAGACACCCTTGGGTCTCCGGCCACAATTGCAGCGGAGGCTTCGTAGCTGCAAGTCTTCATACGTACACCTGCGCAGCTACAAGGCGTATATTCTGTCTACTGAATTATATTTACATACGTTTCCTTCAGCTATATTCAGCAAACTTAGGTTTTGAAATGAAATATATTTAGGTAGGTATATATTACGTGTGTATTCTTTTTTTTTTAAGTTAAGTGAAAAAATATAGACTTCAGCGAATCAATGACAATTTAAGAAAGACAGGTTATTTGAATTTAGAATTAATAATGACAAACTATCAAGTGGAATGAAATGGATTATGAAAGAATTAAGAGATCAAATGAGTATTATTACGAAAGAGGTTTGACCTCGTTACAAACCTAACCTTTGTAATGACATATAAAAATATGTTTTATATATTTTTCCAGATATTCCATTCCGTGAGGATAAACAAAAATCTAAAAACTGCCTTAGACTCCGTGATTGAGCTAGAAGACACATCAGTTATTTTGGATATATTGAGTGTTATGGCACATAAACCGTAAGTTAAAGTTTGATTTACTTTTGAACATTAGGAAATACATTGGAGTTAAATGTAGCAATTTTAAAAGCTTTTATTTAACTTCATTTGTATCTATGTATCTATTTATTTTGTCTGTCCTGGAATCTTACAATTCAAATTTCGAGCACTTCTCGATTAGCTATACGGCTGAAACTTTCAGGGTTGCTCACAAATCGATGAAAAAAAAAATATATGTGACATGTATAATGTGACTATATATATATATATATATACATATATATATATAGTCACATTCATTAAAAAAACTCGTAAAAGTTTTTTTTTAAATTAAACTTGTTTACTTTCAGATCATTGTGGAACTTAGACATTTGCCTGTTGATGCTGCCTAAGATTTATGAATTATTGCAGAGCAAATATGAATCGTAAGTAACTATAGATAAAAACTTTTTGACGCCTGAAGGAATTTTGATGAAATGTCGGTATATTGGTATGTTAGGTCTTGGAATAGCACATAGAGTACGTTTAACCTAGAGAAATGAAGAAAAGCCGCAGGTACAGGTAGTACCAAATAAGATCAAAGTTCCTTCAGCAGTCAAAAAGATTTTAATGATTGGCTTCTACAAACAAGCTAACCAACTTTGAAAACCGCATTAACCGCACCGACCTATTTAAGGTCCAATAGTTTTTACGTGATGCGCGAACAAACATCGAAACATACAGACAGACAGACACGAATTAAATAACTTTATATGCTTGTTCTGTAGCTCATTTTAAGATCTCGACATTGTTTTTAAATTATATTATTGCAGACTTTTTCTTACTTACTGCGCTAATAGAAGTATAGATTTTTAATCGACTTCCAAAATAGGTTTTAAATTTGTCTGTATGTTTTTTTGGTGTATTCTCATATCTCCGACTTTTTTCTTTGAAATTGTTGACGTCTATTGTTCTATACTTAAAATTAAATTAAATAGTTGATGATTAGTAATTCTGCGCAGTACAATATTGTTCTGCGCAGAATTACTAATCATTACATAACCATTGCATAACTTTTTATAAGTAAGGGGGTAAGTAACAAAAAGTATAAACAACGAATATATATAATAGGTCTCTAGGGGAC
Organism: Alsophila aescularia; assembly: GCA_946251855.1. Classification (NCBI taxonomy): domain Eukaryota; kingdom Metazoa; phylum Arthropoda; class Insecta; order Lepidoptera; family Geometridae; genus Alsophila; species Alsophila aescularia. The sequence continues at coordinate 52,119,917 of OX276375.1, forward strand.
TTAAAACAAGCTACTGAACAAGAAGACAACATTTAAAAAAAAATATTGTCTGTATGTTCGCGCATCACGTAAAAACTACTGGATTGATTGATGTGTGCTTTTCACCGTTGGATAACTTGACTTTTGATCCGATAGGTAGAAATCGAGCAATCTATAAAAAACTGTTTGACGGCTGAACGAATTTTGATGCAAGGTTTATTGAACTTTATAGGTAGTTTTAGTCCTGGAATAAAACGTAGGTTACTTTTAATTCAGATAGACGACCACGCGGGCAAAGCTAGTTACAAATAAATTTCTTCAAAATTGCTTTAGTTTTTTTAGTTCAATTTATTTGAAGTCGTTTTTTTAAAACCTTTTATTTAACTTCATTTGTTCATTTTATGTAATGTATGTATCTATGTATGTATGTATATCGATGTATCTATGTATTTCGTCTGTCCTGGAATATTGCAATTCAAATTTCGAGTACCTCCCGATTAGCTATCCAGCTGAAACTTTCAGGGTAGCTCACAAACCGATGACAAAGCAGTAAAAAAAGAAACAAAAAGAAAAATGAAAAAAATATTAAAAAGTGAAAGGGCAAAAAAAGTCTGTTTATTTTTATTACAGATATATGCAATGTGGCTGCAATGCGTTAAGACTGATAGTGCGTAACTTTTCGTCCGTGGTGCGCGCGAACGTGGGCGCGCCCGTGCGCACGCTGGGCGTGGACATCCCACGCGAGGAGCGGTACGCCAAGTGCATGCAGATACACCGGCTGCTGCTGGACGTGCGCGCCTTCCTGCTCAAGCGGCAGACGCTGCAGGGGCGCCTCGGGGCCGCCTTCCGGGACCTCCACAACCTCATGCAGCAAGGGCTCGACTGATACTAATAGTGATTCGCATAGGCACCCATTACACGCTCGATCCCAATCACAAATCTACGACGAGGATTAGACGCTCAATCCAGATCATTGTCAGTTCACTGTTTGCAACCGTGAGTGAACATGCGTTCACAATCACAAACAATAAAATAAATCTAAATGGATAGCAGATGTAGCTGATGTAATGTAGGTAGTACACGGAAAAAAAACGCGAGAAGTCTGAATGTTCAGATTTAAACAGGATTGTTAATTATGATGTGAATTGAAAACAGTTGTTCGATTCCATCGCGACGCGAACGTTAGTGACTACCTTTCACGTTAGACGCTCAATCTGGATCGTGATTTGGATTCAGATCATTTTTTTCAAAAATCTAGATATTTGCAATGCAATGTCTTGATTCCTCAATCTAACTACACGATCAATCTGGATTGGTAACATGGATCGTGATTGGGAGTGAGTGTGTAATGGTTGCCATAAAAATGCAAGGACCTTGGACAAAGTACTTAATTTAATTAAATAACGTAAGAAATTATAGTATTGAGAACTGATAAATTATTTAACATGTTATTAAATATTTTTACACGCATTAATGTTCAATTAAAATTGATATAATCTCACAAGTCTCACATTGTCATGAAGTTTTAATAGTCTTTAGATCTAATAATATTAATAAATGTAAAATTTAACTATTCATATGTTTTTAATGAACTCATTCAAGAAGCAGCCCCAACGGAAGTGGACGTGGCAAAGCCTCATGGTTTGACGAAAAATGAGACTTAATGGACAATAACTGCATATTCAGAGCTATCTCAGTGGTCACTATGCTTAAAACCGGAAGTGATCACCGACTTGTCCGAGGCCCTCTGGATATTGATTGCAAGCTTGAACGTCTCCGTTTGATGAAGGGCCACGGTTTGACCTAACCTGCTCCAAACCGTCGTTGGATCTGAAACATTCCAGTTGAAACAGGAGAACCGATTCGCTGCCTGAAAGCACAATTGACGTTGACAAGGAACTTGACCAAATGGTGGGAATCCTGAGGGAAGACGGAACGAAGTTCTGCGAGATGCGGCGTACAGACAGGAAATCAAAACTTTCGGGGGAGTCTCTGCAGCTCTTTAAGAAACGACGCGAAGACCCAGCAGTCACTTCGTCAGAACAGCGGGCTTTAAATAAGCAACTAAAAAAAAATGGTAAGTCCTCCGATGTTTCAATACAAGCTTAAAGAAGAAGCGATTGAGCGAAAGTCTTCGTACAACAGCTTGGTCGAAGCCATCTGACGAAGTTGACCACATCTAGCGGGAAAGTTGTCGATTCTAAGCTGGAGTTTCTCGCGGAAGTTGAAGATTTCTATGGCCGACTGTACGTGCCACACGCGTCGCAACCCGAACCCGACATGGAGGATTCCAGGGCCACATTGACTCGCCAATACAAAGAAGATTTAACTAGAAGTATAATCATAAGAAACGGGATATTTACCATGGATACTATTTGTATTGAGTTCCCGATATTTCGACACTGTTGCAAGCGCAATGATCACAGATAACTGAAGTAATAGCCCAGTAAGTAGATAAATTTGCTTTACAAAGTCATAATTTTCACATAATTATGTAGGTCATAATTAAGTCATAATTTAGGTCTAGATTCTGATGAAAAATCCAAGTTTTCGGCCTTGGTGGGGGGCACAAGCCGCCATCTTGGTTTAAAGGTGTGAAAAATTGGTTTAATCAAAATAATTCACCAAAGGTTAATTTTACATCAAAAATGTCAATGGCAACGTTAAAGAGAGTTCAATTATTTACATATTGTACAAACACTTTTTTTTGTAAGTCTGAAGTCACTAATTAGTTGCAGCGGCGAAAAGATTAACTTTTTACCAAAAACCCCCTATACTAGGTATTTCCTCAAAATTACTCCCATAGTCTTGATCCTACAACAAACATGTTTTAAAAACATATTTTACACTAGCTGCGCCCCGCAGCATCGCCCGCGGTCAAACTTTGCCACTCCCACCAGTTTAGAAAATTTATCTTAAAAAATCCCTTCTTATTTCATCTATATTTATTATCTTTCCGGACAGATACAAATCCAAAAAATGAAAGATAATAAAAATCTGTCTCGCCGTTCTTGAGTTATAAATAGTGTAAGTAACACGAATTTCTGACTTTCTGTTATATATATAGATGTTATATCTCCAATTTCTTAAATGTTTCTGCTCTCCTGGTACTTTTTTTTTATATAATCACACTATTTAATTTTTATATAATGTCAGTTTTGTATCTCCAATTTCTTCAAGTTTCTGCTCTCCTGGTACTTAGAAATATATTTTTTAAATATAATCACACTATTTAATGTTCATGGTATACTTACTTTTAATAACCTTATTTGTCAATGTCATATGTCCAACTTCTTAGGCGTTTCTGCTCTCCTGGTATTTTGAAATACTTTTTTAAAAATATAATCACACTATTTAATGTTTATGGGGAGGAATACTCACTTTTAATAACTTTATTTGTCAATTTTGTATCTCCAATTTCTTAAGTTTTTCTGCTCTCCTGGTACTTAGAAATATTTATTTTTAAATATAATCACACTATTTAATGTTCATGGAGAGGTATACTCACTTTTAATAACTTTATTTGTCAATTTTGTATCTCTAACTTCTTAAGTGTTTATGCTCTCCTGGTACTTAGCAATACTTATTATTATTATTTTCCCTTTTTTTTCAAATCTTAATGAAAACGATACTATTTTTTCCCTATTTCGGGATCAAAAAGTAGTCTATGAATTAATTAAGGATATAAGCTATCGTGGTACCAAATTTCATCCAAATCCGTTCAGCTATTCGAGGGTGAAGGAGCAACAAACACACACACACACGCACACACGCACGCACACACACAAACACACACATTACATTCAAACTTTCGCATTTATAATATTAGTGTGATTTTGTTATAGAAATCAATCTTGTAAGTCTGAGTTACAACTGGCGGAATGAAATTTTGTTTCTGGCAATTCGTTGCAATTATGTACTCCTTTCCACACCAAAAGGTGCGTTTTTTATTATGGTTTCCCCTGTAGGCCTAATCCACAGGTGTTCCAGCATTTCACCAGGTGTGTGCTTCGTATCGTATTCTTTATTTTATTGTATTTTTTATTATTTTTGTCATTTTATTATTTTCCATGCTCCTGATTATCTGATTATCTACGTCCTCATGTTCACTATCGCTCTTAATGCGAACCTTTAGTGCATTTCCGCATGACATACCACTGCAGAATCCACACACAACTGAACACTGTAGGCCAGTTTTTTCTCACTAGACTTAAGAAAAGTCTGACCACCTCTCTGTTGCACAACCACTGAATTACCTTCACATAATCTTTGAACACAAATAAAACATAGCAACATAGCATTACCGCCATAGTAAATCAGGTAAAAGGTTGCAACGCTTTGTTTTTTTTTTGTTTTTAATTTTTTGCTTCGTAAGACTAGTATGTTTAGCCAGTACCTATTAAGTATAAATACATTACAGTGATCGCAGCCAATCTATATGTTTGTGAAGTTAGGCTCTGTGAACGATTGCGCAGGTACTGCTATGGGAATAAAACAGCATAAAGAGCGAAATAGACTAAGCGACAAACATAAGCGAGTGAGCGAGGCAGTTATACAAAGCTGTCTTCTTCACCTTCAACATTGGGATCGCGCCTGAAAAATAGTTTGCGCAGTGACTAGCAGACAACTTCCGAGACACATACTTTCGCTGCGCTGAGGTCTTATGTTATTTCAATTATAAGTCAAAATTTCGAGTCCCTCCAGTCACTCCAGGGCCCTATTTCATAAAACTATAGTACACTGACAAATGTCAATCGAACCGACAAATGTCATTCAAACTATCGAAATGTCATGCTTTTTTGTTATATGAAACGCAGGTCTGGCGTATTCGACTTACATTTGTAGTTTTATTATGATTTGTCGCTTTATGAAATAGGGCCCAGTCAGTCAAAAGTCTAGTCAAAGTTTTTGTAGTAGGATCTACACTGGGAGTAATATTGTGGAAAATACCTAGTATAGGGGGGTTTTTGGTGAAAAGTTCATCTTTTCGCCGCTGTTACTAATTAGTTGTCGGACTTACCAAAAAAAAGTGTTTGTACAAAAATGTAGATAATTTAACTCTCTTTAACTTTGCCCTTGACATATTTGACGTTAAATGAACCGTTGGCGAATTATTTTGACTAAACCAATTTTTCACACCTTTAAACCAAGATGGCGGCTTGCGCTCTCCCCCACCAAGGTTGGATTTTTCATCAGATTTTGATTCAGTTTTTTTTTCTAGACCTAAACAACATTATGTGAAAATCATGACTACACCACCTTTTGCAAGGCAAAGGCCTTTTTACCTCTCTACTTACTGGCATACGAGTATAACTGCAGGTGGAATAGTTTTTAGGTGCCGACAAAATGGTCTACCCTCTTTCTCACTCTTTTATTACGCGCAACATCAGTACCATTTTTCACACTTTCGTTAGTAACTCGATCGCGACACAACACTAACAGTATCACCTCGCGTATTAGGAACGACATTTCTTCGGTTTTCACATACTTACCAATGGATTCCAAACACTCGACAGTTTAAACCCTCCCCACGATTTAAGTTTTTGAATTTGATAATTTCAATCGCTTCTCTAACCAATCTATGTAGTGGCGTTCTGTAGATACTATCTGAGGGTTATGTAATAATGTTTTCGTGAGTCATCACGAATCGTCTTGCGCGAAGATTCGATAAATTCCAGCCAACAGAGCAGTTAAGACGGCTCCATAGAGGCTCAATGCCCCGAACTCAAACGGCAAAACTCAGTACAAAAACCAGTTTACGCACGCGCAAGTGCGGCTAATTATACAGAAAGCCGAAGAGTATAATCAGCCCCTCTGCCTAGCGTTTATGGACTACTAGCTGATACCCGCGGCTTCGCACGCTTGGTCATTTCTGTAGGTTAAAAGTACTCTTTGTGCTATTCCAGGACCTAAAATACCAATATACCAGCATTTGATCAAAATTCTTTCAGCCGTCTAAAATATTTTTATCGATTGTTCGGCTTCTACTCATGGGATTGAGATATGAAGTAACCCAGATTTTAAGTCATAACATAAGCTATCCAACAGTGAAAACCGCATCGCAATCGGTCCAGTTTTTTTTACGTGATGTGCGAACAAACATACAGATAGACAAACAGATCGAACGAATTTTTAATGTTATATTCTTGTTCAGTAGCTTACTTTATGTACCTACCCTAGACCATTTCTTTTTTAATTATCTTCTCTGTACAGACTTTTTCGTTCCTATTGCTTTATTATAAGTATAGATGAGAAATTAAGCATTTGATCTTATCGAGACTTACTGTTCTGTCGACTGGCGGTATATACAAGTGTTGAGATGTCTGTATGACGCCGCAACAATGGCAAATGAACCACCAGCACACTAAGCATATTGTGTATAAACCACCATCGTGGTGCATCGTGGTGTAAAAACAACTTCGAGAGAATGGACCCGCCTAAGAATACAGCTGGGCTGGGCAGCATTTGGGAAACTTCGTCGAGTCTTCTCGTCGCTAATGCCGGAAAGGTTAGACGGACGGACAAAAGTCTTCAACCTATGCGTCTTACCTGTACCTACATACGGAGCCGAGTCGTGGACACTTACGGTACGACTAGTCCACCATTTTTTTTAATCCGGAATGGGGTGATCCGGCAGGAAACTAAAGTTGTCGAGTGTCGAGTTAGTAAGCGGAAGTGGCAGTTGGCTGTTATATCAGTCGAAGCTTTTGGGGTAGATGTGCTCTTGAGTGGAGACCGTGACTCGGCAAACGCCGAGAGGAAGAGTCGCCCTCCAGCGGGTTAGTCCAACTGGTTCTACTATTTATTCAACTATAGAACAAATTGGACAATAAAACAATCTGTTCTACTGAACAGTATGACATATTTGATCTGAACAAATTGAGTATTTGCCGTCCATGCTGTTCTACGATAGAAAAGATTGGACGAAAAATCATTCTGTTCATAGGTAGCGTCTATTCCCGTTGTCCCCCACTTTTTGTCCACCACTGGGGTACAACGGGAACATACGTGTCACTGAATAGCCTTTTAAGTACGTAGTGGGTTTGTTTCGATCAAGCATTTAAATTCGTTTGTCACGAGGCGGTCCTAGGGGTTGTTCCACTAGCCCAGGGACCAAACCTCAGTGGACACAAAAGTACAGCAACAATACGATCATTATTATCACAGACTTTTCGTGCTTCAACAATATGGATCAAAACAACCTAGTGGTTGTTTTGATCGAAGGTATTATCATATATATTTAAAAGACTCCAGTTGTAATAAACTTATTTAGGTATTTTATAACATATTATTTCGTAATATTCGGTTTTGCTAATCCAATCAATATGGGAATGACAGGTTATTTGAATTTAGAATTAATAATGACAAACTAACAAATGGAATGAAATGGAATAAGAAAGAATTAAGAGATCAAATGAGTATTATTATAAAAGAGGTTTGACAATACCCCGCCTCCCTGGAGAAAAAAACAATTTATTTTTTTGGATAGTAAACTTCTTTTTTTAGTTTGTAGTTTGGTACGTGTATGTAAAAAAAAATGTTATTGGTATCCCAAAACATTAGGTATATTTAAAAAAAAGGAGAAAAAAAAATAAAGAAAAAGAAAAAATTAGTAGAAGTTAATAATAAAAATATATATAATAAGGGTAATAAAGTTAAAATAGTAAAAAAAATTATTAAAACAATGGAAATGCTGTGCTGAAAAGGAATTTTTAAACTCTGGCCAATTTTCAAAGAAACTTGTACAAGCTCCTTTGAATTTTTGTTGTTGACCAACCAATTTGGGTTATCGCCTTTAATTTTTAGGTGAATATGTTTATTTACAATGTCAATATACAATTCGCTCATTTGCGACAAGGTAATCATAACTCATTTTTTTTCATTTTTGAGTTAATGATACAATAATGATCGGCAACCATCATATTTATTTCTCTAAAAACGGCACATCTCTAAGTGTTAAGGCTAGAGCTAGACAGAGTTATGACGTTGTATCAATTTTTCTTTCTTGTTGATGGCTTACAACGACAACGTCACTTGTGAGTTTTGCCGCTGCATTATAAGTGATTCGACGTTGGTGTTCTCCTCGGGGTCGACGCATTTCTAATTATAACGCTAAGGTAAGTCGTTATTTTCTTTTAATAATTTCAAGAATAATGTACGATTGTAAAATATGTCGTTGTCACGGAGAAAAATTATATGTTTCATTGTGTATCCATTTTGATATATGTCAGTATTGCTGAAAAAAGTAATTGCCATAGCAGTAATTGCCATAGCATATTACGGATTATGACGATATTGATAGTAAACAAAATACTTAACATTGATTTATAATAAAATTTATGTCTACTTATGGCATTGTTGTTGAAATTAAAAAATATTATATATGGTATATCCAACAATAATATTGGTTAACACGTTTTAGAAAAAAAAAACTGTTCTTTTATTACATTTTTTGAATTTATAAATGAATATGGGGCATTTCCAGGAGAGTCAAGAGGCAGAAAAATATAAGCTCTAATTGATAAAAACGAGAAAAATGACACCAGTCGAAGACTTAACGTTGAATAAAGGTTATATTTAACTTACTTAGACTCTTTATTTATTTTCAATTAGGTATTGTTGAACTTGACTTTTACCGTGACAAATACTTCACATTCACATATTTTAATTTATTTGATGCAGGCAATTATAGTCATAATCAGACGTTAACAAACAAAGACTTAAACTTAAAACCCGACGAAGAGTCTACGTTGAATAAAAACATTATGTATATGTACTTAATAACTTTTTTAAAATATCTTATTAACTGTATTTAATAACTAAAATTTTATTGTCTTACCAGACGCCACGTGACCAATGTTGTTCTTCCAACTTGTCATTTGATTCTTCTGACTCTTCGGATGCAATATGTGAATGTAAATTATTATCTTATTATATTAAGGTAAATTATTTATATGCGTTTGACCGTGTAGCTGCAAGTTGTGGTTACTATATAATATATCAGATATCGACGATTCTGTAAAGAATCCGCTGTATAAACCACCTGAACCCCCTCCTCTACAGTACCTTGACGAGTTGTCTGCTAATGAAGGTAACGATTTGTCGTTATTCAATAACAATAAGAGCAAGACTCTTAATTTGCCTTCAAGTGGCTGAAAATGCCTCGGAATACTTCGAGTGAAGAAATAAACACGAATTCTACTTCAAATCCCATTGCAAAGAAAGAAAAGAAACGCAAGTTTAATAAAGAAAAATGCAACAAAATCAAAATATTAACAAATACTAGTCAGGCTTATCGAACTACCAGTAAGAAAATTAAAGAAGAGAGGAATATAGGGGAACCTTGCTGAAACAAATGTCGATTGAATTGCGGATCTAATTTCACCGAAAAAGAAAGAAAGTAATTATTTCAGAACTATTGGGCATCAGTGATATAAAAAAGCAATGAGATTATATTTCAAGGAGTATGACGACCATAACGCCAAAAATAGTCAGAAGGACAATGCATCTTATCTCAAACTGCCAACAAATCAGTAAGATTTTGCAAAGTTTTATTTAAAAACACACTGGTTAATGATCCAATTTTCATAAATCTTCACATGCTTTGAAAAGAAAACTATTAACTAGTCGGTGATTGGGTGGAGATATATCGCCATCATTTTGGAGTTAGGCCACCTGATGTACTACCGGGAGGGTGACAAGCAATCCCAAGGTGGGGTAGGGTTCCTCGTCCATAAAGTCCTCTCTGGCAACGTTGTTGAGATATCCAGCGTGTCGACTAGGGTAGTGTACCTCATCATCAAGCTGACCGAAAAGTATCGCCTGAAGGTCATACAGGTATACAGACACCGACGTCGAAACACTCGGATGACACAGTAGAAGAAATGTATGAAGACGTTTCTTCAGCTCTTCATAACACCACGAAAGCACACTACAATGTTGTCATGGGGGATTTCAACTCCAAAGTGGGATTACAGAGTGGCAGTGAATCGAGAGTTGGTCCACGCGGTTACGCAAGTAGAAATCACAGGGTTTTTTTTGGAGCAAGAGGGGCTCTTCTTAATGAATTCGTTCTTTAAGAAGCAGCCCCAAAGAAAGTGGACGTAGCAAAGTCCTGACGGCGTGACAAAAACGAGAAAGACTTCATTATGACGGATAAAAGGCATATATTCAGAGACGTCTCTGTGAGAAATAGGTTTAAGACCGGTAGTGATCAGTGATCACCGACTACTACGAGGCTCTCTGGATATCAATTTTAAGCTTGAAAGATCCCGTCTGATTAATTCTACACTCCGACCCAACCTGCTCCAAACCATCATGAGATCAGAACAGTTCCAAACTCATCTGGAAAACCGATTTGCTGTTCTGGAAAACACGTATGACGTTGACGAGGCCCTGGACCAAGTAGTGGGAGTCCTACGGAGAGAGGAGTCTTAAGTTTTGTCAGCTGCAGCGTACTGGTAGGAAGTCCAAACTTTTGACTGAGACTCTTCGGCTTACGGATGAGAGACGTGATGATGTACAGGCTACATCGTCAGAGAAGCGGGCCCTCAATCGGAACATCAGCAAGCTGGCCTCTGACGCTCCAACACACGCCGCATAGAAAAGGCTATTGAGCAAAATCGGGGGTCTAAAGTCTTTGCCCAGCAATTGAAGAGGCCCCATCCGAAAATCGAAACCGAAGCTAAGAACAATAATATAATAATATCTGGCAATATTGTCACCTCAAAGCCGGAGATTCTCGTCGAGATCGAGACTTCTATGGCTGACTGTACGACTCGCATGCTCAACGACCCCAACCCAGTAATGAGAAATCCCGAGCCACTTTAACCCACCACTACACCAATGATCTGCCGGAAGTCAACCTAGACGAGATGAGATAGCCCACAAACAGCTTAAAAATGGAAAAGCCCCAGGAAAAGACGGAGTCACTTCGGAGCTCTTGAAAGCAGCAAGAAAACCTATGCTTCGTAAGCTCCGGAAGATATTCAACTCTGTTCTGAACGATAGGAGAACTCCCAAGGCGTGGAACGGAAATATCGTAGTTTTATTTTTCAAAAAATGAGATAAATAGCTCTTAACAAACTGCAGACTTGATGAATTTCAGCATCATGACCATGCTGGGTTTCGGGGAGGGAGGGGTTACGGGACCATAGACCACATCCACACAGTGCGGCAGGTTATACAGAAGACCGAATAGTATAACCAGCCCCTGTGTCTTGCTTTTGTGGACTATAAGAAAGCCTTTGACTCCGTCGAAACCTGGGCTGTGCTCGAGTCCCTGCAGCGATGCCAAGTGGACTGGCAATACATCGAGGTTTTGAGATGCTTGTATGATGCCGCATCTATGTCCGTATAAGTACAGAACCAGCCAATTAAGCATATCCAGCTTCGCAGGGGATTGAGACAGGGGAATGTTATATCTCCGAAACTGTTCACTAACGCCCTCGAAGATATGTTTAAGACGCTGGATTGGAAAAGTACGGGCATAATCATAAATGGCGAGTACATCTCACATCTACGATTCGCCGATAATATCGTCCTTATGGCTGAATCGCTGCCGGAACTTGAGCGAATGCTGACCGATCTAGCTGACGCCTCTCGACGTGTCGGTCTCGGCATGAATATAGACAAAACTAAGGTAATGTTTAACGACCTCATTACCTCGAGACCTGCTGTTATTAACGGTGTACCTCTTGATGTTGTGCAGGAATATGTATACCTCGGGCAGACTGCAATTGGGTAGGAACAATTTCAAGAGGGAAACCAATAGGAGGATTCAGCTGGGATGGGCAGCATTTGGTAAACTTCGTCAAGCTCTTTGTCCATACCACAGTGCCTAATGAAAGTCTTCAATGCGTGTGTCCTACCAGTCATGAGCTACGGGGCCGAAAAGTGTCCACGTTTCGGCTGTGTTTGGTTCATAAATTTAAGGTTACACAGCGAGATATGGAAAGAGCTATGCTTGGTGTTTCTCGTAAGGACAAGATTCGTAACGAAGTAAACCGACAGAGAACAAAAGTTACCGACATAGCTCAAAGAATTAGCAAGCTGAAGTTGCAATGGGATGGTCACATCTCTCGAAGAACCGACAACCGTTGGGGTAAACGAGTTCTAGAGTGGAGACCGCGCTTGGGCAAACGTAGTGTAGGGCGCCCGCCGGTCAGGTGGAGTGATGACTTGCGAAAAACGGCTGGCAGGAACTGAATGAGGAGAGCCGAAGATCAGGCGCAGTGGCGTTCACTAGGACAGGCCTACGTCCAGCAATGGACAAACGTAGGCTGATGATGACGATGATGATTAAAATTAATGTTGATATTAAAATCGTTCTTATTTTATGGTGGTTTCCTCACCAAGTCAGAAATAAAAATAGAAGCATGTATGCCTAACGTGTATAAACGGCAAAAAAATATTCAAACGCAAATATCACGGTACCCCTAGTACTCGCCTCCGCAGCTTCGGCTTTTTGGTCGCCTTCGGCGACCAGCCTCCGCCGCTCCAGCTCACCCTGGTACCTGCACTTTGTTGCAGCGGACGGGGGCTGCACTCCCTCCGCGCCTCCGGCTTTTTAAAAACACTCTAGTGTAGGGCAGACAAGACCACGTGGAGTCGGGATTGGCCGATTCGGTTCTGTGACAGTTTTTTCATCTTGACACTCGCTTATACAAACGAGGCATCAAGGAGTGATTCTAGCTTTGTCTATGGTTGGCTTCGTATTATTGGTCGTACAAAATCGGCACGGGCTGATATTACGTATCCAGTTGTACACGGAATATTGGTCGCGTAATACTGGCCGTGCATTATCAACCCGGACCGATTTTGTACGGGCAATAATACACGGCCAGTATTAGCCGTCCAAATATTACGAATCCATGTACACGTAATATCTGGCCGTGTAATATTGGCTGTACAATACTGCAGCCCGATTACAGAACTTGGTTACAATCGGATTATCACTTTTTTCATAGCGATTTCCGACTCTATCGCAAGGCATTAGTGATATCGATACTGACAATCCGATTGAAGCTAAGTTATGTAATCGGGCTGCTGGTCGTACATTATTTTGGTCGCGTATTATCGTCTCCAGCGCGCGCGCGCGTGAAATGAAAAATCAATATCAAAACATAACATTTTATTTCTATCTACTACAAATTTGAAAATCTTTGTATTCTATTCATTGTTGGTTGCAGTTTATGTAATCACTGGAAACCCAACAAAACGTGCAAAGCGACTTCACATGTCTGGAATACGCCCCTGGACTGTATCAGCATCAGCTGGTATATTATTCTTACAAATCTGGACAAATTCGTTTCAAAAATTCTTTTTAAACGCATTAGAATGTTGGGGCGAAAGCAAAGCCTGAAGGGAGAACAAGTTCTTGCAGATTATGGGCCCGAAGAATCGTTAAATGAAAGTGCTGATATCGAGTGGGTAAATAAGGTACTTATGCAAGTTTATGAGATAAAGTCAAGGAACTTACGATACACCCAATCTATATGCAACTTTTATAAAGTAGGTACTAGCTGCGCTTCGAAGCTTTGCCAGCCTTTGAAAACATCGCCTTGCCGCTCCTGTTCACCCCCCTCAGGATGTCATTTTTAAAAATCCTTATTGCACCTCTAGGATAAACAAATAATATTTCCTCCAAATTTCAAATTTCTGGATCCACCTGTTAATGCTGTGTGTTTGCTGTCAGTCAGTCAGTAAGAAAGTTATTGTACTGTTTTATAAGTATAGAAGGAGATAAAAACATTTATGTACATACAGTTGTAGTTATTCTTTTATTTCTAAAGGGTCCCCGAAACTATCATATGCAATTGTCAATGTATATGTGATTGAAGGTTTCAAATGACGGACAATATAAGCTCCAATTGATGAAAGGTTTGTCAAATGCACAATCTGCAAGGAGGGTAAATGAAATGAAGAATAAAACTTTTATTTTTACCAAAAATAAAGATGTTAACATAATGTATTAATTTAGATTTCCTTTTACAGCTATGGGTAAGACGAATATTAAGGCTTTGCGCCCTTATGAGTTTATTATCAGTTTCTTTGAACACACCAAAATCATTTGAGAAGTATCCATATCTCCAAACTGTTACCTTTGTTGTGGATTGTTCCGTCACTCTTCTGTTCACCGCCGAAATGATAGCCAAAATGCATATCCGTGGAATATTAAAGGTTGGTTTTTATGTCATCCTAAAATGCCAATATCTAACATCTATAACATGGTCACACCATAAAAGTAAATTATAATACTTATTTTCATAGAAATATATTTTATCCATAAGTAATAAGGGGTGGCTATAAAATTGAGAGGCAGGAGTTGGGGGTGGGGAGAGCGTGTTGTCCCCCAGTACTCCTCTCTTCCAGCGGAGACATAGTAGATAGTATTTTTAAATCATACCATAATCGTATTGTTTAGTTACGTGAAACAAAACCCAATTTGCAGGAACATTTGACTGTGAGAACTCTTGGCCCTCGATTCTATATATTTCCTGGTAATAATACTAATATAACTTCCACCATTAATTTCTTCTAGCATTGATTATTTTCTTCTTTTAGCCCTGAAGCAACTGTTAGGTACTTAATTATTCTTTTTAGGTCTCTTCTTAAAACCAGAAATCCTTTTTATCCTGCCTTTAATTTTCCGATACCAATATTGCAGGGGGATGTTGCTTACCTAAAAGACCACTGGTGCCAATTTGATGCATCTATGGTCTTCTTCCTCTGGGTCTCTGTACTTCTACAAATGTTTGAATTGACGGGTATAGTGCCGAGATACAGTTATCTGAGTATATTGAGAGCACCCAGACCTTTGATAATGATAAGGTTCCTGAGAGTCTTCCTGAAGTTCTCCATGCCAAAATCAAGGATCAATCAAATATTCAAGTAAGATATTATTAAATTCATTTTTCTTCAAACTCAAGATCCCTAGAAATACCAGGTTGGTCTTAAATAAATAATGAACTGTTGAAAAAAATTACTCTTTCCTGGACAAAATGTTCTATGTACAGTAGTCGCAGCGAAACTTTGAGGTTGTGATGTTAGGCTCTGGAACGATCGCGCAAGTACTGCTGTGAGAATAAAACAGCACAAAATAAGAGCGAAATAGAAAATATGAAAAACGTAAGCAAGTGAGTGAAGCAGTTATACAATACTGTCCTCATTTTCAACATTGGGATTGCGCCTGAAAAATAACAGTTTGCGCAGCGACTAACAGACAACTTCCGAGCCACAAACTTCCGCTGCAACTACTGTAACTTACTGAATATTGTTTATAATTTTTTATTTTTTGTTAATGGTTGGTATTATGTAAGTCAAACATTGTTATTTTCCTTTACAGGCGATCAAGTCAACAGATATATAATGTCACCCTATTCTTTTTATTTTTTATGTCATTGTACAGTTTATTGGGTGTACAATTTTTTGGTGAACTTACTCACCATTGTGTACGGAATACCACTAATCCAGGGTTAGTATTTAATCTTATTAAAGTATTCATAATTAATATTGCAATTAGGTAAGAACAACTTTGAGAAGGAAGCCAACAGAAGAATTTAGCTGGGTTAGGCAGCATTTGACAAGCTTTGTCAACTCTGTGCCTGAAGACAAAAGTCTTCAATCAGTGCATCCTACCAGTCATGACCTACAGATCCGCAATGTTGACACTCACGGTTAAACTAGTCCACAAATTTAAGGTCCCTCAGCGAGCTATGGAGAGAGCTATGCTTGGAGTTTCTCTGAAGGACAAGATTCGTAATGAAGATATCCAACGGAGAACCAAGGTAACCAACATAGCTCAAAGGACAAGCAAGCTAAAGTGGCAGTGGGCTGGTCACATTTCCCGAAGAACTGATAACCGTTGGGGTAGACGAGTTCTCGAGTAGAGAACACGTTTAGGCAAACGTAGTGTTCAGGACGCTCTGTGGCCAGGTGGAATAACAACCTGCGAAAGGCGGCCGGAGGAGAAAAGATGAGGGGAGCTGAAGACCAAGCTCAGTGACGTGCATTAGGAGAGGCCTACGTCCAGCAGTGCACAGATATAGGCTGATGATGATGATGATGATGATGATGATGATAGTATTCATGTCATATATTTACTTTTATTATTAAACTGAATGTTAGTCTCAATACTATTGTTTAGCATAATTTCACCGTTTGAGCTGCCCTGCCGAAGTAGAAGCGTCACCTTTACTATGTGTCTTAGAAAGACATGATGCTGCCGGAGTGTCGCGTCCCACACTAGAGGTCGCCTTATCTGCCAAGGGATATGGGTCATACAATGAAGTCTTCTACCACATACTCACTATCATAATATGATATATATGATTCCTATTGTAGTTTTGTTGTGAATTAAAGAGTAATTATTTAATATATCATAATTCCAGGGAAATAACAATAAATTCATTGGCAATTCCTGACACATTCTGCTCCCCTGACCCTGACTCGGGATATCAGTGCCCACCTGGCATGAAATGCATGAAGCTAAATTTATCCAAATACATCATGGGCTTCAATGGTTTCGAAGAGTTCTGTAAGTATTCACTTTATCATTTAAATAGTTTATTCGTAGGTAATTGGCATAAACTCGGGTGGTTATTAATTTGTGAAACATCGTCGTTCGGTAGTCCGAAATAACCTCAAGAAAGCGCGCAACTTGAATGACTAACGTTTTATAACTATAGTAGTTCTGTGAGCTGTAGAATTTGAGAGTATGTCTATGCTAAGATTAAAACTGAAAAAAATAAAATAAAAAAATGACGATACTGCTCACAAAATTTCACGAGAATCGGTTGGGAAACGCGACCTGTTGAGGAGAATAACCGGACAGCCGGACATACGAAAGACTTTTTGCCCAAGCTGAAACGGAGACGCTTCACGCTGGCTCGTTCAATTAAAAGATGATACTTATTATATTTTTCAGCAACAAGTATATTCACTGTGTATCAAGCATCTTCACAAGAAGGTTGGGTCTTTATAATGTACCGAGCTATAGACTCATTGCCAACCTGGCGATCAGCACTCTACTTTAGGTCAGTATAAATAAACCTTACCAGTTATTTAACAACAAGCACAAATTAAAAATAAATATGAAAGATAAGATTCTTACCCCCTTTTCCCCCCCCCTCCTCACCCTCTTCCCCATTATAGCTAAGAACCATCTCGTTTACCTCAGTTCTCAAACAAAAACCGCAGCTCAATGGGTTCATTCGGGACAATTCCACACCAATTACCTAGCCCCAAACTAGAATACCCTGTACTATGGACACTAGATAACGGATAAACATACATGGATACAAATATTACATTCATGTTTCAGAAATTTTTGCTTATCACACAAATGATTGCACCTTGTAGCATTCGAACCCGCGACCGTTCTTACCTAGGGTCACTTGTGTTTTTTCAATTGCTGTTTTCCCAATATGTTGTTGCATTTCAGTACCATGATCTTCTTCCTGGCATGGCTGGTAAAGAACGTGTTCATAGCCGTTATCACGGAGACGTTCAACGAGATCCGCGTGCAGTTCCAGCAGATGTGGGGGGTCCGGAACCCGATCACCAAGGGCAGCACCACGCAGTTCTTTACGGGGGACGACAACGGCTGGAAGCTAGTCACTATTGACGAGAACAAACATTCAGGTAAAGCTAGTTACGGAGACGTGATTTGCGATCCGCGTGCATTTCCAGCAGATGTGGGGGGTCCAGAATCCGATTCCCAAGGGCAGCACCACGCAGTTCTTTACGGGGGACGACAACGGCTGGAAGCTAGTCACTATTGACGAGAACAAACATTCAGGTAAAGCTAGTTACGGAGGCCGCAGCCGGAGGATGCAAACAAACCCAAAATTACTTAGAATTAGGTTTATTAAAATATTACATTGCTAAAAATGCGTACATTCAGCCTTAAGCTAGGTACCGAAGTCGCCTATATCTAGAAGTGTAAACTTTGTTGCTAACACTGCTTGTAAAGATGACAACTCGGGTGGACAACCAAACACTGCTTTTAACAACCACAATTTTTATTCTTCAATCATTATAAAACAAACGTGTGTCACCTTGGCCAATTAATCTAATGATTCACGTACGTCTGGCTCCCATCTTCCGTAGTGACTGCCCAATGCCCGCTCTTGACGATTACGTCCCCCCCACAAATGCAATCTTAATTTATAATTAGCCTTAATTGCCCGTGAGTACGACAAACTTTAACTTTGAGTCTGTCTCATGGGACACGCATGCCCATGTCATGATGTTCTTTAACACTTTCACTGCTGACCTTAAAAAGAGAGTCTAGATCCGGGTGCTGACGATGACGTCACTGGGTTAAACTTACATTTAAACGCTGGGCGTGTTTTGTCGCACTGGCGTCGCGCTTTCAAAAACACAACCTATGTGTTTTCAGCAGTGAAAGAGTTAAAGTTGACTGCGAGTGTTGTGTATATACTTGCAGGAAGCGCACCGGAAATATTCCACAGGATGCTACGCTCGGCCTATTTCCGCCTTCTGGTGATGGGAGTGGTTCTCGCCAACGGAATCATCACCGCGACTATGAATTTCAAACACGATGGCAACCCGAGGCAGTTCTTCTACCAGAAATATTATTACATTGAGGTACAACAGCAATACATAGTATTAAACAAAGTCGCTTTCCGTGTGTGTCTATCTGTCTGTCTCTCTGTCTGTTTGGCCGCTAACTCCTCCTAAACCACGCAACGGATTTTGATGCGGTTTTCACCATAAGTTAGATAATTTTTCACGGAAGTTTTAAATATATAATACGAGCCTACGCGACCAGAACGTAGCGGAGTGAAGGTCGAGTGTGGAAGAACTTCATATTTTTCTCTTCTTTTTTTTCTAAATTACATCCTTGCGAAGCCGGGGCGGGTCGCTAGCAATTTATAATTACATTGATTTTAGTTTTACTGTAGGTATTATCGATTTTGGGACTTAGTTTCGCCTACTTGTAAGGCAAGTAACTGCAGCTTTTACGGCGAAGCAAGGGAAGGGTAATGAATTTAACAGTCTATATGTCATGCTTTTTTTTACCTCTCCAGCTCCTTACAGGCTGTAACTATATCCCAGCACTGACTTGATATGTACATAAGTATGTATAAATATACATATATATGTATGTAAGTTTATAATTACTTATTGCTATATATATATATTTTTACCTCTCCAGCTCCTTAAAGGCTGTAACTATATCCCAGCACTGACTTGATATGTACATAAGTATGTACAAATATACATTTATATGTATGTAAGTTTATAATTACTTATTGCTATATATTTTAACATAGTATTTATGTAACTATTACTGTGTAGTTTTTTTATATTTTATTTATTTCTTTTAGTTACATTAAATTTGTATAGAAACTTAATATTGCCACACTACTGACCTTTTTTTAGCAATTAACTTCTTTCCATCCTAAGATTGTCTGGAAGAGATCGCTATAAGCGATAGGACCGCCCATTGTACCTATTGTTTATGTCATTTCTATTTTTGTAATTTGTTTTTAACTGTGAGTCAATAAAGTGATATTGTATTGTATGTGGGTATGTAGATGTTCCACGATAGCGTCGCCCGTATTGGTCCGATTTTGACAAGCGAGGTATCAATCGATTCGTTAGTTATTTAGCTAAACGTAGTCGGGCTTTAGTTTTTAAACTAATGTCTTGTTTTAATTATTTTCAGATCGCATTTACAATATTCTTAGACCTGGAAGCGTTGATAAAAATCTGGTGCTTGGGATTGAAGGGGTACTTCAAACACTCAGTGCACAAGTTTGAACTGCTCCTCGCCATCGGCACCACTATCCACATCATACCTCAGTTCTATATGTCAGGATTTACGTACTTTCAAGTAAGACCAACATTTATTTTGAATCAACTTTTATATGGACAGGTTCTCAAGTCGTCTGTTTTTTTTGTATGTTTATTACTTCATATTTCTAAAACTAGTGCACCGATTTGGATATTATTTTTATATTAGAAAACTTAGGACTTATTTTTACCCGACTACCGCGAAGCAAGGTAATGGTATGTATGTGGATGTTCCACCATAGTGTCGTCCCTATTGGTCCGATTTGACAAGCGAGGTATCAATCGATTCATCTACATTGAGTCAAGTATATTTTTTTACCTGACTACGCCGTAGTATATGAAGGGTTATGTGTTTAAACTAAAATCTTTATGCGATTTTGGCAAGCGACGTGTCAATCATTTCGTCTTCATCGCAAGGGGCCATTTTTTTACCAGACCTTAGTAGGGTTTTAGTTTTTTAACTTATGTCTTGTTATTTGTGAATTCGTGCTAAGTATGAATCATTATGTTGTACACAACCACTAAACTGAATGTTAACTCCGACTATGGGAAACTGTTTCATCCAGAGATACCAAAGTGCTCTGCCCCTGACGCCAAGTTGTTTTCTACTTTCGTTAACGCTTGCAGAAAACTTGTAAAATGTAGGTCTGACAGAAGTTGTAGAAAAATCACGTGTCAATACTATACATTTTGTTGAAAGTGTTTGCGGTAGTAGCAGGGCGGTCGCACTCCGCAACAAGTACAAATATTATACCTAAACTTCGGGGCCGTAATATTGCGGTTCATCCAGTAGAGTGTCAAGCGTGCGCTCGATGAGTCGCGCGCCGTGTGCTTACGATAAAGTACCTACTTACGTAAAGTTTTTGTCAAATTTTATTCTTTTCTTAATTATGAGTACCAAGAAGAAACCTAGAATGTACTGCATAGCATTTGGTCTGACAAATCTCGTAAAATACCTACATATTGACATTTTATTACGTAGGCAGCCATTTCTTTTTCCATCATTATTAAGCATCGAAGTCAGACAGGAAACTTTTATTCATCAAAGTGTAACCTATTTTGATATACTTAATCAAATAGTGAGGTACTAGGTCTATTCTGATAAGAATGTCATTATATGTAGTTAATAGAACTATTAACATTTATAACAATAAGTAATAAAATAATAATTATTACATAATTGTTTATTCTGTTACAATATCTAAGTCATATTATATCACAGAATAATTACTAGTGCAAGTACCTAGTCATATCTTGATATTATTGATACAACCCTACCGAGCGTAAAAGTGACAGAGTGATTCTGAAACGATTAGAGCAAAGGAAGCTCTCGCGCGTTGTGATACGGTACATTTTAGCCTGCACGCAATGGGTAAGCGCCTTCTAGGTAAATATAATTGAAAGTTCGCAGCGCTGTGCGAGTTAAATTGCACTTTATTGCGTTGTAGCGAGAGTTGCTATGTAATTAAATTACTTTACTCAGTTATCCTTCTGTACTTGTACTATTATTTATTCTGTAGTAGTAGTAACCAACTTTCTATGGTCCCTTAGTCCTCCGCTTTAACAACACTTGATTGAAAGCTATCCGTGAATGTTCTATCCTGCCCTAAATCTTAAAGTCTTGGGCCGACAAAAAAATCAAAAAAACAAAAAAAAAATCGGCCCAAGACTTTAAGATTTAGGGCAGGATAGAACATTCACGGATAGCTTTCAATCAAGTGTTTAAGAACTTTTTGTCCCAAGACTTTAAGAACACCGCGGTGTTAAACTATTGTTTTTATACGTAGTAGGCAAGAAGTTAGTCGCAGTTTCGCGAGATGGTATAAGTATAGGCATGACGCGGTCGACGTTAGAACATGCTTGCTCAGAAGATACGCGTGGTCTCCATCGCCTACCTCATCGGTTATATATGATCTTGCTACTTCAGCCTGATTCTATGAGCTATGTCGGTGACTTTCGTTCTCTGCCGGATCACCTCCTTTCGGATTCGACCCCTTAGAGCAACACCGAGCGTAGCTCGTTCCAAAGCACGCTGGGTCTTGAATTTGAGGACCAGCCTCACAGTGTCCAAGTTAAGACTCAGGTTGTACTTTTTGGGAAACAATGTGGACGCTGATAGAGGCAGTCCTGTTTAACCATCGCACATTACCTGAAATGTATCATTATGAACTTGGTGCTCCCTGTGTCGTTGGGTTGCCAACCTTTATGTATTGTTAACCATTAAGATGGCAACCCAACGACGATGTTTGAGGTTTTGGAGACGAGCCTACATAAATGCATCATTGGCAAAGAGCTTTTATCTCGTCTTTCTATGGAATCCAAAGCAGTAGTATTTAGCGAAATCGTCCCAATCAGACCGGACTTTATATGTTAGTATAGATTACGTACAAAGATAATTGTATTATTATATCTCCAAGATTTATTTTTCTGTTTTCAGGTTCTCCGAATAGTTCGACTAATCAAGGCTTCCCCATTACTGGAGGGGTTCGTGTACAAAATCTTTGGTCCCGGAAAGAAGCTCGGAAGCCTCATAATATTCACCATGTGCTTACTGATCATCAGCTCCTCGATTTCCATGCAGCTGTTTTGTTTTCTCTGTGAATTTACTAAATTTGAAACGTTTGATGAGGTAAAATTAAACAAACTTCACTAAAATTGCCGCTAATAGTCTGAAAATTGCTTTGCGACCCGACACACTTGTTCAGCACACTTTCTTAAGAAGAGAGGGGAGCGAGTACAGTAGTTGCAGCCAATCTAAGTATATGTTTGTGAAGTTAGGCTCTGTGACGATTGCGCAGGAACTGCTGTGGGGATAAAATAGCATAAAGTAAAAGTGAGATTGAATATACGTGCGAAAAACGTAAGCGAGTGAGCGAGGCAGTTATACAATGTTGTCTTCACCTTCAACATTTGGATTGCGCCTGAAAAATAGTAGTTTGCGCAGCGACTAGCAGATAACTTCCAAGACACATACTTTCGCTGCGCCTACTATAACCGCTTGTAATTATTCCCCTGCCCGTCTGCATGGGTAACTTTTTAATTCATGATTAAGTTTCATATAAAAACATTTCTCGATGTATTTTTCAGGCATTTATGTCTATGTTCCAAATATTGACGCAAGAGGCGTGGGTCGAAGTGATGGACGAGACGATGGTCCGCACAAGCCAAACGCTGACTCCCCTCGTTGCCGTCTACTTTATATCTTACCATTTGTTCGTCACTTTGGTAAGCATACTTACACAATAGTATGTAGGTACATATATTAATTTAAGCCAGAGAGCGACGATCTCCTCAAAGTAGTTGGCAGCAATAACACGAGAAGAGTTGAAGATTGGACTTAGGGGCGCACATCTGGACAGGACTACGTCTAGCAGTGGTCTTATTCAGTCTGTTGATGATTGTTGTTGTTGTTTGTCGTATGAGGTAGTGCTGGCCTCTGGTGTCAGAGTTTGTCAAGCCGCCCGAGGGCCTCTGACGTGGCTTAACGACTGCTATTAATCAATAACAGCCCGGACCGACAGCTTAACTTGCCCTCCGAAGCAAGGAGCGATGGAAAACCGCACATAACTCAGAAAAGTCATTGGTGCGGAGCCTAGGACCGAACCCGGTATCGTTGGATTCTAAATTGCACTATTGAACCGTTAGTTATAGCACCTATTATAATAATCGTACCTAATATAAGCCGAAGATTAAAGTAGCCATTGTTATGCAGAGTTTAATATTGCAGATCGTGCTCTCACTTTTCGTAGCAGTAATTCTTGATAACTTGGAGCTCGACGAAGATATAAAGAAGTTGAAACAGCTCCGGTATCGTCAACAAAGCGCCGAAATAAAGGAGAGCCTGCCGTTCCGATTGAGGATATTCGAGAAGTTCCCCGACAGTCCACAGATGACCCGGCTACATAAAGTGCCAGGAGATTTTAATTTGCCCAAGGTAATTTACATAATTTTTCGTCGTAGTAGTGAATTATTTTAACCACACGATACGGAGTTTCTTTCGTTTATTCAGTAAACGGCCTATTTTAAAATAAAAAGCATTTATTTAACTTCAATTGTATGTATGTGTCTATCTATGAATTTAGATTCGCACGGGTGTAATTTAGAAAACAAGAGGTGATATGTGATGTTCTCGCACACTCTACCTTCATTCGCTTCGCTCTCCGCCTCTTCCCTCGCTACGTTCCGGTCAGGTATGCTCGTATTATGTATATAAACCTTCCGTGAAAAAATATCTAACTGATGGTAAAAAACGCAGAGTTAGCGGAAATACAGACAGACAGACACACAGACAGACACAGAAAGCGACTTTGTTTTATACTATGTAGAGATCATAAAATTTGGGTCAGCAACTTTTTGTGTTTTTCGAGTTATACTTTGTAAAACGGCCTATTATCTATTCTAGCAGCAAGTAGCGAAAAGTCTGTACAAAGAAATAAAATAAAGATAATTAAAAAATGGTCTAGGGGACTTAAAATAAGTTATTGAACAAGAATGTTTTTTTTAATTATCTATTCTACCGGAGAATGATGAAACCGGGTAAGAAAAAAAGTGCTTTTCGAGTATTCTTTGTGAAACGGCCTATTAAGTAAAATAAAAAACAGTTCTAAATGACCCTGCCCATCCGCGCTTCTACTTAATCATTAGAAAGTCGACGATGGGATTGTCGTTACTATTAGTTGTTGATAAGTCATCAGTACATAAGTGTCCGCTTCAATACATTGCCTTACACTTGTTATTCACTAACCCAGGTCCGCGAGTCGTTCATGCGGCAGTTCGTATGCGAAGTGGAGGGCGACGAGGAGGGCGCCGTGGTGGCTGGTGCGGGGGGGCGCTCTGCCGGGGACGTGACGCGGCGCGCTTTCGAGTACATCGGCGTCGCCAAGATCGCCTTCCCGTACCGCAAGCGCTGCCTCGTGAAAACGCTGATGGTGGCACCGCCCTCGCAGCGGCCCAGCTCCGCGCTCCGCCGGCACGTGGTTAGCTCCATAATCGAGTGAGTACTTGTTACAAGATCGCCTTGCTGAACCGCAAGCGCTGCCTCGTGAAGACGCTGATGGTGGCACCGCCCTCGCAGCGGCCCAGCTCCGCGCTCCGCCGGCACGTCCATTAGCTCCATCATCGAGTGAGTAGGTACTTGTTACAAGATCGCCTTGCTGAACCGCAAGCGCTGCCTCGTGAAGACGCTGATGGTGGCGCCGCCCTCGCAGCGGCCCAGCTTCGCGCTCCGCCGGCACGTCGTCAGCTCCATCATCGAGTGAGAACTTGTTACAAGATCGCCTTCCCTTACCGCAAGCGCTGCCTCGTGAAGACGCTGATGGTGGCGCCGCCCTCGCAGTGGCCCAGCTCCGCGCTCCGGCGGCACGTCGTCAGCTCTATCATCGAGTGAGTACTTGTTACAAGATTGGCTTCCACATCTTTCGCCTTTCGTTACATTTTGTGTTTATTGTTTTGTACAGGTATAACGCACAGTTGTCTTGTTGATACTAAATAAATATGCTCGTACAGGTTACTGTACGCGTTTTGTATATTTATGTTATCAATTTTACACGTTTATAAATAAAAATGATAATTTTATTATAAATATAGGTTAATTGTGAAGAATTTATAATTTTATTTGTTGAAATTGTTTTCATTTTATTTTCAGATTTTAATTGTGTCCTGTCGGCACGTTACTCAAGGTTTTATTTTTTATTGTTTTTAGTTTGCAATGCTATTGTTATATCTAAACTAAATATAGATAATTATAAAGCTATTTACAAATTTTAGGGATTCAAACAACCACCGACCTCTCCTCGGAGACTCGGCGATGCTTGCGACCGGCGGGAAAGGTCTCAAGCCGCAGGGGACCATATCGAGCGCCAAGCAACTTCGAGTGGACCAGAAAAAGTACGCATTTATTTGAAAGAAAATAAGTTCGTGTTTGTATGCAGTGTGAACGGATTTGTGAACGATGCACTGTATCTAATATATACGCTGTATAAAGCTTTAGCTTATTATATACATACAATACAGCGTCTTTCGACAGTGGCATAATAATTGTTATGAAGTGGATGAGATGAGACATCGCTATGTAAAACATAGATAAACTCAAAATTTGTCTAACAAAGCAGGTTCCGTGTCGATTTTCAAAATAGTTATTAAGAGAGGTCGGCAGAGGATGAATTGTTCATATCTACATCTACACTAATATTATAAAGAGGAAAGATTTGATTGTTTGTTGGTTTGTTTGTTTGTAATGAATAAACTCAAAGGATATTGAACCGATTTAAAAAATATTTCGGCTTATACTACATTATCAGGAAGTAACATGGGCAGCTTTTTTTTTTAAATTTGAGGGCCCAACGTAAATTGTAATAACGTGACCCGTACCAAAAATAAAGAACGGAAATTACGTTGCCATGAAAACAAAAATATAACAACAAGTCTGTCAAGTAGGTGAGTATGCAGTTGTCTATGGTCAAGAAATACTGCTGCCAATGTTTTGAATTACGCTTACTGTTGTTTTTTTTAACCCCCGAACAAAGAGACGGGTGTTATAAGTTTAGGGTGTGTATCAATGTGTCACTGTGTGTGTGTGTCTGTGGCATCGTAGCTTCCAAACGAATGGACCGATTTTAATGCAGTTTTTATGTTTGGAAACTGATGTAATCGAGATGGTTCTTAGCTATGTGGGGGGAGTTGAGACAAGTGTAGGGGGGTGAGTAGAGAAAAGTGTAGGGGGGTGAGTTGAGAAAAGTGTAGGGGGAGTTGAGAAGGGGGGGAGTTTAGAAAGGGGGTAGGAGGTGAGAATCGCAGCTCCCAAACGAATGGACCGATTTTGATGCGATTTTTTCGGTTTGAAAGCTGATGTGATCGAGAAGCGACTTTCATCATCATCAACGTCATCATCATCATCATACTTCACTCTCAAACGGCTGAACGGAATTTGATAAAATTTGCAATGTATATAGCTTATACCATGGAATAACACATATGATACTTTTCATCATCATCATCATCATCATCCCTCACGCGGGTGAAGCCGCGGGGTGCAGCTAGTAATATTATAAAGAGGAAAGATTTGAATGTTTGTATTTTTGTTTGTTTGAAATGGATAAACTCAAAAAAATCTAAACAGATTTTTAAAATTCTTTCGCACATTATCAGCGAGTAACATGGCCAGTATATTATTGTCCAAAAAATTATAGATGCCTACTAAAATTACAGTAATTTAACCCAAGGTATCAAAAATAAAGAAAGGAAAGACATTGCCATGGAAACGAAATTATAACAAACCTGTCAAGTAGGTAAGTAAAGTAATGATGAAGTTGTCTATAACAGAGTATACAAATACTACGTGTCTATGTTCAAAAAACACGGCTGCCAAAGATTTTGAATTACGCTTACTGGCGTTTTTTTTAGAAGTTACTGCGGTTGTATAAAAATCCACACTAATATATAAAAGTGAAACGTTGTCTGTTGTCTGTTTGTTTGTTTGGGGAGTTTTAAATCGAATTGACACCACGCTTGTCGAAATCAGACCAATAGAGGCGACACTATTGTAGAACATCCACATAACCACATACATTATACATACATAGACTGTTAAACTCTGTCAAATCACCTACCAGCCAGCACTTGACCAAACGTGCGTCTTAGGCAGGCGCACGTGTGTGTGACTAGTAGATTGGGTTGCGGAATTACCTACCTAGCTTACAGACACCTACTGCTGACGCTCGACCCGACGTGTGTCAGTGTGAACACACGGGTGAACAAACGAGCAGAAGATGTCCCCTTACTTTTACCCTACTGTGACGCCTACTTCCCTACCTGGTAACCCTAACGTGTGTATTCTAACCTACCATATGAACATATAATGTATATATAGATAAGTACGAAATGTCTGTTACCATGAGACCTAAGGTAACAGGCGGAAAGGGGGTAGGAAGTAAGGTAGAGTACTTCGTGCGATGTACACAGGGAATGATTTTCTCACTGCCGGTCAAGCAGGATCACAAGACCGATCGTACTGACGGCTAAAGGTGTCTTGGCCGCAGTGAGAGGAAGCTGTGGAGAAATTGGCCGTCCAGGGATGCTGGGCGGCTCCTCCAGCGGTTGCTGGGTACCTCTGGGTGGCTCCTCTAGCGGGTGCTAGGTACTTCTAGGTAGGCAGGTGGTGACTTGGAGATGAGTGAAACTCGAGGACTTGTTGGTAAGTGCCTTTATTTGTTGTCTTTAACTTCTTATATACTAGTTTTGCGTGTAAACACTAAGACTATTTTACATCTGTGTGATGTCGGTGTTAATGCTTAACACAGCATCTTTAATCTAGGGTGCTTTGTTTATTAACACTAATAATATTTTATGCATGTGCGTCGTCAGTATTGACTTCGACGCAGCATATTTATCTAGGGCGCTTGACGGTCGGACGCTGCAATGCATAGCTGTGTCAGATGAATGTAATTCACGGAGTAACAGATTGAAGTGTGCACTTCGGATAAGCTACTGTTCGTAGTTAAGTATGGATATTCATGTTCAATGATTGAACAAACTCAGTACCCTCCCTTGCTTTGCCGTAGTCGGGTAAAAAAAACATAATTGTAAAGAAATAAACCTTGCAACATGTTTCGTAGTATTGGTGACAGCGCCATAATGAGACGTGTCGTCCCCAGGTTCGGATCCCGCTCCATCCGGCGCTCGGTGCGCAGCGGGTCCATAAAGCTGAAGCAGACGTACGAGCACCTGCTGGAGAACGGCGACATCGGCGCGGCGTCGCGCGTCGTGCCCTCGTCGCGCGCGCGCCCGCCTTACCTGGACATACGGCTGCTGCAGGCTAAGAGGCAACAAGCAGAGATGAGAAGGTGAGTAATCACTGGAAAGGTTAATTAATTGGATGACTCCCCCTTCTTGCGGCGTTATCTCCATTGATAAAGGTCGTGACCACCTCTCGCTATCCTCTCTTTTTCATGTTACGCCATCTGTTTATAATCCCGGCGATCTGCAACGAGTAATTAATGGAAGTGTCGAGTGTGAAGCGGATCTGGCCAAACTAATGCATTAAGCTGTGTCCACTTTACCAGTGACCACAGAGTTTCTCTAGGGTAACTCCGTTTTTCCTGGCTATGTCTCCAAAATACTCAAGCACTGTTTTGAAGCAGATGTTGGAGAGCCGTGATGATATTCTGAATTGCTTGAGTGAATACTCAACATCATGCATTATGCTGTCAAGTGTAAAGCAATATTCTTCTCCAGCACCTCATCTCGAAAGCTTCAATGCGACTTTGTTACGATGCTTTTAGGGTCCACCAATTAAATACCTGTATAAAAAATCTTCCAATATTAGAAATATGATGATGATAAAACGTCAAGCAGGCCACTTGTCTAATGGTGAGCCTTATGTCTGCCCATAACAACAGCAGGGCCACCCAGAACTGTATGCAAAATTTTGCGCGTCACTGCACTGCGTTCAAATTATGGCTTGACGCACGCCTGCTGATAATGATAATACAACAAAACATTCAACATTTTATATCATCATCATCATCATCATCCCCGTAACTGTAATGCCCTGGAAGTTATGACTAAAACGCTGAATTAGAAAGGAATGGGCATTAATATCAATGGCGAGAATATCTCACACTTACGACTTGCCGATGATATCGTTCGAATGGCGGATTCCATGCAAGACTTGCAAAGTATGATGATCAACCTAGCTAATGCTTCTCGACGCATCGGTCTCGGAATGAACATAGATAAGACCAAGATCATGTTTAACGATCTTGTTGACCCGGAACCGATTGCAGTCAATGGTGTACCTCTTGAAGTTGTCCAACAATATGTTTACCTTGGGCAAATATTGCAATTAGGTAAGAACAACTTTGAAAAGGAAGCCAACAGAAGAATTCAGATGAGTTGGGCAGCATTCTGCAAAATTCGTTTTCTCGTCGTCCATACCACAGTACCTGAAGTCAATTTTTTCAATCGGTGCGGCTACCAGACATGACCTACGGAGCTGAAACGTGGACACTTACGGTTAAACTAGTCGTCGTTAAGTTCGCTCAGCGAGCTATGGAGAGAGCTATACTTGGAGTTTCTCTGAAGGACAAGATTCGTAATGAAGATCTCCAACAGAGAATCAAGGTGACCGACATAGCTCTTAGGAGAAGCAAACTAAAATGGCATTGGCCTGGTCATATTTCCAGAAGAATCGATGGCCGTTGGGGTAGATGAGTTCTCGAGTGAAGACCACGTTTAGGCAAACGTAGAGTAGGACGCACTGTGGCCAGGTGGAGTGACGATCTACGAAAAGCGACAGGAAGAGAATAGATGAGGGGAGCTGAAGACAGAGCTCAGTGGCGTGCATTAGGAGAGGCCTACGTCCAGCAGTGGACCGATTTAGGCTGATGATGATACATTTCAGGAATCAACGAGAAGAAGACCTCCGCGAAAACCACCCGCTGTTCGATACGCCGCTGTTGATAGTGCCCCGAGAGTCGCGGTTCCGCAAGATCTGCCGCGCGATCGTGGACGCGCGCTACGACGCGAGGCTGCGCGACCCGGTCACGGGGAACGAGAGGAAAGTTCACTACAAAAGCTTTCAGTAAGTTTACTAAGTACTTCCTTCCGTGAAACGTAGTAACGTGAGTACTTTCTTCAACTCTGTTTCATTAAATACTATAGAACAGGCCCAACATGTTTAACATGTAATATTAGCGCCAGCGATCCTGCGACTGGACCTTGCTCGGATGTATTTGAAGACTTTTATTTTAGATGATTGTAACGCCCTCGCCCATACCCAATATCTCTACATTATTATATATGTCACATGCAGATAAAATTCAATTAAAAGGCTAGGCTTTTAACTTAATGGTGCCGTTGAATGATATTCAGCCGTCTAATACAATATTTAATGAACTAATGGCTGGCTGTTTTTTTTTTAGGCCATTCATACAATAGGGTGACCATGTGACAAAAAAGACGCGTCTATCAAACATGGTAGTTTGCAAACAGAGACATGTTTGTAAACAGTTTTAATGTTTAACGTAACTATCCTACCTAGTTTTTAGGCCCAATTCTATCAAACATTGTATAGTTTGCTAACAGACGAATATTTATAAATTTGATTGATGGCTGAGAATCATTCAGGTCGCTAGTGGAACGGCGCCTAAGGCTAGGCAAATAGTTAAACGTTATCGATCCAAGTCATTTGCTTAGCTGTTTGATTGAATGGCTGAATATCATTCAGGCAGTTAATTGAACGGTGCCGTTTAGTAAACAGGCTAGGTAGTTAATTGAACGGCGGATTAGATGGAGGCTAGTTTTAAAGATAGTGATCTCGAGGGAGGGCGCTGTACGCCGAAACACGAGCCTATAAGTTCGGCCGCTGATACCTACTCTATAGATTTTAACGTACTTTAGCCTCAATTATTACATAAGTAAGTTTCAAGCCTATTATTGTACAACTGTTACTGAATTAATACTTATTATTATACAAAGTCTGCTTCTGTTTCAGCAATTTCCTAGGTTTAGTGACGTACATGGACTGGGTGATGATCATGGTCACAACATTGTCGTGCTTTTCAATGATGTTCGAAACTCCCACTTACAGAGTCATGGAGAATTTCGTCTTACAGGTAACAACTTTTATGAAACTTAAGTTGATCTGATTATCAAAATAAACGAATCCCTTAAAAATATGTTTTGTTTCAGATCGCCGAGTACGGATTTGTAATATTTATGAGCCTAGAACTGGCACTGAAAATTCTAGCTGACGGACTTTTCTTCACACCTAAAGCCTATTTGAAAGATGCTGCGGCAGTTTTGGACGTCTTCATCTACATTGTAAGTGACCCTATATTCATGATTCGCTACTACCTAGGTATTTCTATATTAATGGTTCGATACTACCTAAGTATTTCTATATTAATGGTTCGATACTACCTAAGTATTTCTATATTCATGGTTCGATACTACCTAAGTATTTCTATATTCATGGTTCGATGCTACCTAAGTATTTCTATATTCATGATTCGATACTACCTAGGTATTTCTATATTAATGGTTCGATACTACCTAAGTATTTCTATATTAATGGTTCGATACTACCTAAGTATTTCTATATTCATGGTTCGATACTACTTAGGTATTTCTATAATCATGGTTCGATACAACCTAAGTATTTCTATATTCATGGTTCTATACTACCTAAGTATTTCTTCACCTTATTTTCGTGGCTATTTCTGCTAAATTAAAAAATGGGTTTGGTGAGTAGCCGCTTCAATTATGAGCAGGCGTGACGCTTACTATTTTAAGGCGGGTGACTTGCAAACATAAAAAGTAGAAATTTGTAACAACCCTAAATGTTTGTTTACTATTCTATCACATTGTACAAAAACGTAGGTACATACATACATACTGCTCCATCTGCGGGTTCAGGTTGCTAGGCCTCTCTTCGTTAGAGCGCTGGTGGAGATTGACCATCTGAGCAAATGTGGGGCGAGCCAGCCTATTGTGCGTGCAGAGAGCACGCCCATAGTTCGAATAAGCAGTGTAACTTATAGCTGAAGAAAACACTGAAGGCTTAAGAAACGACAATGTTATGTAACACTTTAAACTGATCACAAAAACTACAAATTTTAGAATAAGATTCAGTTATAGTTGATAGATTCAGGCGTTACTTTGCTGAAATCGACATTTAAAATGAACGAAGTAAAAATACTCGTATGTAGCTTACTTCTGCCAATTTGTCAGAGAAATGATAAATGGAAAAATAAAAATATAATAATAAAAACCCTTACCAAAAATGAAAAAATATATTTATATATAGATATATATTCTATATATAGTTGTATACCGTTATATAATTATTATTATTATTACTATTTTATTCACGCCTTGTGGTCTTGTCTTTTTATTTTGTGATAGTTTTATTTTTGGTAAGGGTTGGTCAGTAGGGTTTTTTTTATTATATTTTTATTTTTCCTTTTATCATTTGTCTGATAAACAGTTTGGCGGAAGTAAGCTACATATTTTTACTTCGTTCATTTTATGATTCACTTTTTAAAGAAAATATTATATATTTTTTTTTACATATTTTCACGATGACTTATACAGACATTTTGTGACTGTCTACAGTACTGCGAATTGTACGGTTATGTTGCAGCTTCAATGCGCGGGTCTGTTGACGGCACAATTCAAGGTCAAGATGATTATCGATTTTCCCAGCTGATTACTATTATTTATGTACAACTAGGGTTTGAAGTGCAAAGTTCTTTTAAAATTTTTTAGAAGTAAATTCATGAATAAAAAACTTTGTAATTACAAAAGTCGTAAAACTAACGCTATTCTTCTACCCGTGTGGAATACCTCAGCCCGGTATGTAATAGGGCAATATGTTACACTCTGTATAACAAACCTAACCGCTGTGTTGCGACACCCAAATTACCTGAATGCGTCATCGGCGGTCATCGATAATTTGTATGTCGCAACGGATCCTACAGTGCACAACGTTCCGAACTTTTTGTCCGATTTGAGCATGCGCGCGCTTTACCACCTGGCTCTGGTACTACTCCGCGACCCTAAAACGCGTTACTGCGCAGGTCTCTTGCCCAAACTCACACCGGTAAAGTTCATTGTGGCTCGTGACCCCCGCAGGTGTCCCTCACATTCCTGTGCTGGATGCCGCGGCGCGTGCCGCCCGGCTCGGCGGCGCAGATGCTGATGATCCTGCGCTGCGTGCGCCCGCTGAGGATCTTCACGCTCGTGCCGCACATGCGGAAAGTCGTCTACGAACTCTGCAGGGGATTCAAGGAAATATTGCTGGTAAGAGCATCACACTAATATTATATAGTGTTGTGTTACTCCTTCACGCTTAAACGGCTGAACGGATTTGGTGCCAGGATTAACATATAGCCTACTTTTGATATCGATTTAGGAAAGAAAAGGGTGCAAAAAAGAGGGATGTTTTGAAATTTCTTTCCTGTAGTGGAAAGTTTGTGTGTTTGTTAGAGCGCTGTTTTATCATCTTCAATCTACTTCAATCCATTTGGGTTAAACCACGGAGCGCAACTAGTACAATAATAAACTAAGAACGAACACTCCCTGCGCCTGTGCCGCGCTTATTCAGCGTGTGCAATGTACCCCGACGCGTCGAGCTATATTGTGCTGACTTAACAGGAAGTTGAAAGTTATATTTCACCCATTGAACCTGGCTCGTTCTTAGCCAAGATTTGTTTTAGAAGCAAAGAAAATAAACCTTTTGGAAGCTTTAATTTAGTCGCTCTTTCTGATGGTTATCTTGGTGATGTACATATTTGCAAGTGTTATATTTGTTTCAGGTATCGACGTTGCTGATCCTACTGATGTTTGTATTCGCGAGCTACGGAGTGCAACTGTATGGAGGGAGGTAATTATTGAATTGTTACTCCATGTTTGTTCCGTACTAGTGACTCGCCCTGGCTTCGCACGGGTAGCGCTCACACCGCGGCATTTTTCTTTTGCCATTTTTATAAAAGTAGAAACTTTAAAAAAAAGTCCAGTACGCGTAATTCATAATCTTTGGCAGCAACTATCGTGGTGCTTTTTGACCAACGAAAACTCACGTACTTGTTATTATTTCGTTTCCACGGCAACATGTCATTCCGTTCCTTACAGGTAGCGAATAATAATAGCCATTTCTTGCAAA
This sequence comes from Alsophila aescularia, assembly GCA_946251855.1. Lineage (NCBI taxonomy): Eukaryota > Metazoa > Arthropoda > Insecta > Lepidoptera > Geometridae > Alsophila > Alsophila aescularia. The sequence goes on from OX276375.1 coordinate 52,154,382, forward strand.
TTTTTGAAAACTTTTACCTATAGATTAGTTACCTACTATTGTCTCATTAAAATAACTTGTTCCTCAGATTGGCGAGATGTAACGATCCCACCATAACTAGGCGGGAAGACTGCGTGGGTGTATTTATGAGGAGGGTGTTTGTCACCAAAATGAAGCTAAGACCTGGACAAAACGAGACTTTTCCCTCGATGCTGGTCCCTAGAGTATGGTAAGTGATATAAGAACCATGTCAAACTACCCCGCGTATACAATTATATGTAGATAAAACAATACTTGTGTGTGTTATACCAAGAGAAACTGATATAATCTAGCGGTTAAACTTTTTAATAATTTATTTACTTTCAGGGCAAATCCTAAACGGTTCAATTTTGATAACATAGGCGATGCCCTCCTTACACTGTTCGAAGTGCTTTCGTTCAAAGGTTGGTTGGACGTTAGAGACGTGTTGATCAAAGCGTTGGGTCCGGTGAGTTTTATACTATTTTTAATCCCCGAACAAAGAGACGGGTGTTATATGTTTAGTATGTGTATCACTTGTGTGTGTGTATGTGTGAGGGTGTGTGTGTGTGAGGGTGTGTGTGTGTGAGGGTGTGTATATGTGTGTGTGTCTGTCTGTGGCATCGTAGCTCCCAAACGAATGACCCATTTTGATGCGGTTTTTTCTGTTCGAAAGTTGATGTGATTGAGATGGTTCTTAGATATGTGGGGAGGGGGAGGGGGGAAGAGGGAGGTAAGAAAAGGGGCATGAAAATCGTAGCTTCCAACGCGTAACTCTGTCGCTGTCTGGCGCGGAGTGACGTGCTAGCTGTGGCGCTAGGGTTGGTCGGCTTGCCGCTGCTACAATCATCATTCATCGTCTATCTACCTACTTGACCACGTAATCTATCTTATGTTTCATGCGTATGATGACACGGTCAATTAGGTAGATAGAAAATGAAAAAAGTCTGTCTTTTGTAATTAACAAATTAAAACAAACCTTCAATCTTTAGGCTACCTAGATACCTCTTTGTTTAACATTCCTCATTAACTTACAATAATAATATTTACACATTTTGCACTAATTCAAAAGTTCGTAGAATAAAAACATAAAAAAACTGGTTGTTTACATTTTCACTATACTAATTCTTAATTATCTCCTAAACACGTGGACCGATTTACATTATTCAAAATTAAGATATCTCAACAAACAAAAAAACACATTTTCAAGTTGCTCTCGTAATTATCCAACATGTATGAAACGCGTAACAATTCTTTTAAAAACTATCAAACGTTAAACGTTAAATTTATTTTAAACTGGATCTAATTCAATAAAAAAGGAATCAAATTTTATTTGTGAACAACACCATAATCTAAAATACTTAAGTAGGTAGGTAGGTAGTTCTAAAATACAACGCAAAAATGTGTGTGACTATGAAAAATGTAAGCGTCTGAATGCAAACGCGCGGCGCCTGCCTCGCCTGATTTGTAGCGCCGGGGCTCAGCAATCTGAAGATTATTAGCTCGCGTAAGTAGGTAGAGTGATGGACGCCTGACCTAGGGTAAACGAGATGGTTCATGTCTAGGGGGTGGATAGGTGAGAAAAGGGGGGTGAAAATCGTAGCTTCCAAACAAATGGACCGATTTAGTTGTGGTTTTTTATGTTTGAAAGCTAGGGTAAACGAGATGGTTCATAGCTATAATGGGTGGAGGGGAGGATGGGGGGTGATGATCGTAGCTCCCAAACGAATGGACCGATTTAGATGCGGTTTTTCATGTTTCAAAACTGAGGTAGACGAGATGGTTCTTAGCTATAATGGGGGGTGGGAAGTCGGGGGTTATATTTTTTTTTTAATTTGTGCTTGCTATGTTCGAAAACTGATGTGATCGAAATGCTTCCTAGCTATAATGGGGGTGGGAAGTCGGGGGTTATACTTTTTTTTTAATTTGTGTTTGCTATGTTCGAAAACTGATGTGATCCAGATGCTTCCTAGCTATAATGGGGGTGGGAAGTCGGGGGTTATATATTTTTTTTAATTTGTGCTTGCTAAGTTCGAAAACTGATGTGATCGAGATGCTTCCTAGCTATAATGGGGGTGGGAAGTCGGGGGTTATATTATTTTTTTAATTTGTGCTTGCTAAGTTCGAAAACTGATGTGATCGAGATGCTTCCTAGCTATAATGGGGGTGGGAATACGGGGTTGTTTTTTTTTTTAATTTGTGCTTGCTAAGTTCGTAAACTGATGTGATCGAGATGCTTCCTAGCTATAATGGGGGTGGGAAGTCGGGGGTTATATTATTTTTTTAATTTGTGCTTGCTAAGTTCGAAAACTGATGTGATCGAGATGCTTCCTAGCTATAATGGGGGTGGGAAGTCGGGAGTTATATTTTTTTTTTAATTTGTGCTTGCTAAGTTCGAAAACTGATGTGATCGAGATGCTTCCTAGCTATAATGGGGGTGGGAAGTCGGGGGTTATATTATTATTTTAATTTGTGCTTGCTAAGTTCGAAAACTGATGTGATCGAGATGCTTCCTAGCTATAATGGGGGTGGGAAGTCGGGGGTTATATTATTTTTTTAATTTGTGCTTGCTAAGTTCGAAAACTGATGTGATCGAGATGCTTCCTAGCTATAATGGGGGTGGGAAGTCGGGGGTTATATTATTTTTAATTTGTGCTTGCTATGTTCGAAAACTGATGTGATCGAGATGCTTCCTAGCTATAATGGGGGGTGGGAAGTCGGGGGTTATATTTTTTTTTTTATTTGTGCTTGCTAAGTTCGAAAACTGATGTGATCGAGATGTTTCCTAGCTATAATGGGGGTGGGAAGTCGGGGGTAATTTTTTTTTTATTTGTGCTGGTTATTTTTACGATTGTATTAAACATGTATTTCTAGGAGTGCTGTAATAGTACTTAGTGAAATGGTTGCATAATAAGGGGTATTAAAATGCGAGAACTAACGATTAAAACGAGTGTTTTAATATCTAGTTATGTGCCGTTTCATACACTACTTTATCTGCACTCATGCACCGTTCGTTGTGTTCGTTGCTGTTCCGTGATATAAGGTGGAGACAAACTTTCAACACAGGTTTCACTATAAACTATAAGATACTATAATATTTTATCTTAAGATAAAATATCGCTCGCCATACAATTTATATGAACCATCACAAACGGCGAAGATAATATATATTTGCATCTTACAGTATCTTAAGATATCGAGCGATATGCTTTTTTTTAAAGATGTCATCTTAGGATACGAAATATATCGTAAAACATACAAAATATATATGAATATACTATCTTATGATACAAAATATATCGTAATATGCTCTACAGGTTGCTCTGTTTTATATTCGTGACGGTTTTTTTTAACCCCTGAACAAATAGACGGGTGTTATAAGTTTAGGGTATCACTTTGTGTGCGTGTTTGTGTTTGTATTGTGTGTGTGTGTGTGTGTGTATGTGTGTGTGTGTGTGTGGCATCGTAGCTCCCAAACGAATGGACAGATTTTGTAGCGGTTTTTTTCTGTTCGAAAGCTGATATGCTCGAGATTGTTCTTAGATATATAGGGAGAGGGAGGGGGGAGGGAGGAGGTGTGAAAGAAAAGGGGGGTGAAAATCGTAGCTTCCAAACAAATGAACCGATTTAGCTATGATTTTTGATGTTTGAAAGCTGAGGTAAACGAGATGGTTCTTAGAATGCTGCAAGTCGTTGTTCTGTACAAATGCTCTCCCGCATGTTCGTATTTTGTTTCACTATATCTTCATTAATCAAATTATGAATTTCGAGAAAAGTTTACTTCGACTTCTTAAAATAAGTTTGTTTTTTTTTTGTAAAAAGATCTTCGTAAATTCACCGCGGATTTTTCTAAATTTAATGTGATTTTCTATCCAAATTGATCACCTTTTACAGTGCGCTAATGCAATTTGAAATCAGAATCGTCGTCTGATGAGCTATCTAATAAATCTAGTGAAACCGTATTACGCATATTTTATCATTATGTATATAGAAAGCGGTGAAGAAATACGTGTGGCACCTAGGACGGCCTGCGAGCGAATGAATAATTTGAATATATTATCGTATCTTAGCCGTGTGTGATACCCTAAGATGCTATAATATTTTATATGCAGATATCGTAACATCAAATATTATAGTATCTTAATCGTCTGTGTCACCCTTTAATCGTGTAACATGGGAGCAAAACTGAATTGCAAATTTCAATTCAGTTTTCTCGCGTTCCTTCTACGATTTCTTCTCGGTGAATTTTGGTCGGTGAAGTTACTTTTAAAATCATTATTTGTAGATGCACGCGATCTACATCCACGTTTACATATTCTTGGGCTGTATGATTGGACTGACGTTATTCGTCGGCGTGGTCATCGCTAACTACTCTGAGAACAAAGGCACCGCTCTATTGACTGTCGACCAGAGGCGGTGGTAAGTACTAAGTAAACTTATACACGCAAAATCTATCTATACGCAAGCAATAAGAACAAAAATGTCTGTACATAGAAGATAATTTAAAAAAAACTAGGGTACTTAAAATAAGCTACTGAACAAGAATAGAACTAGTGCTGTTCATATTACTTGCTTTTATTAACTAAACAAATGTTACAATTATTATTATTATTGTTTGTTACCAACGCACTCTGCTCCATATTAAGTTAATTATTACAAAGTAAATCCGTTATTAGATGTAAGATCTACCAATAAGTTTTATACTATTTGTATTTAAGATCTGTGGATTTTGTGAAATAAATAAAATAAAAATAAAGAACATTTTTAAAATTGTCTGTTTGTTAGTTTGTTTGTCTGTATGTTTGTTCGCGCATCACGTAAAAACTACTGGACCGATTGCGATGCAGTTTTCACTGCTGGATAACTTAGAACTTGGTATCTTAATCTTTGGTTTGTAAGTAGAAGCCGAGCAGTCGATAAAAAACGTTTTGACGGCTGAAGGAATTTTGATCAAATGTTGGTATATTGGTATTTTAGGTCTTGGAATAGTACATAGAGTACTTTTAACCTAGAGAAATGAGTGCGAAGCCGCGGGCAACATCTAGTTACACAATATATTTGAGAAGTTTAATGGCCGATGAACATCTAGTGTAATTAACCTTATTGACGGTTATTTAGGTGTGACTTGAAGAAAAGACTGAAAATCGCACAGCCCCTGCATTTACCACCGCGCCCGAACAAGAGGAAAGTGCGTGCGTTCGCTTATGATGTCACACAGAACCTCGCCTTCAAGCGAGTCATAGCAATTGTCGTGCTTATCAACAGCGGCTTATTGGCAGTCACAGTAAGTGTCGCGTAATTTAGTTATTGCTAAGTAATTTAACGCCAGGGGCACAGAATAAATAATAGTACAGGTACAGGTGTGAGTACTTGTACTATTATTTATTCTGTGGTGTGAGTCAGGGCGTAAGTTTACATATGGCGCCGCCGCGGCAGCGCTTTTCGCCGCCGCGCTAACATGACGCGCTGCCGCCGCTGCAGCGGCGCCATCTGTAAGGGCCCATACAAATTCAAGGGTGACTTATAAAGCGGGGGACTTAATCGCACCAGACATTAAGTGGTGATGCGGTCTACGATAGTACACACCTTGTAGTAAACTATTTACTCGTAACTTGACGACTTCATTTTTTTAAAGCTTTTATTTAGTTTGCTTTGAGTGTTGGGTGGGACAAATCTTGCAAGCTGAATTAGAACCACTTCCTCTTATCCTACGGAGTTGAATTTTTGCATGTTGGTTCAGTTCCGATGTCAATACATTTTTATGGTAAGCATGACCTGAATCGACATCCAGGATTATATCCAGATAAAGGAACTCTTCAACGGTCAACAGCACATACACGAAATTTGGTATACGCATTCTATTATGGTAGCCGGTTTTAAGTTTTACCATGACATTGTTGCTGCACTCAGGTTTGGATACTGACTAGGAAACTCGTCAACGGTTAACAAACAACGCAGACATGAAATGTTGTATACATATACGCGCGGACTTCTGTTTATCGCAAAAAAAAAACATACTACGAGTATGTTCTTCTAGTATATTAAAAACCAAAACAAAAGTAGGTATAGCACCATTGTTCTTGAAGTTTTTTGACAGACTTGTTATTTCGTTTCCATGGCAACCGTTCCTTCCCAACCAACACAAACTAGTTGCATAACGGCTTTAGAGCCAATCGGATTATGCCCAAAGGTGCTAAGACGTAAGTGCTAGAGCGTGCTCTGGAGGCCTAAAGCAGCAGCTATAGCGCCATTTTGGGCACAATTTTATGTAGCCCTTAGTTACATTACTACTGCACAACAGTAGTAAAACGGTGCCTCAAGAGCTGCAACGAATGACTCACGCCACACTAACGCTTTTATAATGCTACTTTAGTGAACGAGTGAACGAATATGAATGAATGTATTGTGTGTCAAAATGGTGAAGTGTAATTAATATTGTAATCGGCCATCATTAAAATATTATTGTTAAGTAAATAATTCATTTGTGCCTTATTATTTTGATAAACACAAGCGGATAAAAACGCTTTCATGTTTACTATGCATATACTCGTATATGATGTTTTATCCAGTAATATTTAAGCGCTTTCGAAATAATTTGAAAATGTTAGAAATATTTGCTAAATAGTATTGACTTTTTCAAATAAAATGATTTCTTATTTTGATTAAGTATCCACAGTTTATTATCTGCAATTGGTTGTTTGTATATTGACAAAATATATAATAATATAATATATTCTTTATTTCGACCATCTAGGGTCATTCACAAGTTATTAAAAAACACAATAATTTTTTTTTACATTTAAATTAAAATTAAACTAACGAAATTTACCTTGTCAGTACATGAACACTGCAACAGTAGTTCATGTACTAACAATCGAACCTCTGCAAATGCTTTAAGGATGCTGCCGGGTCCACCCCGCACCCGGCGCACCAGGGATGTGCACCGTTTCCGCATAGTTACGTAAAATTAATCCACCCGGCATTCAGCGAACATCCCAGATGCGCTACAGAATCGGGGCAGCAACCTAAAAGCGTTGTTATATTGGACGCTGTACTGTTTTTGTGTGTAGTTCACCCACAGGGCGCTTGTGTAGAAGGACGTACAAAACGCTCTAAAAAGAGTGATTTTGACGCCACTTGAACAACGAGCGAACCTGCAGGCAATCATATTAGATCTAACAGACAACGCCCTACGCTCCCTTTCTATGTCTGCATCGTCTTTCAGGTTATAAAAAGTCCAAGATATTTGAATTGTTCGACCCTTTTAAGCTGAACCCCGTATAATTTTATGGATGGAATTTTATCTGGACATTTACCTCTGACCCGAAATACCATGCATTCACTCTTCTTTGTGTTATAAAGCAAACCGTGACTAAGGGCATACTGTTCACTCATGCCCAACAATTTAGACAACCCACTCACCAGCACTCAACAGCACCATGTCGTCCGCGTAGCTGATATTATTGAGACAGACGCCGTACATATGGCAGCCGACACGGGTGCTGCTGAGCTGCTCAATCAGTGCATTTACATACAGGTTGAAGAGCTTGGGTGAGGTCAACCCTCCTTGCCTCACCCCGCACTCCAACCTTTACGGTTCCGAAAAAGCACTCGACCAACGAATAACGTTGACCTGGTTTTGATACCAAAAATTTTAAAATTTGCGTTAGTTCATGGGGCATGGATAGAACGTTTAGGTTTTTTTCCATAAGATGTCATAATGATCCAGGTCAAACGCCCTCGATAAGTCGAGGAAACAGGCATAGATGGGCGTCCGCCGATCCGTGTAGTACTTGACAGTTTGCTTTAAACACAAAATTGCTGTCTCAGTAGAGTCCTGATTTAAACCCGAATTGGTTGTCATGAACTTTTAAAAATCCATCAAGCTGAATGTTAAGCAAACCGTCAAGAACCTTCGCTATGACCGTTGCCAAAGAAACCGGCCTATAATTATTTTTGTTTTTGTCACTTATGTCACCGGTTTTGCTTTTCACAATTGGCACCACCACAGTCTTCATCATATCGGCAGGAAGGTACGAATGCATAGACAAAGCGCATAGAACATCGCGAGCACTCTATGCAGATGAACGCCAGCGTGCTTCAGATGTTCTATGCTCAGACCGTCATGGCCAGGAGACTTGCCTCGTGACATTGATGATATGACATTCTTGACTTCTTTCGCTGAGAATCTGGCTATAAGCTCCTGACCATGAGGTCCCCCACCGCTCTCTGACTGTGATGGTCCCAATGGCGACTTCACCACAAAGTGGTCCTTAAACATGTCAGCTATACACTTATGGTCACTGATACTGTTGACACTCTCAGGTAAGCCCGGTTTACTACTCAATTTATTAGTGGACTTCTTTATTAGAGTGATGTGATGCAAGAATGTCCATATTTAACTGCTCACTATTGTTTTGGCACCATCTTAAGCGAGATTTAAAAATCCTACGACTCTCATGCATCTCATCCCAAAACAAAAAACCAAAGTTAATTCCAATGAAACACATCATTATAACATCTAAATTTTGCAAGTAAGTAAGTCAATTTTTTTGAGAAATGGCGGATTAACTAAGTCTGTACAACGGTGCAAATAATCTATTGTATTACTCAAAGTAGCTCTAATTCCATTTTAACGACTTCAAGTAGGTCTTAGTTACATTGATTGTCTTTTTGTAACTTGAATCTGTATTAGAGTATATTATTACCCCTATTATGGAACTTCTAGTAGAACAAGAGTGGTTATTTGAAGTCGTAAACAACTGCTTTATATGGCCTACAATTAACTCTTTTAAGCAGTTTAGTGGCGTATAACAGTAACAAGAGAAACCTTCATAAAACTTTCAGTGACAAATGCTCTTTGTAACTCTCTATAAAAGATGTAAGTGGTAAATTGGTTCTAGAATAAACTATTATAGAGACAAGGGTGGTATTTGGTTCCGACACTGCCACTTTTGGTACATTTTGTACCTAGAGACGTTTGCAGAAGCAGTAAAGCAACTTAAAACTGCTTCCTGAACTCTAATGCCACTATTATACACCTTAAAGTTACAAAATAGGCTGCAATTTCCACTAGTGTGTTGGTTGGGTTACAGCGTGTAATCAACATTTTCCAGTTTACCCGTGGAAACTTACAATTTTCCGGGATAAAAAGTATGCTATTTTTTATTCCAGGGTATAAGCTATCTCAATTCCAAATGTCATCGAAATCCGTCCAGCCGTTATCGCGTGAAAGCTCCCCAAACAAACAGACAACGTTTCACTTTTATATATTGGTATGGATTAACTTCTTAGACTTGTGATATAATATAACCATTTTGTAACGTGAATTTAATAGAATGAACGTGTAGTTGGCGCGTGTGAGGCGAAACTATACACTATACAAGCTGTTGTTTTGCTATAAAAAAACCTGTTCACAATAAATCCAAGATGGATTGTGATTTGATTGAGTTGAGGCTTTTAGTCAAATAAATATATTCGGGACAATTCGCACCAATTACCTAGCCCCAGACTAAGATACCTAGTACTATGGGTCTAGGATCGTCTTTTTTCGCTCGATAAATAAAACGTATATGTCTAGATCAGTGAATATGTCCCATATAATTTCGCCAGTGGTCCAAGTACTCGCCGCACACGGAGAAGCTGGCGCTGACGTCGGCGCTGCTGACGCTGGTGTTCGTGGTGGAGGTGCTGCTGAAGACGGTAGCGTTCACGCCGCGCGGCTACTGGCAGAGCCGCCGCAACAGATACGACCTGCTCGTCACCGTCGCCGGCTGCATTTGGATATTCATGCACTTTACTTTGAAGGTATCAGTTTTATATGTTACTGTAAAAGCCCGAAGGTAAATCTTGAGACTGACTAGTAAAAACAAAAATTTACCATATCTACATGGTTAAAGTCAGAATAGTTCTGTGATCATCGTTAATTTCAAACTATTACTCCATTCACTTGGTACATTTTAAAGTTTACCACAGGGACACGGTTAATATTGAAAATGACTACCTTTCTAAACCTAACCTTCACATAACCGCTTTCCCGAGGTATCCATGAGGATTTCCCCCAAACAAGGAATAAATAAAAACTGAACCTGACGTAACCAAAACCAACATTTACCAGATGTCACTAATAAAACTTAGCATTTACTAAATTTTAACGGTAAAAGCTCGAACGTTTTACCAACTCTTGTCGGTAAACCCTAGGATTACCGATAAGAATTATAATAAAACAGTAAGTAACAAGAAGTCTGTATAGCAAATATAATTTAAAAGTAAGGTATGTACTGAACAAAAATATAACATTTTTGAAAATTGTGTCTGTCTGTGTTCGTGTACCACGTAAAATATACTAGAAAGATTGCGATGCGATTTTCACTGTTGGATAGCTTAGGGTTTGACTTAAAATCTGGAGTATTTTGTATCTCAATCCAATAAGTAAAGCAGAGGAAATATTAAAAAACTATATACGAACGAAATTTGGTATTACGTACTTTGCAGATGCAGGTACTTTTGATCCTGGAATACCACATAGATTTCCCAGAAAAATATCCACGCGGGCAAAGTCCCGATTCGTGTTGCACCAAAACTCCACGCAATTCAAAAACTTCGCGCATCCCCGCTTATAGTGGAGACGGCTTCTTTAATTATTATTTTATTTTACGTTAACAACTTTAATAGCAAGTTACTCAGAATACGTCTTTTAAAATAATATAGTATTAGTCGTATAGTCCTTTCTCTACGCCTGTGTATTTTTAACCCCCGAACAAAGAGATGGGTGTTATAAGTTATGGGTGTGTATCAGTGTGTGTGTGTGTGAGTGTGTGTGTGTGTGTGTGTGTGTGTGTGTGTGTGTGTGTGTGTGTGTTTGTGTATATCTGTGGCATCGTAGCTCCCAAACGAATGGACCGCTTTAGATACGGTTTTTTATGTTTCGAAGCTGAGGTATTTGAGATGTATCTTGGCTATAAGAGTTGAAAAAATGGAGTGCGAATCGTAGATTCCAAACGAATGGACCGATTTAGCAGCGGTTTTTTTATGTTTCAAAGCTGAAGTTAACAAGATGGTTCTTAGCTATAATGGGGGGGGGGGGATGGGGGTGAGGATAGTAGCTCCCAAACGAATGGATCCATTTTGATGCGGTTTTTATGTTTAAAACTGATGTGATCGAGATACTTCTTAGCTATAAAGGGGGGTGGGAGGCCGGGGGTTGTATAAATTTTGATTTTGGGCTTGTTCCATTATTTCCGGTTCTGACCCAAATCCATATTCTATCTTATACTAGGATGATAACATCCACTCGTCTTGCTGGTGAACAGAACTTTGTAAATACATATTTTAATGCACAAATGTTTACCAACTGAACGAAATCACTACAAATTAGCCAAATTAATTATTTCAATAAAAACACGTTTCCAATAAGCAATAGAGTGACAATGGGCGAGCGGTAATATTATTAATTAATCCAACGACATCGGGTGCGATCCCCAGCAATTAACTAAACAGTTTTTTTCGGATTTAACGGATTTTTGGTCGTTCCTTGCTTCAGAGGGCATCCTAAACCGCCGGTACCTTTTTCTAACTATACATAACAGTCGTTAAGCCACGTCAGAGGCCCTGACCCTGTCGAGCGGCCTGCTACACTCTGACACCAGAGGTCACTATTTGATCGATATACACGGTCCTAATTCCAGAACGACCTGTCGTACTTCGTGGGGTTCATGGTGGTGATCCTCCGCTTCTTCACGATCACGGGCAAGCACACCACGCTGAAGATGCTGATGCTGACCGTCGGCGTCAGCGTTTGCAAGAGCTTTTTCATCATATTCGGCATGTTCCTGCTGGTGTTCTTTTACGCGCTCGCCGGCACTATTGTATTTGGGAACGTCAAGTATGGAGAAGGGATTGGCAGGTAATGTGTTAATATAGTTATATATTTAATCGTTCTGATAACTTGATTTCTTTTACCTCTGCGCTTCGATCAAGTTGCATTGATCGTGGTCACGATAAGTAGCGGGTGTTAGCGTCCAGAAGGGCGAGAAAAAAAACTTGTCTTTAAAGAACAAAATCCATAATGAGGTGATCGGTGATCCGAACTTGAACCATAGTAACCGAAATAGCTCAAAGAATTAGATGAAGTGGCAATGGGCTGGTCACATCTCCCGAATAACTGATCCGTTGGGCTTAAAAAGTGCTAAGTCTGAATAGCTCGGTATTTGGCTCCTGTTCTGATGGAATGTGACGCTGTCTAAGTTGATATCTAACCTGCTAAGAATATACGTATCTATATACTGTTTCCCGGATATCATAATGGGTTAGGGTTGAAGCATAATTTCGTTTGAAAACAAGACTTGGAAATCATCTTAACAGTAAATAATTTAAAAAAATACGCTGGCTACTTTCAAAGGAAATTATGTTCATTTATATCGTAGAACTATATTTCAGCTATTTGCGCCGAATTAACGTTATTGCCCCCTATGTTACAGGCGAGCGAACTTCAACTCGCCCATTCACAGCGTGGCGATGCTATTTCGCATAGTGACGGGTGAAGACTGGAACAAGATAATGCACGACTGCATGGTGGCGCCGCCTTACTGCACGCCCGCCGACAACTACTGGGAGACCGACTGCGGCAACTTCACCGCGTCACTCGCCTACTTCTGCACCTTCTACGTCATCATCACCTATATCGTGCTCAACTTGCTCGTAGGTCAGTCACTAGCATAAGTTATTAGATAACTGCATGATGGAGTCGCAGTACTGCACACCCGCCGACAACTACTGCGAGACCGACTGCGGCAACTTCACCGCATCACTCGCCTACTTCTGCGTCATCTTCTACGTCATCATCACCTATATCGTGCTCAACTTTCTTATTTCAAAGTGGTGTTCCCCTGCTTATTCCCCTGTTTTCGCTGTCAAACATCAAGTACGCCTATACCGAAGAGAACAATATTTATTTCTCATTAATGCGTGTCGTGTGGTATTAGAAACGATCTTAGCAATAAACTTGTTTGTTGCAGCCATTATCATGGAGAACTTCTCGTTATTCTACTCGAACGAAGAGGACGCTTTGTTATCGTATGCGGATATACGGAACTTTCAGAACACCTGGAACGTTGTAGACGTACATCAGAAAGGAGTAATCCCAGTAAGAAAAGTAAGTGTTAGAGAAGAAGAATTATTTTGGGGTTCCGTAGTCACAAGGATTCATCATGACCGTCTGTCTGTATTTCACAGACATTTTATTCAGATACAATAAGGTTGGTCGTTTGACACATGTATAGATATCGTAGCTCCCATGCTAATGGACCCATTTTTGATGCGGTTTTATGTATGTCTTATGTGATCGAGATACTTCTTAGCTATGATGGGGGTGGGGGGGCCGGGGGTTAGATACATTTTTAGTTTGTGCTTGTTATATATGATTGATTCTTTTATGAGGTTTAACTGTCTCGTTACAGGTAAAGTTTATTCTACGTCTCCTGAAAGGCAGGCTCGAGTGCGACACACACAAGGAGCGGTTGCTGTTCAAGTACATGTGCTATGAGTTGGAGCGTCTCCACAACGGAGAAGATGTTACCTTTCACGATGTAATCAAGTAAGTTAAAAGTTTATTCTACGTCTCCTGAAAGGCAGGCTCGAGTGCGACACACAAAAGGAGCGGTTGCTGTTCAAGTACATGTGCTATGAGTTGGAGGGTCTCCACAACGGAGAAGATGTTATCTTTCATGATGTTATCAAGTGAGTTACAAGAGCATCCGAATACTTATATGAAAATTTAATAAATTAAAATGGACTAGTCTGTCTTGGTTTATTAACCAAAAACCCGAAAGTTGTTGAGCTGAGTTATTCAATATTGTTCTTAAAGAAATGTTCCTTATATTACTTTTCGACGGCCACCGCTTCGCTGCCGTGCGGCGCGTGCTTGCGATGGTCGGGCTTAAAAGCCCAAATGGCCCGCGAGGAGTTAAGCTACATTAAAAAGAAATAAGTAGGTCACTGACAGAATAGTGGACAACGAAGCCGCGGAAGACCTTTGGCACGATGGGTCAATGACATCGAAAAATTGGTAGGAAAGACCTGGCCAAGATCGGCTCAAAACTAGAATAAACGGCGTAAGAGGGAGGAGGCTTATGCGCAGAAATGAACTGTATATGATGACGATGATGATTAAAAAGAAATAGGAAATGAGTAAAAGTGTATATTGATCCATGCTTCACATGCTAGTCAACTCAGTGACAAATGTGTATATTGATCCATGCTTCACATGCTAGTCAACTCAGTGACAAATGTGTATATTGATCCATGCTTCACATGCTAGTCAACTCAGTGACAAATGTGCAGAACGTGTAATGTAATCTCAGATATTTTTTACTCAATAAAGGGACGAGACGTGCGCGTCGCTTGCCTTTTGGTATACGTTACGCCGGTGCAGTGCCACCCAGAATGTAGGATTCAAATTCAAATCTTGCGCGGCGCTGCACTATACTCTCATCGCCCTTAGATTTTCCAGTAATTTCGCTATGCTATTCTCGCGAGCAATGAAATCGAGTCAGCTCCCCTACGCGCGCAATTAATAATGTTTTTTTTCTATTTTAATATTATTTAAAAGTTTTAATCAGGATGTGCGTGTGGTGTTAAGGCCCGAAATTTAAAAATCTTTGAAACTTTACTTACGTTTCAGTGAACATCCTAAAAGTATTGTGAAAGTTGGAATATAGTTTTGTGAAAGTTAAATAAGCGAGCTATGAGCTGAAAACTCGGGCCCTCAGTTCTCACATAGAGGATTATCTAGCTGAGCTGCTACATCTTAATCCTGTTATTATTATGTATGTAGGTATGTTTTTATGTATATGTATTATAGTAGTATGTAAGTATGTATGTTTATTATTTTATGTAATTTTATGTATCTACTGGGTTTATTAATCCAATTTTCTATTGTGTTTTCCCAATTAATGTCATTATTATTTTGTAATTTTTAAGTGCTTATTTATGGTTTATGTATTTATTTATTGGTTGAAACCACCGTCCCTATTACCTCCGTTATTCCTTTCCATGCACGGTTGTCTGGAAGAGATCGCTCTGAGCGATAAGACTGCCCATTGTGACACTTTATTATTAATTTTGTTTTTTTTAGTTGTAAGATTTTTATTTGTGTGTTTCAATAAAGAGTTATCTATCTATCTATCTATAGAGGATTGAGGACCCATATGTACAGGCTAGAACTACGCAAATTACAGAAAAAGCATTTACGCCTAAACCTAAGTCAAACCCAGACAAAATTTGTGACAGTAAGGTATTATCGTAAAACGCTAGACTATTTTGTCTATCTTGACTATCTTAGTTCAAAATGGGCCCTCAACCCTCACACATGTAAAAAGTTATTTCGTGAAAATAAATGTGCAACAAGTTGATACCAAGAGGAAATCAAAATACCCATTTATTATTTAAGAAAATCAAATTTTATTGTTGTACTCTAAAATTAAGAAAGGGTGACCACATTGCTTTTTATAAAGTAGCAAAGATCGGTGTTATTACATTTTCTTCAATTTTATTAAATTTTTATTAGCATTTAAATTTTCTATGGATTAACAATAGTACATTACTGCCGCGGTCTGTAATGACTGCGTTGCTGGCAGCGATGATGGCCGAGAACGTTGCTAAGTTAAGTTCGAGGCCATCATAGCGCGGTCAGCATTGCAGCCCTTGATGGCCAAGCTGGAATGAAGGCCGAGACCGAAGGTCGAGTCCTTTATAGCGCGGACAGCAAGAGCTGCAATGATGCCCAAGCTTGAAGGCCGAGAACTTAACTAAGCAAAGCTCGAGGCCATCGTAGCGTGGCCAGCAGGGCAGTCATTGCGGACCAAGACTTGTATAGTGCTTTACTCAAACAATGGGAGGAATTTAAATAAAACCAGCTTAGTATAATAAGAATTTACTCAAACAATGCAACAACAACGACAACGACAAAGACAACAACAACGACCACAACAACAGAAACAGAAAAAGAAACAGAAACAACAACAACAACAATCACGATCACATCAGCTTTCAAACAGAAAAAAAACCATCAAAATCGGTTCATTCGTCTGGGACCTACAACGCCTCCCTTTTCGCGTTCGGGGTTAACGAACCCACGGAATAAATAATAGTGCTACGACAAAAGACGACAATAATGGATTTTCAAAGGAAATTGCTGGCCGCAAAACACGACAATAATGAAATTCCATACAACTTTGCTGGGCCTATTCAAGCAGCGCGGAAAGGTCGACTTTGCCCAAAGAAGGTTGTCGACCACATTACTAGTATTGTTTGAGTAAATGATATTTGTAATGACCTATATTCTATTAGGGAAAGAAGAAGGAACGAATTCAATTGCTCGGATGAATTCGTACACTTTTGATTTTATTCGAGTGTGCGGTATATCCAACAAGGAATGTTCACCGTTTAAATCAAATGCAATGACAACGTAATTAGTAGTTGACTGCTACGCTAGAATCTCAAGTAAGACAAGACTTAAATGTTTCGACAATGCAAATTGTTTCTTCCAAAGATTCGATTCCAAAAACGGATAACATATTTAATTTGAATGGTATGAAATCAAAATGTCTTTCAATTGGAATGGATGTGCAGTCATGTTACAGCATCGTTTTGTAAACATGGCGCTGTAAGGATAGTCCAACAGAATCGTTTCAAGACAATAAGTTGCACTGCATAGGCAGTCAACAATTTCAACGTTCTTATTAATTGATTGTAGTCATTATAAAAAAAAAAGTTTAAAAAAACTATTTTTTTTTGTTTAGTTTTTTGATACTATTATTTTTTTCTACTTTTTAGTTTGGTTTATTTATAAGAGCGTTTGTTTTTTTTTTTTATTATTGCATTGTCATCGGTATTTGACAGGTGTGCAAAATTTGGATGAAATCTGACCGTTTAAAGTGGGTCAAAATAGCGTCAAAAGGAGTCGGTTACAAACATACAAGTGAAGCTAATATAAAGCGTATAAAAAGAAGAATTTTCTTTATTTATTTTGGAAATGTTTAAGGGCTATTTCCGCTCAGATTTAGATTTGTATGTTTTGTATTTGTATGATATTTGATCGGCTATTGTTGCTGTACCTACCAAGCATGTAAGGTACTTTGGGATTAACTCAGAGATAAACAAGTTAATCGCTCCTTTTACGTGTTGGTAAAAAATATATAGGAAAAATGCCGCCGTGTGAGCGCTACCCGTGCGAATCCGGGGCGAGTCACTGGTTAGGTGTAAATATAACAATCCCACGAATTTACCTGGAATAAACCAAGTTTAACAGCGAATTAAACATGTCCGAAGATATTTTTATCTTTGCTACATTATAAAAAGCAATGTGGTCACCCTATTCCTTAATTTTAGAGTACAAAAATACACAAAATAGTGTAGTGTTTTGCGATAATATGTTACTGTCACACATTTTGTTTGGGTTTGACTTAGGTTTTGGCGTAAATACTTTTTCTGTAATGTGCTGTACAGGTGGGCCCTCAATTATCTAAGTGACCCCTAGCTTATTTATTTTTCCCAAAATGTTATTCCAACTTTCACAATACTTTTAGGATGTTCACTGAAATATAAGTATGGTTCAAAGATTTTTAACTTAAGAGCCCTCACACCACACGTATATTAAACAGGCCTTCATGAAAAAATAATCGTGAAAATCTGACACTACTGAAAATACGTACAGTTAGAATTAATGCATAAAGATATAGCTCTCCTCGTTACGGCAAGTTTCGCGACGCGAATGCCTAAAAAAACTCCGATAGGGAACGTATTTAATAAATATTATTTATTTGAAATTTTATTATAAATGTATATTATAATATATATTTATAATAATAATATTATAATTTTTCTGGTGGGCGTGGTTGCCTAAATCAGAAACTATGAGGTTTATCGAAAAGTACTCAAAGGAGTCTCGGGCCTGATTTTGATGAAAACTAAAACTGCATATTTGAATTTTTGAAAAAACAATATTACTATGCAGGAATCCAACACGTTGATTTTGGAAAAAAAAACACATACTGAATTATTACACCATTCGATAGTGTCGCTAATAAGGATTGAATTCTGGGAAGAAATGACATACGGCAAACTTAAGGAAAGAGCTCATTTTTAACGAAAATAGTTAAACCATAACTGATTAATTGTTCAAAATGATGACCGTTGTTTTCAATACATCGAACCCAGCTAGGATTCGATGACTCAAGGATTCTACTGCATTCTGCATTGTTCAGTATTAAAATATTATTGATTCCGCTTAGAATATTTTCCAAAGTTCGTTTCAAGTCATCAATTGCATTATACGTGTCTTTGTAGATTTCGTTTTTTACATACCACCAGAGAAAATAATCTAAGGGGGTAAGATCAGGTGACCTCGCTGGCCACGGCACAGGACCATAAATTGCGATAAAATGTTCACCAAACTGCTGAATCAACATCTCTTTTACTATACGACTATTAATACGAAACAGTACGCAAACAGTTAGTAATAATCAACGAAACGTGGCACAAAATCTAAATTATTAGCACCAATTTACTCTACGTTCTAATTTCAATTGATACATTTTTTTCTTTTACTGTGGCCTTTAACCGCGAAGACATAATAAAAATTTGAAATTAGAACATAATGTTGTGAAGATGACCGCGCTGCGGGTCTGTGTTGAGAAAAATATTGAGCATCATTTCGGATAAGGAACAGCAACCTTATTGTCTAACTCTGGTGATAATGAAACTGACGTTCATTTACACCATTATGAACATGAATCTCCCAATTCGAATTGTCTAACTATCCACCGGTGATCTCCTCGGTGATCTTCACCGAGTTCCCACTATCAGCTGTTTTTAAGCGAAATGAATGAACGAAACATCATATATTGGTATTGTCTAAATTTTCATCGTCACCGAGACATGTCAAATGAAAAAGGTTGCTCTGTCCTAACCTTTCGTATCAACTGGCTTTGAGTTTGTGACGAAATTATAGTTTTATTGAATTAAAAGTTGTCTGTTTGCGTAAGTTCAAAGGGAAGGGGTAATCTAGGTATCATAATTAATTGCGGTTTATTAATTTCAGGCATTAATTCTCCGAAAATTCGACTTCCAAACTTGCGAAAGTCAAACAGAAAATTCACTGGTTTTTTGTGATATATATAGTTCGATACAAAGATAATATTTTCGATATTTACTTCTACTAGCACTTATTTCAGTTTAACATATCTAATTTATTCGATTACAGGCACTATAAGTACCTAACCTACAAAAACATAAAATGAAGAATATTTTGATGGGCGAATTTGTAGCCAACTGCAGAAAAACAACATCTCCAAACTAATGGACAGGCTCTCAAGCCCCTAATATTGGTGCTGACCATGTGGCTATTATAATATATATGGATGTTCAATGTTTAACAACAAATATCAACAAAATAGACCAATAAATTATTATCTCTATGCACTTCAAATCAAAAAAGTTTTGATAACAAGGTGGACAGTGGAAACTAAATATTTCCCAAGTAACACCCAGGTGGACAAAGGTAAGCTATTGTAAAAAAAAAACTTTCCACGGTTCACTCAGGTGGTCGTAAGAGATGGATTGGCTAGTGCCCTGACTGAGAGTCAACAAATGGTTGCAAGTTCGAATCTCGCAAGGTGCAATCATTTGTGTGATGAGCACAAATGATTGTTTCTGAGTCATTGATGTAATATTGGTTTATATCTATGTATGTTTATTTATAGAATATTTTTGATGAGAGAATTTGTAGCCAGCTGCAGAAGAAAAACATCTCCAGAAGGTTTTGAGGAACAATCACAGGCCTATTTACATCCTAGACCATTCATTATGAAAGAATTTGCAAAAATAACAGTCAAAATGTATTGAAAGTATCGACAAAAGATACCAAGTCATATTAACAATTAAAACAAAATAAGTACAAAACCTAAAATGATACCTTTATAGGTAATCAGTTAAAATTTCATCGGGAACTGCCTACTTTCAACCCATATCTAATGCACCTTTTTTTTATTACGTTTTATGCAATTGTTTGACCATGATCTCACCTGATGGAAAACGATGTGGTCGAAAGTGTAGCACCCTTGCCTAGTAGATACCTATTCACTCTTGACTTGAACACACCTGGATTCATTATATTTTATCAGAAACTGACGAGGGCAGGGCATTCCACTCTTTTGCAGATCTTACAATGAATGAAGAAGCGTAACGCTTCGTGCTTGTGTGTGGTAATTCTATCATAAAAAGGTGCCGCTTTGCTAATATTCTAGTTTGTACGGTGATAAGGGAATCAGATTGTGCAGTTCTTATGCTCACTCTCCATAGTGCAATCTGATAACTTGAATTTTGCATATTGTCATATTTGTCGTTCAAAAAGGAGGTGAAAAATTCATTTTGTCATTTACATTCAGTGCCACTACATTTGGCAACCAGTTGGCCGAGTGGCTAGTGACCCTAACTGAAAGTCAACCAATGGATTCGGGTTCGAATCTCGCAAGGTGCAATCATTTGTGTGATGAGCAGAAGTATTTGTTTCCGAGATATGAATGTAATATTCATATCTTTGTATGTGTACTCGTATCTATTGTCTAGTACCCATATTTAGTGCATTCAGCGTATTTATGTCCGCTGTAAGCGGACATAAATACGAATACATACAAAGTTTTATAAATTTTTCTTATTTGTTCCAGATTGAGTGACATGAGTACTACTGGCATTTACTCTGGTTTAGAGATTGCTGTAAGCTATAAGACTGCCGATTGTGTTGGCGCTACTTCTATTTTATATTATGTACAATGTACGATTTACTTCTAAGTATATACAATAAAGAGTTATCTATGTATCTATGTTTTGTTGTTATTTTTTAACTACAAATTATTATGTAAGTAGAAACATACATTGATACCTATGAAATAGTATATCACAGGCGACATACCTACCAACTGATTCACAGACAACACACAGCCTAAATCGGTGGACCTAGAGATTTGCAATTTGGAGGAAATATTTCTTTAAATTTCGAACAAGGCTGGCAATGTTTGCACAAGAGCAAAGCCTCGGCATGCAGCTTGTTTTAGCATAAATACAGACTGAGTATGGATAGAGAAAAAGAAAATTAAACAAATTTTATTAAATAGCATGTTTATTTTATTGTAAAAACCTTTCTAAAAAAAATATAATGGGCAAGTATCTTTATTAAATAAGCACTATACATAAAACATTCTAAAAACTTACAAGCCATTACTGGCTCACTGGTAGCCCACTAATTACAATGTAATTATATAATAATTCACAACAACAAAGTAAATATTTCCAACACACCATTTTATTCAAATGGAATAAAAAAGTGCAGTAACTAGGTATATACCTACATATTATAATACAAATATAACAAGTAGATTTGAGAAGCAGCATCCTTTTGCATTTTATGGACATGCTATGAATCTCTTCCCGCTGCAATCCGACTTGAAATGATCCTGTTTACTGTGATAGACAGGTACTGTACTGATTCTGAAAATAAAGATATAGCTATGATAATTTGTCATTATCTACATAACAAGTACTACATAGTCAATATTGTAATATGCAGTATTACTTTTGTAGAGTTAGATCAAATTTGTAAACAATTCAAAAGAGAGATTAATTTGTTGTATGTCTCTACAGTTTCTTAAGGTGGTGTCTAACTGTGTAGCTAGAGTATTATATAGTCAATTAATTACCTATGAGACTAAATATACACAGATAGATAACTCTTTATTGTACACCAAAAATATACAATGTCCCGCTTGGGGGGTGTGTATTATGCATTTCTCCCTGCCAGCTTTTACCCAAGCCAGTCAATAATAATTATTAGGTATATACCTACCTAGTTAATAAATTATAATACAAAATATAGGACTACAGAAAGCTTGAGTTCTGTTGATGAATGTTTTCTTCTATTGGGGAATGTTTTACAGAAGTCAACATTGGCTATGCAGCAGTATCTTATCTGTATATCTCCTTCTTAGTTTGTGCTGTGAAGTAAAATGACACAAAACATAACCGATTATGTATGCATTGAAATGGGGTAAAAACCATTAAAATATGTATGTTGATGAGCATTTGTGAAAATGCATATACCTAGTATATATGTCTACGTACCTAGTAGGTAAATTAAACTAGACTCGAATAGGTGCTTAGATAATATTCATTAGTCCACCAAAATTCCTGTATAGCCAAGCCAAAGACTGTTAGAACTTGCGATATATTTGTTCAAAGTTTTGATCTAACTCGATGACCAATTGTAGGTCTTTATCAGATGACATTCTGAAATACAATATGGTACATAGGTACGTATTTGTTGCTAAATCAAGGCATATTTGTCAATTTTATATCCGAAAACGAACATAACCTCAACATACATTACATCTCACAAAGCAATTCCACTTTTAGTTTATCCACGTTTCGCACAAACTCACACAAATCTTGTCACTATAACCTACCTATTTAATATTTATTTTTTTCCTTTTGATTTTCATTTCATTATTGAATGCTAAAGTAAACAACAAACAAACACATACTTTAGTTTATGTAGCTATGGTCCAGAATAAATAATAACTTGCAAACCAACGTTTCGTTCTACTCAACGTCAGGCTATAATATACTTGAATATTATTTTTTGAAGAATATCCATTTATTAAACAGCATAACTAATAAAAATTAGATTATAATAAACAAATAAAACACTACACATGTTTATATGGCTAAATTAACATTTTACAACCATTAGTTCAAAAAAGCACTAAAAAGTGCTCAAAGATGTTCTTCATGAAATGGAACGCAAGAGCATATGTTTTTGGTGTTATGTAGTCTGTGGAAAGAACGAAATGGCCTTCACTTTTTCAAGATGATTACCACCGAAAATATTAGACAATTCCCCTGGACGGCGAACTGGAACCGCCAATGGTAATGGTAATGGATTTGATTGCCATTACCATCAGAGTTAGACAATAAGGCTGCAGGTAATGCAGGTATGAATTAAAACAGTACTTTCAAATATGAATCAGTTTATTAAAATACACCATTTTCCTTAAGTTTGCCGTATGTCATTTCTTCCCAGAATTCAATCCTTATTAGCGACACTAGCCCGAGACTCCTTTGAGTACTTTTCGCTATTCCTCATAGTTTCTGATTTAGCCATCCACGCCCACTTGAAAAATTCACCTGTATATATATATATATATATATATATATTATATATATATATATATATTTCCATAGTTTGTTTTCAAACTTGTACAAAATCTCGTATTATTTAATTTAATCATAATATCAAAACTTAGTCAACTGATTTTGGATAAAATTATCATATTATAAAGAGGAAAGATTTGATTGTTTGTTTGTTTGTTCGTTTGTTTGTAATGGATAAACTCAAAAAATACAGACCCGATTTTAAAAATTCTTTCACATAAAGAAAGCTAAATTATCAGCGAATAACACTAAAAGGATTTTATTATTTTAAAAAATAGAGTTCCCTTCGAAAATTGCAATAATGAAACCCGAGGTTTAAATTTTGCAAAAAAACCCGATTACTTTGTATCACAAACCAAAGAGTATATAAATACTACGTAAGATCACAAACTAAGAAGGAGATACGGGTCTTTGTATAATTGAAGTTGCGTATGGATCGTTGCCATGGAAACGAAATCACAGAACATAATAATCATTGACGTACGAAATGCTCTATGCTAATAATACACGAAATAGTAACTGTAATTCAACCTCCTTGCGTTAAACAGAATAATACTATAGACGAAATGGTACGTGAGTATAAACATTTTGTGTAAGAAATTGTTGTTGTTCTATTTGACCAAATAAATTACCTACTAATTTTATCTTTCTATATATCTACATGTGCGAAGCCGGGGTGGCTAGTGTAAGCTTTCAGTGTCTATAGGTTATATCGTTTTTAACATGTTTTCAGAATTAGAAAAACACGATTGCGCCCTGGAGGCCTTGAGTCGAGTTCATTGCTCGCGAGTGTAGTTCTGTACCGGGACCATGTATGAACCCATGAACCCCCATGTATGCTCTTTGATTTTGATGTGTAAACATCTAAAGGCGCGGTACGGGGTAACGCCGACTCTTACTTTGTCGATCGAGTGGCATGGCGATGCGACGCTCGTGCCTCGTCGGCTCTTTCCGCCTCAGCTCGGTCATATTGGATGTTTCACATATGCCAGGCGTCCCGCGACGACTTGTTTTTGAGTTTCGGAGGCTCAACCTGTATTTTCGTTGAACGTTACAGCATGCTATCATATCGCACGGTGGATATCCGCAAATCGCTCCAAATGGAAGAGCTGCTCGCTCGGGAGGAGTTTGAGTTCCTCATCGAAGAGGAGGTGGCCAAGCAGACCATCCGTACGTGGCTCGAGGGGTGCTTGAAGAAAATACGGGCCAACACCAGTGTAAGCCTAGTTGTGACTAAAGTTTCCATGACAAAATCCCTTCCGCTATTTCAGCGCTGAGTGGTAACAAACACACATAAATATTAACACACGCAAACTTTCGCATTTATAGTACTAGTATGATGAACAATAATTAATGGCAAGCTGGAGTATAAATTTTACCACGTTTTTATTAAGTGTGGAATCTTGCAACTCAGATTTCGAACGCTTATTGCTATCCGGCTGAAACTTTCATGGTAGCTCACAAATAAATGAAAATGCACTCCGAAAAAAAAAGAGTTAAAGAGATTAGTAGATTAGTTTTTAAATCTACATTTGTTGCTTGTTAGAATCTCCTAATGTGTATGACGTATGTGCTGTACTATAACTCGTTAGGCCCACTTGCACGAAAACAAAGTATCTAGTTAGTTGGTCCAAAAATTATTGCTATCTCTTTCGCGCTACTGTCTTCGTATGTCTCTCTATCCTACTTGTCTTAATTTTTAGCCCAGGCTAGACGTTAGCCCGGGGGGACAGCTGTGCAAGTGGGCCAGTATTAAATTATTTAAATAAGGAAGTGCACTTTTTATACAGAAACAACAAACGAGTCTCATCGCTGGGCTGAGAAAAACGAATGAACAACCTGTCGACATGGGTCCTGAAAAAACTGAAAAAGAAAAATTGGAATCAGAAGTTCAGGTAAAAATTATCACAGAATACAACAAAGTCTTCTAGCCCACTAACCACCCTACAAATGGTGTAGAAGAAGAAGTTTTGATTTGTATTTCATAGTTATGAGGGCTTTAAGAAAAGAAAAAAAGACCTCGAGGAGCCGCCATTCAAGATGGCGGATAACCTCGTTAGCTGCCATCTTGAATTAGAATTGGAGAATGGAGTTTTTAAATGTTTCGAAAAATCCTGATATACGAGTAAGTTTATTTTATTTCGAGAGTTTACATTCAAAATTTCGACTGTCTGATGTAGTGTCTTCAAAATAGAGGTATTTTTTAAAACATAGAAAAAAAATAATTTTAAATCATATTTTTTTTCAAATTTATTTTTTTGGTTTTCTTTGTTACCTCTTTATTAACACACTCCAAATCAAGTCTCTACATTCAGCAATTAAGAATATACGTTGTTCCTGCATTGGAGCATTTTTAGTAAAGATGTGTTTTTCGCTTCTACAAGAAGCTTCTACTTTTACTTATGAGACTTACAGAACAATTGTGAATGCAAAAAATTTTGCAAATATTGTCTTGTTTATACTTTTCATAGACACTTTTGCCATAAATATAACTGTTAAAGAACTAGAAAATATTTAATTTTGGCCCCTTCAATTCAAGATGGCGGCTAAAGCTCCCACTCCTCGAGTTTGTTTCTTCTTTTTTTCGTTATATCCTCATTACTAAGCAATACAAATCAAAACATCTTCTACTCTACCATTTGTAGGGCAAAGCTTCATATTTTCCCCCAATGACTGGCCTATTCCTATTTATCGGAAATATATCTAATTGCCTAAAAATTGTTTCAGCAAACTATCGCAAACCTTGGACGTGCCGAGATTACCGAATCTGCTTCTCAACCTGTTATATCAAGTAATTATTGTAAAAATTCAATATGCTATTGAATCTTATCTAATACTTTTTAATTAATAACTATCTGCGGCCCGCGGTTTCCCCGTTACCCGTGTGAACGGTGATGATTATGCACTACTCGCATATTATACACACACACACACACACACACACACACACACACACACACATATGATGAAATTTCACGTCAATCCGTCGTTGCTGCGTGAAAGAGAAAACACAAACACACTTTCGCATATTTTAAATATAATTTTTCATTTATATCAAACCGTATTTTGTTTCAGATATTTCATCTTCCTTTGATTCGCAAATCAAGAGGGCATCTACTAAAAGCCAATTCAAAAAGCCTGGCTTGCCATCTGTCGCTATTCCAAGGTAAAGATATGGTTACGTGCTGTATTGTAACATTACTTTTCCATAGATATTCTACCGGTATTTGATCAAATCATTGTCGTTTTCAGACCGGAGAGTCCCGTGAAGAAATATCTGCAACCAACACTCAGCGATCCGCATCCAGCTCTCAATAAGAAAACTTCACGTGAGTGTCTACCAAGTCAAATACGTATGTAGTATTATCAGGGCGGTCTCACTCTTAATGTTTAGGTATGAAGGAAGTTTCTGGTCACCGGAAATCAGTACATTTTCTAAGGGCACTCCCTTGGAGTCTTCTGTGTTTCTGTCTTTTAGTATTTATTCTGTGGTATTATGGCAGATGAATGTATGTGTGTATTATATTCACTTATTCACTAATGATGAATAAGGTGATTATCGCTATAATCTTGGTAATGTCACATTACTCCATACCTTAGTACTATTATTTATTCTGTGGTATTATGGCGGCTGAATGTATGTGTGTATTATATTCATCGACTTTTTCAGTAATGATGAATGAGGCGATTATCGCTATAATCTTGGTGATGTCACATTACTCCATACCGTAGTACTATTATTTATTCTGTGGTATTATGGCGGATGAATGTATGTGTGTATTATATTCATCGACTTTTTCAGTAATGATTAATGAGGTGATTATCGCTATAATCTTGGTGATGTCACATTACTCCATACCGTAGTACTATTATTTATTCTGTGGTATTATGGCGGATGAATGTATGTGTGTATTATATTCATCTACTTTTTCAGTAATGATTAATGAGGTGATTATCGCTATAATCTTGGTGATGTCACATTACTCCATACCGTAGTACTATTATTTATTCTGTGGTATTATGGCGGATGAATGTATGTGTGTATTATATTCATCGACTTTTTCAGTAATGATTAATGAGGTGATTATCGCTATAATCTTGGTGATGTCACATTACTCCATATCGGAGTACTATTATTTATTATGTGGTATTATGGCGGGTGAATGTATGTGTGTATTATATTCATCGACTTTTTCAGTAATGATGAATGAGGCGATTATCGCTATAATCTTGGTGATGTCACATTACTCCATATTTAGTACTATTATTTATTCTGTGGTATTATGGCGGATGAATGTATGTGTGTATTATATTCATCGACTTTTTCAGTAATGATTAATGAGGTGATTATCGCTATAATCTTGGTGATGTCACATTACTCCATATCGTAGTACTATTATTTATTCTGTGGTATTATGGCGGATGAATGTATGTGTGTATTATATTCATCGACTTTTTCAGTAATGATTAATGAGGTGATTATCGCTATAATCTTGGTGATGTCACATTACTCCATACCGTAGTACTATTATTTATTCTGTGGTATTATGGCGGATGAATGTATGTGTGTATTATATTCATCGACTTTTTCAGTAATGATTAATGAGGTGATTATCGCTATAATCTTGGTGATGTCACATTACTCCATACCGTAGTACTATTATTTATTCTGTGGTATTATGGCGGATGAATGTATGTGTGTATTATATTCATCGACTTTTTCAGTAATGATTAATGAGGTGATTATCGCTATAATCTTGGTGATGTCACATTACTCCATATCGGAGTACTATTATTTATTATGTGGTATTATGGCGGGTGAATGTATGTGTGTATTATATTCATCGACTTTTTCAGTAATGATGAATGAGGCGATTATCGCTATAATCTTGGTGATGTCACATTACTCCATACCGTAGTACTATTATTTATTCTGTGGTATTATGGCGGATGAATGTATGTGTGTATTATATTCATCGACTTTTTCAGTAATGATTAATGAGGTGATTATCGCTATAATCTTGGTGATGTCACATTACTCCATATCGGAGTACTATTATTTATTATGTGGTATTATGGCGGGTGAATGTATGTGTGTATTATATTCATCGACTTTTTCAGTAATGATTAATGAGGTGATTATCGCTATAATCTTGGTGATGTCACATTACTCCATACCGTAGTACTATTATTTATTCTGTGGTATTATGGCGGATGAATGTATGTGTGTATTATATTCATCGACTTTTTCAGTAATGATTAATGAGGTGATTATCGCTATAATCTTGGTGATGTCACATTACTCCATACCGTAGTACTATTATTTATTCTGTGGTATTATGGCGGATGAATGTATGTGTGTATTATATTCATCGACCTTTTCAGTAATGATTAATGAGGTGATTATCGCTATAATCTTGGTGATGTCACATTACTCCATACCGTAGTACTATTATTTATTCTGTGGTATTATGGCGGATGAATGTATGTGTGTATTATATTCATCGACTTTTTCAGTAATGATTAATGAGGTGATTATCGCTATAATCTTGGTGATGTCACATTACTCCATATCGGAGTACTATTATTTATTATGTGGTATTATGGCGGGTGAATGTATGTGTGTATTATATTCATCGACTTTTTCAGTAATGATTAATGAGGTGATTATCGCTATAATCTTGGTGATGTCACATTACTCCATACCGTAGTACTATTATTTATTATGTGGTATTATGGCGGGTGAATGTATGTGTGTATTATATTCATCGACTTTTTCAGTAATGATGAATGAGGCGATTATCGCTATAATCTTGGTGATGTCACATTACTCCATATCGTAGTACTATTATTTATTATGGCTCATACTTACAAAAATTGTATCTGGTTATAAATTATCCCCTTGAGTTTAATCTCAATCGAATCTATACTTATAATAAAACTGTAACGGGTCCAATTCTGTCTGGGTCCAGACATAGTTTATAAGATGGGTGAAAATTATGGACACATTTTATCCCAAAAAAATTAAGGGTTCCTGTGGGATATGGGTCCAAATTCTGTACATTAAAGATATAGTGTTTTTTTTTGGAAGTTACTCTATTTTCGATAATGAAGCCTAAACTGTATGTTTTTAATTTTTGTCTGTATGTCTCTCAGTCTGTATCTTAGCCGCGCATCACGCCGCCGGAACTACTGGATGAATTCAAATGAAACTTGGTATGATTTGAGTTCATACTACGAGGTAGGACATAGGATACTTTACATCTCGAAAAATTTATGGGTTCTCGCAGGATAGGGGTTGAAACTTATTTAAGTACACATACCACGCTGAAACTCATGGACGGGTTTTGATGCAACTTGGCACTGTCTTAAGTTATATGATGGGTTAAAATTTAGGACACATTTATCCCGAAAAAGTAAAGGGTTTCTGCGGGATATGGGTCCAAAGTTATGTTAATATTTAAGTAATAAAAAATATTTTTTGAATGGTTCTCTATATTCGATACTGAAGCCAAACTATTTAACTTTTTAATTTTGTCTGTCTGTTTGTTCGTATCTTGACCGCGCATTTCATCCAAACTACTAAATGAATTTAAATGAAAAAAAAAGCTCTTGGGTGCTTAAAAAAGGTATTGAACAAATATATTTTTTGTTAATCGTTTCTTTCTTTCTGTTTGTCTGTATGTTTGTTTGTTCACGCATCACGTAAAAATTACTGGACCAATTGCAATGCGGTTTTCATTGTTAGATAGCTTAGGGTTTGATTTAAATCTGGTGTAATTGGTAACTCAAAGAAATTTTGTTCAAATGTTGGTATATTGGTGCTGGAATAGCACATTACGGTACTTTGAACCTAAAGAAAAGACAACGCGTGCGAAGCCGCCGGTACAGCTAGTTAGTAATAATTATTCAAATCAGTTCACCCTGTTTAGAAGGAATCTGATTTGATTTTTGTTGATATGAAAATTATTTCACTGCTACAAAGCTACACCATTCCAGATGGACATAGGCTACTTTTCCCCGGGAAAATGCAAAGTGGGATGACGGGAAAACTACGGGCAAAGCCGTAGGGCAGAGGAGCTAGTATTAAGATAACTCACATGTTCGTCTGTTGCGTTTGTTTTTCTCGAAACTATCAAATATATAAACTTGAAACTTGTTAATAGTAAGTAAGTAAAATAGTAGCATATTATTTCAGCCACCATAAAGAGCAACCGAGTGTCGCACAACAACAGCAACGTGGCGCGCGAGCACGCCGCGCTGCACGACGTGCACTCGTGGTGGGGCGCGCACCTCTGCACGCACACGCACGACTTTGATTGAACCACACACAACAGCAACGTGGCGCGCGAGCACGCCGCGTTGCACGACGTGCACTCGTGGTGGGGCGCGCACCTCTGCACGCACACGCACGACTTTGATTGAACCACACACAACAGCAACGTGGCGCGGGAGCACGCCGCGCTGCACGACGTGCACTCGTGGTGGGGCGCGCACCTCTGCACGCACACGCACGACTTTGATTGAACCACACACAACAGCAACGTGGCGCGGGAGCACGCCGCGCTGCACGACGTGCACTCGTGGTGGGGCGCGCACCTCTGCACGCACACGCACGACTTTGATTGAACCACACACAACAGCAACGTGGCGCGCGAGCACGCCGCGCTGCACGACGTGCACAAATTGTTAGGTACAGATAACGAGAAAACGTGTGAGGCTTACCACAACTCGTCTCAATTATATAATAAATTAGTAATTACATGAACGGTGCCATGTTAATATTAATTAGTGTATTTTACAGCCCAAGTACTTGAGCCACAGAAACCAGTTAAATCAAGTTAGCGATACTGGGTTGGTCGACATCTCGGCTAACTTCGCGAATATTAATAATAATACGTTATAATTTTTAATATGATGCATAGTCAGAGGGTGTCCACAGAAAGTTCTAAAATAAGTACCTGACTATCCCTGACCACTATGTTCATTTTAAAACAAAGTTTATCTTATTTTTTCATAAAATAACGAAACATAATGTAATCTAAATAATGAATTATTTCATAACCTTCATATTTTGTTATATTTTGCAAAATTGATAATACTAGAGATTGAAGTATGTCCCTCATTTTACAATCACTGAAGTGTATTGCAAACAAAATAAAAATAAACCCTGACTTTCCAGGTGACCCCTCTGTTTCACGGACTTTCCCTACTTTCCCAGAAAGTGGTCACCCTAATAGTTTCGTGTCTATTTATGTTGTTATTTACAGTTTACCAAAGGTAGAAAGTGCCAAATATGTATAGAACGTTAAAAAATAAAGATATCTAATAATTAATCAATATTATTTTTCATTCATTCAACATGAAACATTCAATTACAATCATTGTAAATAATGGCACATTCCTAGCGAGAACAGAACTATGAGCGTGAGAGTCAGCACGAGACAGAGGTACCGGCCCGCGACCGGGTACTGGAACAGTTTGGCGTTGAGTTGTAGAGTGGACGCGTACATGAGGATGGTGTTGATGTCGTCCTGCGACGTGTCCTGGTGCAGGAAGGGGCGCACGCACAGCTCGTGCCCGACGGACTGCGTCTTCCGACATTCTCTGGTAAGGCGGGCCGCCTGCAATGTTTGCAAAGTGATTGATTGAACATTTATTTTAGTTGACAAGGTGCAGGAATAGATTTGCTAGCCTTTAACACCTACTCCCACTGCTGGGGCAATGCCTGCTCTCTTCAGAGAGAAGAGAGAGAGAGTTGATCTCCACGCTGGCGCTGGCCCATTTTGGTAGATAAAATATATGCACGGGTCCTAGACAGATTCCATTACTGTTTCTGAAAGGCATGTCATGTCTCTTTATTGTATCTAACTTAACTAACTACATTATGTACAAACACTAGCTTCGCCCCGCGGGTTCACTCGCATGGATGATGATGTTGATGAGCCTTGAAGTATACCTATGCCATAGAATAACTAATATATATAGGAAATACGTCAATACGTCGCTTAGTAGCTGCGTGAAAGAGGAAACACAAACACACATTCGCATTTATAATATTAGTGTGATTACAATGAACGAAGAATAACTTATGTAGCTTACTTCACTAATGACAAGCACAAATAAAAAAAAAAACCCCGACCCACTCGCCCCCAATATAGCTAAGAAGCATCTCGATCACATCAGTTTTCAAACATAAAAACCGCATCAAAATCGGTCCATTCATTTGGGAGCTACGATCCTTACCCCAATTCCCCCCATTATAGCTAAGAACGATCTCGATCACATCAGCTTTCAAACAGATAAAACCGCATCAAAATCGGTCCATTCGTTTGGGTGCTACGATGCCACAGACAGAGACACACACACACACACACACACACCCTCACACACAGTGATACACGCCCTAAACTTATAACATCTTTGTTTTTGGTCTCTTTGTTAAGGGGTTAATAAATGGAAAAATATATTATATATTTTCATTAGTTCAATTTTGATGAAGGTTTGGTTAATGTGGGTTATTTATTTGATTTGATTTTCTTAAGATTTTTCCTTTTGTCATTAGTTTGACTTACAATTTGGCGGAAGTAAGCTACATAGTTTTACTTCGTTTATTTTAAATATGGATTTCCGCAAAGTAACGCCGGAGTATCAAGCGTAGGTATCAACTATCTGTGATTACCATCCTAAACAAATCAGTATTTTAGTTTAATTGCTGGATTTGATTATTGTCTGTTTTTCGTACTGACCTGCACGAAGGGTACAACGACCGCCGATATCCACAGCAGCTCGTTGAGCACGCTGATGCCGAGGATGGGCTCGGTCTCTTTGTCCACGTTGTCCAGGTTCAGCAGCCACAGCATGCCCGACACCGCCCACGAAATGTTTACTATCGTGAACAGGCACACGGCGGGTGCTAGGTCATCGTTCAAGTACTTTAGCAGCTTGTGGAACTCGGCGATCTCCTGTTGGCAAAATAGATAATTTTATCTACACTCATATCGCAAAATCCGGATTATGAACTCGAAAATTGTGGCATAATGACATACATTACGCAAGGCACGTCTCTAATAAGAAAACCCGAGCACTGGATTTTGGCGCCATAATTTACTTTACATAGTTTACATTAGTACCTAACCAATTTAATGTGCTTTATGTTGATTAAAATGTTTTATCTTGAATAAAAATGTAACAAAGAGGGATGTGTTAAACATGTGAAAACAGTGTTCGTGAGGAGAATTTGACTCCACCTGTCATCACGGAACAGCAACGAACATGACGAACGAGCTTTTACCAACAAAATCGAGAAAATATCACTTTTTTTTTTCATTAAAAGTAAGTTCTTATTGCATTGTGTATGAAACGGCACATACGTAACTAGGTATTAAAACACTTAAGTGATACCATTACAATGAAAATAACTATATTAATAGTGAAACTCACCTACGGCTCGTTTTTTAAACTCAGTCTCGTGTTTTAATTCCCCTTATTATGCAACCGTTTCTGAAACTACTATTATTCTGATAGCTTAGTTTTTACATTTTTGTCACAAAATAAAAACATCTGGGTCATCGGTTAGATGAGCTTCGCATCGCCATAAAAGGACGCGACAGATTGTAAAACACTGAATCAAAGTATGCCAAGTCAGGAACATACCCTCATCCAGTTCAAAGGCGTTATGGTCCGATTCATGAGGCGTTCCTTGAGGAACATAAGGTGCGCTTGCAGCAGCTGCGCTTGTAAACAGTAGCTCGTGATGATCGTCGCTTGCACCATGTCGTGAATCAGCGTGCAGATTATCAGCAGAATCTTCAACGTTAGGTTGACTTCATAGGAACTGTGGATCAAGAAAGAGATCTATACATTTTTAACGTCACTTTTCATCGGGAGCATACGTCGCGCATGACAAGTTTAAATGGGTGGCATTCGAAGAGAGAGTATCAAGAAATTGTAACGCAAACAACTCAAGGTAAATGTTCGAGAAGCAACGGTTCCATTTGACAGTTTATAAGGCTACATTAAGTACCTACCTGTTCTCGACCCATCGGAACATGACATTTCCTTTAGCCATCATCAAATTAACAGAACACAGAGACAGGCTCATCCATACAATGCTCACAATGATGAAGAACCACAGCATGCGCAGCAGGCGCTTCGGCTTGTTCGTGGGCGTGCCTTGTGGCGCGTATGATGATAAAAGGAACACCTGGAAATAAATACGAATCTTGATAAATCGGCGGCAGTGTGGCTCTACCTTATAATAATCCATACCAATATATAAAAGTGAAACGTTGTCTGTCTCTTCGTTTGTTTGGGGAACTTTCACGCGATAAAGGCTTGATGAAATTTGGAATAGAGATAGCTGGAAACATTAAAAATAACCCGGGAATAAAACATAGAATACTTTATAACCCGGAAAATGGTAACTTTCCACGGGAAACCTGGAAAATGTTGATTACTTGCTGTAAGGAACGGTTGCCATGGAAACAAAAAATAATAAGTCTGTCAAAAAACATCAAGAGCGTTGTAGAATAAACTGTAGTCCGCGCGGCCGAAAGCTAGTGTTTTATAAATTACATGATTATTTATCTCTTACATAGGATGCATGAAGCTGGCAGGAGAACTTACCCTCTCCATTAAATTTTGCAGTTGTTCGTTGTCAGATATCCGGAACAAGTACAAAGCGTATAGAAACCCGACGAAATGTAGAACGCCAGGCCCGATATACGTGAACGCTACGCTCCCGTAGCACACTTGCTTGTAAGTGTCATACTCCAGGGATGACGTTAAAGCAAGAGGAACCAGCTTGTAACAGAACCCTCGATCGCGTCTGCAATTCAGAAAAGAGGACAAGAGCATAGTGAATATACTATAGTGACTTCTCGAGGGAGAAGTAAACTCAACAAAATAGTGAAAACTTAAAGTAAAAATGAAATTAAAACGTAAAGTTTCAAGTAAAATTAATGTTTGTTGGTATAACTACCTGAAACAAGCCATGAATTGGAGAATGTAACCTATGACCATCAGTAAGGCTACCTGCGCCGAATGAAAGTGGGAACAGAAAACTGCACATATAGATGAGTTTGATACGTCCAGTACCGGTCGTAAACCCATTATAGTTAATAACTTTAAATATGGTAGTAATATCTGAAATAAAAGACATCTACTGTGAGAAATGAGTACCTGCTTACATTTTATAACAAAAAACGACATTAAATTCTTTATTACCTTAGATTTACAGTAATGTAAAATTGCTGAAGTGCTCATGTACTCTGTGTCCGGGGACTCTGTTATTTCTCCAATCTTAAATTAAAAAAACGAACATGTTGATTAGTTGTGATTGTCTAAGAATGTAGCTGCTTCAGAACGACATAGGCAGGACTTAATTAAAAAACGAACATTGTGGTTAGTTGTGATTGTCTAAGGATGTAACTGCTTCAGAACGACTTATGCAGGACTTAATTAAAAAACGAACATGTTGGTTAGTTGTGATTGTCTAAGGATGTAGCTGCTTCAGAACGACATAGGCAGGACTTAATTATAAAACGAACATGTTGGTTAGTTGTGATTGTCTAAGCATGTAGCTGCTTCAGAACGACATAGGCAGGACTTAATTAAAAAACGAACATTATGGTTAGTTGTGATTGTCTATGGATGTAGCTGCTTCAGAACGACTTATGCAGGACTTAATTAAAAACGAACATGTTGGTTAGTTGTGATTGTCTAAGGATGTAGCTGCTTCAGAACGACATAGGCAGGACTTAATTAAAAATCGAACATGTTGGTTAGTTGTTATTGTCTAAGGATGTAGCTGCTTCAGAACGACATAGGCAGGACTTAATTAAAAAACGAACATGTTGGTTAGTTGTGATTGTCTAAGGATGTAGCTGCTTCAGAACGACATAGGCAGGACTTAATTAAAAATCGAACATGTTGGTTAGTTGTTATTGTCTAAGGATGTAGCTGCTTCAGAACGACATAGGCAGGACTTAATTAAAAAACGAACATGTTGGTTAGTTGTGATTGTGTAAGGATGTAGCTGCTTCAGAACGACATAGGCAGGACTTAATTAAAAAACGAACATGTTGTTTAGTTGTGATTGGCCCTACAGACTTAGAATGATTGTTTTCCATTTCCACGAAACAGCGAGAATATTCTATAGACTTATAATAAACTCAATAAGTAAGGTAAGGAAATAAATAAAACTTACATCAACACTATTGGCATCGAGACTGGACCGGTTAGATCTCTCCATCGCAGGCTCGCGGAGTTTGTCGTTGCCCAGAACATGGCTGTCCAGTAGATCACTGGCTACATAATCATTGAAAAAATTGTCTTTATCGATTTTATTGCCCATATCTACACATTAATTACAATTATTCACATTATACGGAACGATAACGAATTAATAAATAGTACGTTGATGCAGTCAACAACAAATAACTAAATAAAGGCGGTAGGAATAGAAAAAAATATAACTTATCACTTACCGCTACCGTAAGATCCATTGTCATTTTGCATTCTTACAAAGAATTATACTATTAATTTACGCCCCTAAAGCTCGATTTATATTATTTTTTTACCACAACATTAAGCAAAGTTTGAGCAGTGCATTAAAATACTTAAAACTATAAAATGCATGTATCGGCAGCTGGAGATAAGAGGGCACTGCTGTTTTGAGTGCATAGGTACCAACATCAAAACATTCGCTGCGTGTATGTACTTACAGTACAGCCAGTCACCCAACGCAACTCGTAAAGATAACTATTGTTATATCAATTTGTCTCGTTTAATCGAAGTTTCCGCAGCGCGGCGCGTGGCGTCAACGGCTCAATACTGAAAGCCTATTGAAGCTATATTTTCAAGAATCCTTTAACTTATTGGAACATGATTAAATAAAATAAAGGGCCATCAAAATTACCCGACAATGTTTAATTGTGTTGAACTTTGATACACTCTGAAAGGACAGATAAGGGAAATAAAAACACCTAACTGGTACCTACTGTCAGTCTTCTCAAATAAACAACAAAAATTAGAGGACGAAGTTAATAAGCTATGACGTTAGTGAATGTGTAATCGTCGTTTATACTTGAATAAACAAGACATAAGTTCAAAAACTAAAACCCGACTACGGTCGGGTAAAAATAGCCTATGAGCAATCTTGCAATGAAGACGAAATGCAATTGATACTATCAAAATTGGACCTAATTTTTAGTGTGAACACAACCCTTACTTTGCTTCCCTATAGTCGGGTAAAAAAATAGCCTATGATACTCTATACCTGAACGAATCGGTTTAGGGGCAGTGGTCCAACTAGTTGGACTACGGGCCTTTACTTGGGGTAGTGGTCAACTATTTTTGCAGTTGGACAATGGCCCCATAACTAGACCCGTGGTCCAACTGATTTATTATAACTGTAGTTACTTAAATAAGTATAAGATTTTTAAACTAGCTTTTATTAGTTATTAATAAAAAAGAACTTAACAGTTAAAATCAAGACGAATCAAAGAGATACATTATTACAGAGTTCCCATGGCATCATCATCTCTTGGCTAAACAAGTGATGAATCAAATAAAAATATCTGTGGAAAGAAATGTCATAAAATTCAATTTCATATTAAGTTACTCTTACATTCAAATAAGTTACTCTTGGAAAACTGCTAGACAGACATAGAAAAATTGTAAAGTACATTTTTTCTTCATTATATTTCAGATTATTTATAATATAATAAAAATTAATTAAAAAAACTTAATTGTTTAATATATAAGTAATAACAATTATAATAAATCAGTTGGACCATGGGTCTAGTTATTGTCCAACTACAAAAATAGTTAGACCACTGCCCCTAATCCAACTAGTTGGACAGACTAGTTGGACCACTGCTCCGAAACGAACGAATCAGTTGATATCTCGCTTGTCAAAATCGGGCCAATAGGAGCGACGCTATGGTGGAAACAACCATATATTATATACATACATACATAGAATGTTAAACTCATTACCCTTCCCTTGCTTCTAGTCGGGTAAAAATAAAACTATTAAACTACATTAAAGACTTTTATTACAGAATGTACTATCGTCTAGGCATGTTCTTTCTCATTAAAAACCCTGCTTTTCTAGCTATTTGTTTTCGGTCTTGATGATGTTTCTTCATTTTCTTAAAGTTATCATTATCTGACTTCTTGCCTCTCATTAAGAATTTCATCTCGCGATTTCCCCCTGTGCCGGTGACCGTCGTTGTAAATCCTTCTTTATTAATTCGATCACCCAAACTCGCCTTGCTGACTCGCGTGACTCTCCTGATTACAGTGTTCCTAGGAGCTTTGTTAAATACATTTTCTTGGTCATCATTATCGTTTTCTGCTGTGTCGTCATCTCGTTTCTTCTTTCTTATGATCTTGTGTTGCTTTTTGACTTCCTTTACCCATGTTTTCTCATCATCTGAACTTTCTTCGCTGGATTCATAAAGCTCGGCGTCTGAATCCTTCTCTTCGTGTTCTTCAACCTGTTAAAATTGTCACAATGTAAATTTCACCTGAAGGAAAGTAATACACTTTCGTATTCATTTAAATTGATACCTTACCTCCATAAGATTAGGCTCGACTTTCTTCGCGTCTTTGCTCTTATCCAACCTCGACAGCACTGGATTGAGTAATCGGTATTCTGCAGCTTCCTTATCCACTTCAAAGTCTGGGTTTTCAAACAAGGCCTAAAAATATTTTAAACTATGTTTAAATTTTAATAACACATAACCAATGAATTAGAAGTATAAACATTAGAAACGGGATATTTACCATGGATACCTACTATTTAATATTTTTTTGGAACTTGATATAAGTAGTATCCATGGTAAATATTCCGTTTCTAATGTTTAGACCATGTTCCATGTCCATTATTCTAGTGTTTTTGATCATGTTAGTTTTAAATCATTGAATAACATCACACAATGACAAAGTATATCATGATATTCTCAGGAGTGTAATACTTTAGATTCAGATTATCTATACAGAGTTGAATTTAAAGGTGGAGGGAAAGT
The DNA here is from genome assembly GCA_946251855.1 of Alsophila aescularia. NCBI lineage: Eukaryota > Metazoa > Arthropoda > Insecta > Lepidoptera > Geometridae > Alsophila > Alsophila aescularia. The sequence continues at coordinate 52,193,678 of OX276375.1, forward strand.
ACCTTAAATATTGATGATAGCTAATATTACTCAAAATAAAAATTTCATAATTTTTAAAATTATTTAAAACTACATTCAAAGATTTTTTGTAAACTTACTGGCGTCAGCCGTGGATCAACCGGACAAAAATGCCAAAACTTGTAAATTTACGCCATCAATCGACAGGATCAGTGATGAGTGATCATATTTCTGTATGCAACATTATGTAAAGGAAGACTAAAATCCAACATTTTATCAATTCAAGGACAAAATTCACAGGGAATTTAACAAAAATCTTTGAATGCAGTTACAATTAATCTTGAAGGAATGTTTCCTTTGAGTGACATTCGCTATCATCAGAATTGAGGGCAATTTCGAACGTCTTTAAATTCTATCCTGTATATGCTATGATTCTATATTTACAACTAGCTGCGACAGGCAGCTTTGCCCGCGCCCGCGTGGTATTTTCCGGGGTAATAAGTAAATGAAATATGTCCTATGTCCTTCCTCATGAGGCATACTATTTTGTCATGTTTCATCAATATCGATTCAGCCGTTTAGTCGTGTGATAAACAATAAGTAACAAGTAGTCTGTATATTGAAGATGATTGATATAAATTTGGTATAGGACTTTAAATATGCTACTGAACAAAAATGAAACTTTAAAAAAGTGTTGTGTATGTCTGTCGGTCTTTGTGATTTCGCATCACGTAAGAACGAATGGAGTGATTCATGAAGATTTTGTTTTCACTGCTGTGTTACTTAGAATTTGACTTAAAATCTGATGTACTGTGCATCTCAATGCAACAAGTAAAATCTGATGTACTGTGCATCTCAATGCAACAAGTAAAAGCCGCGCAATCGCTAAAAAATATATGGAATTTGACAAAAAAATTGTAGTACAAGCCGTTTATAAGAAATCATTATAACAATAATGAAAACGCGCGCCACCGCTGCTGGTGGGCGCCAGAGGCACCAGAGGCGAAGTTGCGGGCAACAGCAAGTCTTTAAGAGTCCGGCGGAGAATGAATGTTCCATATAAACGTAATACCAAAATCATTTGTAATTAGAAAAGTACTTTCAAAATACTTACCTGATCCTGAACCGAAATGTAAGCAAATATTAAATTTTCCTTATTTTCAGGAAAAACATAGAATTCGCTTAAATTTAGTTTCAGGTAAGTATTTTGAAAACAATATACTGTTGGGAACCTAGATAAACACTATCTGAACCAGAATAACATCATAAAACGGTGGAAATATGCTGCAATTACAAATGAGTTTGGTATTACGAGTACGTTTGTATGGAAAATTCATCCTCCGCCTACCCCTTAATGCACCGACTTCCCATGAAATGTCAACTAAATTCTAACGATTTACTATAGTAATACCTTGAATCGATCATCTTTGAGAAGATCACCAGTCCATTTCTTCTTTTTCCCTCCAGTGTCCATAAGTTTAGAGGCCAGGTCTCTGTTGACCTTCGGCAGGTTGTCTTCGACTTTGATTCTCGATGGCCTCTCCTGTTCGATCTTTTCTCTGATTTTACGTTTTTTGTATTGATCAAATGCAAACGGATCTGCTATTGATTTGGCTCTCTTGTATAATCTGACATCTACAAAGTACCTGCAAAAGAAATTAAACAGCTATTATTACAATCACACAAATATTATAAATCGGACAAGTGTAGCCACTGTAGTAAACAGGCCCATCAGAGTTTAGAGTTTTAAAAATGAATACTCTCATATCGAGCGGAAAACTTCGTATGCGCCATGCAGAACTCCATATATTACAACTGAGAGTCCATACAAAACGTCATAAAATTCATAAACTGATTAGCGCTATATTTAGAAGTGTGTGTATGTTTGTTATTCCTTCACGCTCAAACAGCTGAACGGATTTGGATGAAATTTGGTACCAGGATAGCTTATATCCAGCTATTAACACATAGGCTATTTTTCATCATCATCATCCATAATCATAGTAGTAGCATCGCAGTAGTAGGTTTATATAAAAACAAAACTGTGGTCCATGGATTTCTACACTTGTTAAAATATTTACCCTGAATCAGGTATCCAACTTCTGATGTGGAAGGGCTTGAATAAAGTTGATTCTAATGTTTAAAATTTAAATGTTTGTACAGTAGTCGCAGCGGAAGTATGTGTCTCGGAAGTTGTCTGCTAGTCACTGCGCAAACTGCTATTTTTCAGGCGCAATCCCAATGTTTAAGGTGAAGACAGCGTTGTACGTTGCCTTACTCACTCGCTTACGTTTTTCGCATATTCTATCTCGCTTTTACTTTATGTTGTTATATCCCCACAGCAGTACCTGCGCAATCGTTCACAGAGCCTAACTACACAAACATATAGATTGGCTGCGACTACTGTATGTTGCTTACCCGTGCATGTAGGCCCTCAGCAGGTTTGTGCCAAGGAGGTGGTCGAGACCAAGTGATTCAAGCTCCTGTTTCGTGATGAACTTGTAATCGTCATACACTGTCTGTGATGCAGAACTCTCCATTTCTTCTGTCAGGTTGTCTAAGAACGCACACCATCTTGGCGCAGGACCTAAAAGTATGAATTTAAGATAACACATATTACAACCAAGCAGTAGTGTGCAAACATTTTACTGTGTTCAGGTTTGAAGGACCTTATTTTTAGCTTACTGGGTATATGAGTAGCAAAATACAATGTCTCATAGTGACGAGCGCAGTGAAATGCCGTGCAAAATTTAGTCATCCGAACCTTACCATCAGGTAAATGACCTGCTCATCTCGTCGTCCTGATGTATACAAAAAACTGGCTTATTTCAATCTATGTCGCTATGTAAAACCAATTAGTTTCTTAGAGGGTTTATTGCCGCACTTATAAATAACTAGGACGATGTTTTCGACAATAAACACGCGAGTCACAGAATAAATAATAGTACTGATGCGTAGTCATAGCCGGTAGGTAGTGATATTATAAATTAACTTATAATAATCATTATTACTATATAGATTTTGACAGATTTTAATACTAATTAGCATTAATTGACATCTCCGAGTATGGCATTTAGCAACCAAATACGGCTTAGGGCCTATTTTTTCACAACTTTTAAACCTTTTTTTTTTTTTTTTTTGGTGATCAGCCTACTTGTAAGTAATGTAACAAGTAGGCTGATCACCAGTTAAACTCATCAGTAGCTATGTATGAATTACAGCACTCCTAAGTAATACATACTAACCAAGAATTAAAGGTGAGTTAACCCCCATTCCTATAAAAATGAAACGAGTTGTTTTTCCAACGTCTCGTTACTTTTTGACGTTTTTTGTATGGCGGTTCGTTTTAAGATAAAGGAACCGGCCATTAGTGGGTTTTATTTGCCGAGCAACGTTATTTAGCAAGTAATCAACGCTTTACTTGTAGGTTAATCAAACATTAAATTGATCAAAATCCGTAAAATAAACAGGCGATTTAATGGTTGATTAGCGTCAATTGTCGATTATGAGTGCGGCAGTTAGTAACATAAATATGGCATTGGATATTGCTATACATTATACAATTTACACACACACAGCTGACTAGACTCCTGGGTACCACCACCTCACCTTCAAAAAGGAAAATAAAACAAAGAAACATTTACCTAGAGATGGAATATAGTAGATTTGCATCTTCTGGTCCTCCACTGCCATCATGTTCAATCCGGTGTTTGGTATCACACAAAGGTCATTAAAGTCTGTTGATGACTCAATGCTTGTGTACTGTTTGCCCTGAAAACGAAACTCCCAATCAGTTAACACGCACACTGACAACATAAATAGTTTGCGAGTGAGCGCGCACCGCGCCCCATACTCGAAAACGCTAATTTCGAATCTATATAAAAATCACATATATATTTTTTACATACAGTATTTTTATCCCAAATTTTAACAACAGATGAGTCCATAGAGTAGACATAATTCATTTGCTTGTGGAACTCCAAGGCTTTGATTGGAATCTCGTTCATGTGTTCTTTTACTAGCAGGGGTTTGCTTGATCTGATGTCATAAAGCAGAATATGTCCAGTTGAAGTACCGACGCCCATCCTGAGGGCTCCATCGAACTTGAGAGCAGTTATGGATGGCAAACCATCATTCCTGGGAAATAATATAACTCTGATTTATTTATCCATCAGTATCATCTAACCCTGTGTTCGGATTGGCAAAGGGGCTTTTTGGGTAGTTTCGATTGCCATTTTTACCACTAACGACCCTTCCCAAACCTTCAGAACCTATATCCTAAAACAGTGATCGAAACATATTTAGTGTGTTTTACTGTTATTATTGATCATTTTGCTTCAAAATGAACAGCTTTTATGAAAGCATAATGTCAATAATGTGCTAGAAAGTAAATCATAATAAAGTAGGTCAATAAACCGGTGATCACAGTAATCCGGACCAGACAATCGACAGCTCAGCGGTAGCAGGCGTTACTGATTCTATTGACATCTTCATAATTATATATCTTCATTCATGAATTTAAAATAAAAGCAGTTTAATCTGGACTCCTTGGCTTTTTTTTTGTCTGCCGGGGCCTGGTTTTTGCCTGGCCAGACTATCGAGGCCCTACTGTATAATTTATATAGAGGAAAAAGAAACTGCATTATTCCTGTAGCTGATTAGAAATAACTAATCATCAAAGCTTTCCACCTTACTCATAAAAAATTAACTATTTTCAATTCGAATGGCTCAGCAGTTTTTTTTTTAAGTAATTTGTTTTTTTTTTCAGTTGCATATCTTACTTGTATTCTGAGTCTGTGCAGTGTAAAGCACAGTCCAGAATGCCCTGTCTCGTCTTAGTCCGAGGGTCCCATGCTTCAATATGCCCTGATTCAGTGCCGAGTATCAACAAACCATGCTCCTCATTTACAGCACAACAGTTTATCTCATGGGCCATTGTCACATATGGGGCAAGGAACTGGCCTAATTCCAAATTTAACCTGTAAACTTCCTGTAACAAATTCAAAATGTATGTATAGTAAATATGAATACAAAAATTAGGGCTTGAAAAAATAAAGAGGTGCCTGTTCTTTATAACACAACAGGCCACCCTTTAGCATTCAATTACTTTGTGTAAAAAATGTTATTATAATTTACACCGCTCCGCTAGATAGTGAGCAACTTTATATGAGAGTTGGTCCAAGAGCCGCCTCAATTAATACATATGCCAATTGAAAGGGTATAATGTAGTCTTCAAGTACGCAGATGGGCTTAAAAATCTGTCACTGACCGAGTGATTTTGAGTAATAGTGTTTAATTACTCAATCATCATTTCTTCATAATCATCATCCTCGATCAATCGTGACTGGTTTCCCTATTAAAAATAAGCAATTGATAAAATAAAACAAATTATAATGTGTTATTAATCTAATAAAAAAATTATCTACACTTATAAGCTTAGCAATAAGAACGAAAATAAGCTACTGAACAAGAATATAACATTTTTAAAATTCGTGTCTGTCTGTTTGTTTGCTTGTCTGTCTGTATGTTTGTTCGCGCATCACGTATTAACTACTGGACCGATTGCGATGCGGTTTTAAATGTCGGTTTTAAGCTTGGGGTTTGAATTGAAAACTGGGGTACTTGGTATCTCAATCCGATGATAAGAAGCCGAGCAATTGATAAAAATATTGTTGACGGCTGAAGGAATTTTGATCAAATGTTGTTATTTTAGGACCTGGAACATCACAAAGAGTACTTTTAACCTAGATAAATGACCAAGCGTGCGAAGCCGCGCGCATCAGCTAGTAACACAATATAATCATTATATGCCTTTACAATACCAACAAGTTAAATTAATTAATTGCCTTTGCCTACAATTATTGAATCTAGAAACTCTGCTGTTCTATGTATAATGTCTTGATGGCGAGCAAAGGCCAAATACCACACTATCACCATTATGTGAGCACAGCAACCCAATGTGCGTTTACCGACCTTACAAGAGCAGTAATAATAATTAATACAATCCAGTCCAGTTTCACCGACATTCACCACTGTGTATGTGTAATAGGTACGCGTTCGCGAATATCGGGATTTTATTCTTACTCTTAGGAGACGTAAGTCGTTTCCGTGAATTCCTACATTGTTCAAATCTTCTGTCAGTTGTTCAATATCTTGGAACACTTGTACTATATACATTCCTTACGAAACGATCAGTGATTCGAAGCGTATATTCAGTGATAATTAATTAGTTTGTTCAGTCGAGTTAAAACATGTTTAAATGTTATTTGTTGGTTTAATTTATTTTTGTGATTTTTCGATTAACGGTGTTAATTTTTGGTTTAATTGGCATTCATTAATTTTATCCGAACCCCAGCTCGTAACAATATCATCAATCGATATTGATTAAGTAGATAATGATGGATCCACGAACATGGAAATCAATATTAACCTATGAACCAAAGACCAGAATTACTCAAAATCACTCGGGTAGATTCAGATGCCTGTCTGCTTACTAGAAGACTACTTAATACAATATTATTTGGCATAAGTATTATCTTTGGCGGCTCTTGGACCAAATTTGCTCACTGTCTTTTGCTGAACTAACAAAAACAAACTTTAAAAACTTTGATGGTACAGGTACCAGTGCAACACTCAAAAGACAAATGGCAACAAGAAAATATAGAACAATTTATACATACAGATGACGCTCCGACAACAAACAGATCACATGATGGCTTGTGGTATGCAATATCTCTGCCGAACCGAGGCACTCTGAGGCGGTAGTGTCGTCCGTGTCCCACGTGGAACTCCACGTAACGGTCACATTGCAGAAACACCATCTGCAAACAATAACGTGATGATTGTGTGCCAGGCAGGTAGATAACTTACTATAACCAAGCAATGTGGGCATCAAAAGAACAAAGTAAAAAAAATAATGTATTGATAGCATATTGAATTCATAGATGGATAGAATATTTGACTTGAGTTATGAACTACCTAACAAAATAGCTACTTTTGCTTCTTACCTTTGTATAATCTATTGATAGCATATTGAATTCATAGATGGATAGAATATTTGACTTGAGTTATGAACTACCTAACAAAATAGCTACTTTTGCTTCTAACCTTTGTATAATCTATTGATAGCATATTGAATTCATAGATGGATAGAATATTTGACTTGAGTTATGAACTACCTAACAAAATAGCTACTTTTGCTTCTTACCTTTGTATAATCTATTGATAGCATATTGAATTCATAGATGGATAGAATATTTGACTTGAGTTATGAACTACCTAACAAAATAGCTACTTTTGCTTCTTACCTTTGTATAATCTTCACTCAACACTTCAAATGTTACAACTTCGGAATCCAAACATCGTTCAAACTTTAATGACAGATTGTTTATATCATAACATTTGACTCTAGGTTTATATATTCCTGTGGCCATGATATACTGTCCATCTTTGGACACGCGTAGGCTAGTACTGACGCCTGGCATATCAAATTCTTGGATAAGTTCTATTCGTCTTCTTATATCTACATTTTTCTTGAGTAAAGCTCTCTTCTTTCTTTCAGTTAGCCACTGTAACACAAACGAATCCATGTTAAAACTTTTATTACTAATATCTACAAACATGGCCACTAATATATTTTTTTGAGTGGCTACACCATTGATCATAATGGCAGCATTTTACAAACAAAAGAGTCCATTGGTTTCGCGTATAATTATTTGCAATGTAAGAGTGTATATTCTGTCACACACTTGACGACTAGTTTGCCGAGTGGTTAGTGACCCTGACTGTGCATTCAACCAACAGTCGCAGGTTTGAAACCCACAAGGTGCAATCATTTGTGTGATTAGCGGAAATGTTAGTTTCCAATCCAGTTAATTTCATGTTATATTTGTATCATAGTCATAGTCATAATTTATTAATAATATACATTACAGGTTAGAAAATAATAATAATAATTAGCAATTAAAATTAACAATAATATTAAAAAAATGCAATAATAATATTTCCGTAAGTACATAATGTATTCTTTAAATATAAGTTATTTAAAGTCAATAAATTCTTGATAAGAATAAAAAGCATGTTTAATGAGCCAAATCTTTAAATTTGTTTTAAACGTCTTATAGCTTGGAGCATCCACAATCACTTTTGGTAGCCTATTGTAAACATCAGGTCCTGTCACATGAAGCGTTTTAGCAGACTTCGCCAATCTTTGTGGAATGCCAGAAATTTTCATTGTGTTACGAGTGTTGTACCAATGCATTTCTCCACTTGGAGTATCAGGAGACTGGGCAGGGTCCTAAGGCCTAGCTCGACGAAAAAAGGTCTCAAAAGCCGAAGACGCGCTCCCAATCTGCAGCGCGCCCCCAAAGCTCGAGCCCAAACTGCAGGAGCGACTGCACGCTTGCAAAGTTGCAAGAACGAACTGCCTCCCTTGGCAGAGTTGAAGCAACTCTAACAAGGGCAAAGCAGGCTCCACCAAGTTTTCCATACAAGTGGTCAATATGTTTCCCAGGTCAGTGCCGGATCTAGATGTAAACCAAGAAACAGTGCTGGTTGAAGTAACTCTACCAAGGGCAAAGCAGGCTCCACCAAGTTTTCCACACAAGTGGTCAATATGTGTTTCCCAGGTCAGTGCCAGATCTAGATGGAAACCAAGAAACAGTGCTGGTTGAACCTGTTATATAGCTTCTCCGTCAAGATCAACTACTAAACGACGCCTCGAACGACCTGAAAGATCAAAAACATAAACTGAGTTTTTGACAGATTGAGTTTCAGGCCGTTATGCTTGAACCACAATAGAAGTTCGGAGGCTACAGTGTTCAAACGCTGCTCACGGTCGTTTAGTGATAAAGCCGTTACAATGGCTGCGACATCATCAGCGTACATGAACACTTCATCTTCTGTTAGGGCTTTTGGCAGGTTGTTTAGTAGGAGAGAGAACGCTAAATTTGATACAAAGGATCCTTGGGGTACGCCAATTTCACACTTCATACCATCAGATATTATCTTCTTTTCTTTTTAGATTTCAGCTTATTGCACTTCGCCCTTCTTAAAGTGTCTATATAGTCTAGTCGTATTACTCTTACCAGTTTCAGCATCTATATCTATGTATATTTATCCATTGTCTAGTACCCATAGCAAAGGGTATTCTAGATTGTGGCTAGATAGTTGGCGTGACTTATCTCCAATATATTTTATTTATTTATTTACACTATAAATAAATAAAAAATATATATTAAGGGATTTACTTTTAGACATTAGAATAAAACTACTTGGCTGTCCATAGCCATTTGCAATAAAGTGATATTTTAATTTAAGGTAATGTCCCACTCGTTTTTTGACATGAATATAACTATGTGTTACGAAATTTGTTAAGTTACAGTCATGACCAATTACTAATATCAGTTGAATTCTTTAACTATAGTGTTGATATCCGCTCACGTGAATCGGTGAAATAAAGGAACCCTCAGGTGTGTCAAGCGTCAATAGTTACACCTTTTGTTTTCCCCAAATTTGTACATTTATGATGTATTTAAATTGTATTGTATCAAGGCCCCTTAATTTAATCTACGGTCCTAGTAACATAGTAATAGTAATATGTAGCAACGCAATAAAGTGCCATAGATTAAGAAACAGATTCATTCCACTTTAAAAAAAATATACTTTGATGCACGACTCGGAAGAAAAAGTTCACTTTAAATATTTTGAAAATTCTGCAGATATGCTTGTAAGTTTATGTGATAACAAGTGTTATATATTAAAATTATCGTTGTTTCAACCTCTATCAATTAAATCATTTGTATGAATAAAGCTTCTTTAGTTGCAAAATAATTAAAGCCGGATTGCGGCAAGCTTCTCTAGTTGCGAGGTGAACATGTTTTCAATCTATTTAAAAGTTATCGAATTTAGGGCTATTTATTTAATCTAGGTTACTAGTAATAACATGTAGCAACACAATATTAACTTTATATTTCACCTCTATGCTCTAGATTTTCCATAAATAATTTTTAAACATCACTTATGATTTTTGCCCAAATTTATTTTTGATATTAGGCGATTGTTTAAAAAAAAACCTATCGATTACGACTTTTATCTGTTGGGAAGGCACATCTGTAACGGTCCTTAATACAGATGAAAAACCATAGGTTGTTGCTGAAGATTTTTGAATAAAAAAATACTAATCCATACATTTCGTCTACTTTTCAACTTCCCTCGTGTTTTACTAAACTACACTAAGCTAAAGCTAAATTTATTTTATTTTAGTGATTCCTAAAATTTTATCAGTTGTTGATTTCCACGAAACTAGGACATCATTGTGACAGGACTAATTTGATTTTGACAACGACTAAATTTAATTGCTAGTGTTGCCCGAAATTTAGTAAGCATATTGATTCCGGTGTTTTGATAAAGATCTCGTTGAGAAAAAAATCGATTCAACATGAAAAAGTTTGCAAAGCAGCTATCAAATTTAAAAAAATGGGGTCTAATACAGAAGCGACTTCAGCACCCGGGAAGTCCGTACTAAAATAAAGATAATACACATTTTGAACTCCAGCACAGAGCAAACGAGAGGTTTTCATGATTGGATGAAATTGTACGTGGTGTTAACGTTTCACAACAAGCAAACGGCCATGCACCCCAACACAGCCATACGGTTATTCAAAGAAACTAGTACACTTATGAAACGGAAATCTAGTTATGTTTCGACGGTCACGCATGTGCATAAGGGCTGTTGAAAAGTTCTATTTTAATCTTCGAAGTGTGACATACATGAATACATGTTTACTTTAACGGTCACGCATGCGCATCTCGATCTCATAAACTTTCAAACAGAAGAACCACATACACACACACAAACACGCCACACACACACACACACACCCCACACACACACACCCTAAACTTATAACCCCCCTCTCTTTTCAAGTTCGGAGGTAATAAAGATTTTATAATAAAGCATTGAGTAACAAAAGGTCTGTACAAAGGTAATAATAAAAAATGGCCTAGTGGATTTCATATAAGCGAATGAACGTTAAATAAACGAATATACTTAACATTTTTCAAAATCATGTCTGGCTTTTTGTCTGTTCGCGCATCACGTAAAAACTAGGTTTAGAATTAAAAGGTTTTGATGTACTTGGTATTTCAATCCTGTGAATAGAAGCCGAGCAATTGATAAAACATATTTGACGGATGAGTGAAATTTGTTATTTTATACCTTATAGGTACTTTTGGTCCTAAAATACCACATAGGTTACTTTAACCCAGAGAAATGATCATGCGGGCAAAGCCGCGGGTGTCCCGCTCATAATCAGCAAAATTTACGTTATGTGATCTTTAATTCGGTATACTCGCGATTTGTATGGAGTACACATTTCACGACAAACAAGAGGCTGTGCGCCCTGACACAGACCACGCTTTTTGTCTATGGTTTTTATTTCTTGCTGAGAGTTTTCGGCACGAGGGTTGTGTGGAGGCACCTTTATACGTAAACTGACGTACAACAGAATAGAAAAATACCATTAAACTAAACTGACAAATTAAAATCAATTTAGGTGTGTCAAACTAAAATTTAGTTTAGTGCATTGTTATCGACTTGGAACAGGACTAAACTTAGTTTTAGTGTAGTTTAGTCTAGTTCGTGCCAACCGAATTGGCACCATTATCAACTATTATTAACCTAACACTACAATTTTGAAACTTATAGTTTCACTTCTATACTGATATGAGCTAAGTTTTATAATGATCATGTACATAAAGTTCAGTCATGTACATAATGTGTGTTATGAATATGTTATGTTGTCATGAATGTTAAATAACAACTTTTCATGGTCAGGCCCATTTAGTGTTTTTTATATTGTTATCACAATATAATAAATACTATTTTAAAGGGGACGATTATTATTACAGTTTAAAATCATTCAATGTGGTCATTTTGTAAAACTATGACACTGATCACAAATTTTAGATAAAAACTTAAGACAAATATCTTTTAACTATACTTTTGTAGTTACGGTTGTCTGTGTTAGGAGGGCAGAATTGTGAGTATAGTGGCGCAATGGTGGTTTGAATTGGTTTGAACTTTAGCTCTATTCCCTGGCTAAAGTGTGTGGAGGCAATATTGTTGATATGATCAGTTTATGAGATGACACAATATTCGGTTAAATCAGTGCAGTCTTAGAGTAGCCAGTCTCATCATGGTCATGGCCACTCTAGGCTCTGTGGTGACCTTTTCAGCATCTTTGTGGCTGCCAAGTTAGAGCTTATTTATTTACTGTTCTAACATTATTGGTTGTTGAATTCATTTTCCTTGCATCTTCCGGTGAAGGTAAAGATGACCGTAAGAGTTCGCGGAGCGGAGCAGCGGAGCAGAGCTCGTCTACATCAGATTTTGGGTGGGCGCGCATGGAGTCGATATTACGGAGATGAGATAGAAATTAGAGACTGTAAATATAAAACAACAAATACAAAACACATTTTACAGGTTAGGCGAGAGGTTTTGCTTACATCTGGTAAAGATTTGCCGACGCTGAGGTTATATATTTTCACATTATCAATTTCAGACACTTGCATTTTGATGAGGTACTTTTTTCAGCTATTATCATTAAACATAAACATATTTCAAAAAAACCATGCACAGGACATAGGTCTGACTGAACAATGCATTCCAATCAAATATTGCTAATTTGTTTGTTTTTTTTTCTTTTCTAGTTTGGTTCGCACGTCTTGTGCATCTGCCAATTTCAAGTGGCTTCTGTTTGGCTTCTGTCTGCTTCAACTTCGTAATATGTATTGCTCTATTTTTAATTTCCTATCTTGAGTAGGTAAACTATAAAAATGATGCAGATTGATGTTTTGTACTATTTCTTGGTTTTGTTACAAAAGTGGGGAAACGTTACGCGATTTGTAAGCATTCGAAAAATTTGGAAAAAGAAACGGATCAGAAGGGGTAATATAAGAAGGAAAGAACTATTAAATATTTACAAAACTTAATAAATAATTAGGTACATACATTATTTACAATTTAATATTATTACCACATAATATATACTTAGCTAAAGTTTTGTAAATGTAAGGTTTGTCAATATACAGAAGAGCTTTTATACATGTTGGAAAAGGGACACGGAGGGATATCAAGTCATCAAAAAAGGAAGAACGGTCATAGTTAGGACACGAGAAAAATATATGGTCCAGGTCCCCAAAGTCATGTCCACATTCACATTGCGGGCTATCTTTAATATGAATACTGGCAAGGTGGGCTGGGCAGGTGGTATGTCCGAGGCGCATTCGTATCAAAATTGAAGTGGCGATCTTGCCAAGTTTTACTATAGAAAACCATGCCTTATGACGAATTCGCGGTTGTATACTGAAGTCTTTCCTTTAAATTGGCCACTTACTGCCCAGACTTTATCCCAGGAGTTCCGAAGATTAAATCTGGGAAGAGTAGTCAAATCGTGTACATAGTTTTTGAAAGGAAATAGGTCTCCACACATCACAGCCTCATTTGCAAGTCTATCGGCTTTTTCATTGCCCTTGATATCACAGTGGCTGGGTATCCAGACAAATGTGACAGAAAACTCTTTCAAAGCACACAAATGTAATGTTGTTCTACCTTCTGCTATATGAGGAAAAAGTGGTTTGGACTTAAAAGGAAATCTAAGTAGAGCTTGTAAAGCACTCATAGAATCGCTTATAATCATTCTATTTTTAAGTTTACAGAGAAGAATGTATTCAATTGCTTTAACGATGCCAAGGCGTTCACCTGTAAATACTGACGTTTCAGGTGGACATTTTATTTTTTGGACTACTTTATATTGGGCATGAAAAACACCCACTCCTACAAAATTGTCGGATGAATGTTTTGACGCATCCGTGAAAATATGATGCCACCCATGCCACTTTTCATCTACGATGTAATTAAAACAAGCGTTAGCATTGGCATTGTGTTTATCAATATCTGAGCAATAATTAACTGTTGGCGTATGCATTAAAACTTCATATATACAATTAACCATATCTAGATTCGAAGATCGATGTGTTGGTGCGTGAAAAGTTATAATCTGATATAACTTTTAACTAAGCAAGGAAGGGATTTGTGTTTCCAATAATTTGAAGCCTCAATAAGATCGGTAAGAATATTAAGTTTTGAAATTAAAAGGCTATTTGAAAATTGCAAGACACGGAAAAAAATACGGTCAGATAAAAATTGACGTCTTAAATTAAGAGGGGGCTCATCACATTCAATTTGCAATGCATTTATAGGGCTAGATTTCATAGCCCCGGAGATTATTCTCAATGCTCTTGATTGGATAGAATCTAAGTTCTTCAGTCCAGCTAAGCCACAAGGCTCCAATAAGAAGGTTCCATAGTCGAGAACACTTCGTACCAAAGCGTTGTAGAGAAGCTTTAAGGAAAAACGATGTGCACCCCACCAAATGCCCGAAATTCATCTTATCAAATTTAGGAGCTTCTTACACTTATCAGCAACATATTCACAATGTGGAACGCCTGAAAGTTTTGAATCCAAAAGGAAGCCTATAAACCGTACTACATTTTTCGTTGGAATTATATTTTTATTAAAATGTATTAATATGGGGGGAGGCATTTGTTGCCGAGTAAAGAGAAGCATCGAGCTCTTGAGCGCTGATATGCTCAAGCTATTTTGGTTCATCCAACTATTTAAATAATTTAAAGAAATTGATAATTGGTTGCATAATGTATTGACAGATCGATCCGTGGACGAGACCATCAGCGTATTGTAGTAAATTCACTGAATTTTTGAGGGAAGATTCATAAGAGGAAATCATAAGTATAAATGTTGAATAGAATAGGGCTGAGTACAGATCCTTGCGGCAGTCCTTTCCAGACGAGTCTGCTATGATCCCGTGCTTAGTCTAGTTTAATTGATCTTCCTGACAGGAGGTTAAATATGAAGCAAGTGAGAACTTCTGGCATGTCAAGTTTATGAAGCTTATATCTAAGAACATGTAGAAGAACATTGTCGTATGCTGATTTTAAATCTAAAAACGCTGCAAGAACCGATTCATTGTTTGTAAATGCTATCCGAATGTCTGTTACAAGAGTACCCACACTATCCAATGTACTCCTGCCCTTTCGGAAACCAAACTGTGACTCAGATAAAATACCACGATTTTCGACAAGCCATTCGAGGCGGTTTTTGACCAAGTTCTCAGCTACTTAATTGGGCTACGTTCGGATTTGCATTAGGGTGTTTTGGGCAGTTATAAAATGTACCTACATTGATAAAAAGACGTTCGGTTTGACCAATTTCAACATTTTTGCCTCGTCCGATACCGTAACCGAACGACCATCAACCCTTTTTCTAACGGTATAAAGTGGCATATCCGATGTAATTTTTCACTGTAATGTCATTTTTGCAAAACGAACAGTAAACGAAAACATTTCAGAACGCACGCCTACATAATTCCAAATCGAACGCCATAGGTGATATTTAGCGTTTTTGACTATTATTTTTGTCATTTGATAAGATTAACGCCCTACTATCCCTGCGTTCGAGATGATGATTGGGCGTTGTGGGCAATTTCGAAATGTACATTTTTAACAAACCGTTTTCTTTGAACATTTTCAACACTTTTGTCATTTTTGCAACTTTTGACACTACCGATCCTTTCCAAATTGAATGAAAAACGACCCTATTCCTGACGGAATAAAGTCAATTTTCCTATGTCAATATGTCATCGAAACATGCAAATCGAACGGTGATCGAAAACGTTCAGAACGCTAATTTTGCCCACAAATTGCCAAAGGGAACGCCAATTGTTATCATATTTAGCGTTTTTATCAGTTATTTTCGCCAATTGTTACAAAACGAACGAACCCCTAAATGATCGAAAATAACAGTAAAAAACGCTAAATATCATCAGTGGCCCAATTACAGAACTTGGCTGCATTCAGATTGTCACTTTTTTCATAGCAAAATCGACTCTATCGCAAAGCATTATTGAATTTTACGGCTTGAAACCGTCATGATCAAGATTCCGTATTGAACGACTTTGGACGTCCACATAGAACTGACAACTGTCAAGTGTTAGTTTCATACTATTCCTCCCCCTCCCCTACTATTTTGCGTTTAAGCAAGTCGGCGAAATTTTCATCGGATAAAATTTAACCAGCGAGGGTTCGCTGAACGGAGTCATAGGTTTATCTTTCAAATTCAATTGTCTACTTGTCAAATTTATGTTCAGTTAATTTATTTATGTCCCATAGATCATTTTCATATTATATTCGTTGTACAGAATTTATGTTACTGCATTATTATAAATATAGATAGTATTTACGAATAAAACCATCAACAAATTGAATCTAACCACGAATCGAATGACAAACAGCTGTCATTCTGACAGCAGACTAAAATTTAGCGACCTCAAAAGCTCGCTAAAATTTATCCTAGCCAGGCGAAAACTTATACCCGCGGACGCCCGTGAACGGGGCAGATTAAATTTTAAACTGGTTTGTTTTCGCCTCGCGGTGTGCTTGAACGGGGTGTTTGACGTTTAGTCAGTTTAAATTTTATACTGGATAATTGACTTAAACGCACCCATGACGCCGCGGTGAACGATTTCGAGTGTACGCGCGCCGTATTTATATTCTCTTTGCGCGGGTGATCCGTGCGTCCTCGAACGTATAAGTGAACGGGCCCCTTGGTTTATTCTCTTTGCGCGGGTGATCCGTGCGTCCTCGAACGTATAAGTGAACGGGCCCCTTGGCTTAGTTTGTTTTGTTTGACATATCCGCTGGTTTTTATTTTGAGGTTAAGCTGCAGTTCTTCAACGAAAATAAAGAGCTTGAATAATCTTATAACTTATTATCATTTTTCGCGTTCTCATATAAGAGTGTAATAACCACTTTAATAATGGCTGGAGTTATGAAAAAGCCACAGCTACCTAAAGCAGTATTAGATATGAAGTTTATGAAAAAAACCAAAGAACGCCTTGAAAAAGAAAGTTCGAACACTGAAGACCACGGCAACTTGTACTCCAAAGATATAACGAATGAAATGCGTAATGCCACAAGCAATTACATTTCAGAATCAAGTTTTACATTCTGCGAAGAATTGATGGAAGGCAGGCTTTCCTTTAGAGGCATGAACCCAGAGATAGAACGATTAATGGAACTTGAAACTGTAAAGCATGAGACAGACGACGGAGAAATGCTAAAAGATGTTTCCGACGAAGTAATGGCAAAAAAGATGCAAGCATTTAACAAAAGGAAACGACCCTACGATAGTCCTAGCAATTATATGATGAAGAGGAAGAAATAGCTAGATCATCCAAAATTTCCATTATGGAAAGGGATGATATTTTAGCTGCCTAATTTAAGTTTATTGCATAAAAAATAATTACTATGAGTAACAAATTTTTGTAACTAAGTATGAAAGGATAATCCACTACAACATAACATGTGGCTCCAATAAAGAAATGAATCAGAGTAAAAAAAAAAATTGCCTTAAATTTGTTGGTCACTTTATTCATAGGTTAATAGACTGGTTGTTCATGTCATTCTTGGTTAGAATTATAGGTAGTATTGTAGGTTTTTTACAAATAGTACTTCTCTTAGCCAATTAATTATTCTGTGTGTGTCTTATACATTATTACTAGACAAATTATCTTCCAATCTAATTTGCAAAGCACTTTTAGATCATATTTTGTAAAATAAAGTCACTTGACACATGTTAGTGAAATCAATCATTACCTATTATTACATAATAGGTTTTACTTCATTTAATCTCTTGAGTCCAGTGTGTGGTTGATATTGCACAATTTAATAGTTTTAAACATTAAAACTTGTAACTAACCCATTGACTGCCAACTACTAGTAAATTCATAGTAGTCGGTATCTCTGAAGGATGCCAGCTACGAGTTAAGCCATAGTGCCTTATGGAGACAGTATGAAACTTAAAAATTTGGCTGTGAAAGGTTTTTTTTGTTAGGTTGGCATCAGTAATATCAAAAAAACTACAAAAAAGTAGAATTCTTTATAAACGTTTGAAAATTATAGTACCACACTAGGTAAATAATGTTTACACTAATTATTAACATATTTTTCTTTTATGCACATTTGAATAAAATTATATGAAACATTATCCATAAATTCTAAATAATTTTAGCATGAAAAATTATGATTCTAAATAATAAAGTATCAGATAAATGTAGTATCACATGTGGTAAACTTTAAAGCAGTCTGTGCTTGATTTCCAGGAAAGAGATCACAGAGTAGGTTGTTTCTCATTGTAATTTAGACTGTTTTATTTGTGACATTTGCCAAATATGAGTTAACTTTCAGGTTTTATAATGTTTTGGCATTCAGTGGGTTAACGGTGTTGAGAGATTAATACTGAGAGAATAGCTGGATAGGTTGCCTGACCCTGCTTTGTGTATTGTAACAAACATTTAAGTTAGACAGAATTTGTATTTATCTATGAATAGGTATATCATTGGTTTTAATTATATCTCTACTGCTGTCTGTGTGTATAGTTCGCGCAAATCTTTGTGAGCTCTTGTAAGACAGTGCGAGTGGCTGCGCAGTATGCATAGTTGCCAGAGGGACGCGGAAGTGAACCGAGAAGGGCACCACCCGCTTGTGTCTTGCAACACCGCAGGTCTGTGTGAGTGTTACGTACGTAAACTGAACATGTGTGTTGCCGTTCTAAAGTACAGTTGTGAGACGAGTGCGATAATCGACTGTTATTTTTCATTGCTGTTAATTTTTGTTCTCTGTTTCCGTTATTTGTTTCTGTTATTGTTGTTTATTACTGGTACTGGAAGTGTACTGTTACTGTTGTTATTTTCGTTAATCATGCCTCCCGGACGCTCTAATATGAATTAATATATGCCCAAGTTTTTAAATTAACTTTTTTTTTACTTTGGGTACATAACTAATTATCCTAATATTTAGTACATGTAGGTTCGATTAATTCACATCATAGTAACCATTTTGAAAATGTCTCAATAATATACATATTTGGCAAATAATTATATTGTTGATTACAAATGACTAAATCTATTAGACTTTTTCATCTCAGATATACTCTTTCAATAACTTTTACAATAACGATTGTGCACTCAACTGTACCATGCGCTCGGACTAAGTCCAGAGAGCTCAAGAAGATTTGCGACAACTATACATATGTATATTATGTTATACAATTTATCCCCTTCCCCCCTGCGGCGACGCTTAGTTTATGAGATAGGGTGTGCTATAGAATAGAGGGGCAGGTGTTGAGGGGGGGAGGGCTGTCCCCTGGTACCCCTCCCCCCGCAGGCGACGCTTAGTTTATGAGATATTTCAGTTTTAAGTTTATTAAAAATGAACTGTTTGGTTACCATAAATAAAATTAAAAATTAGTAGTATGTGTTTTATTCCGCTGCTTTCGCCAGAAACATTGAAAATGTTATATATGGCTCCAAAAACTAGGGTAGAGGTTAGGTTTGAAGAATCATAAAAATATAAACTGCATATAAAAATATCTAAAAGTCATCTTCAGATTAGAAGATCTTCGTATATATTTTTTAGGGTTTTAATAAGAAGACTTTCTAATCTGAAGATGTATTTTTGATATTTTTATATACTAGGTATAACTATATGTATAAACATTATAGATATATAATCTATCTATCTATATATACTTATAATAAAACTTTAACGGGTCCAATTCTATACATTGAAGATATATTGAAATTTTCTTTTGGATTAAAATTTCTATATTCGATAAAAAGCCAAAACTATATTTTTTTTCAGTTTTGTCTGTCTGTCTGTCTGTATCTTGGCTAGGCATCACGCCGAAACTACTGAATGAATTTAAATGAAACGTGGTATGATTTGAGTTCATACTACGAGGTAGGACATAGGATACTTTTAATCCCGAAAAATTAAAGGGTTCCCGCAGGAAAAGCATTGAAAGTTATTTAAAAGAACACGTATCACGCTGAAACTACTGGACGGATTTTGTTGCAATTTGGCACAGTCATAGTTTATATAACGGGGAAAAATTAAGAATAATTTTTATCCCGAAAAAATAAAGAGTTCCTGCGGGTTAATGTCCTAAATTCTGTAAATTGAAGATATTTTGTAATTTTTCTTGGAGGCTGTTCGATATTCAATACTTAAGCCAAAACTGTATTTTTGTAATTTTTGTCCGTCTGTCTGTCCGTCCGTCTGTCTGTCTGTACTTTGGCAGCGCATCACCCGAAAATACTCACTAAATTCAAATGAAATTTGGTATGATTTGAGTTCATACTTTGGGGTAGGACACTGGATACTTTTCATCCCGAACAATTAAAGAGTTCCCACAGGAGAGGTGTTAAAAGTTATTTAAAAAACACGTATCACGCTGAAACTACTGGACGGATTTTGTTGCAACTTGGCACAGTAATAATTTATATAATGGGTAAAATATCAGAATACTTTTTATCCCGAAAAAATAAAGAGTTCCTGCGGGATAATGTACCCAATTCTGTAAATTGAAGATATTTGTATATTTTTTTGGAAGCCGTTCTATATTCAATACTAAAGCCGAAACTGTATTTTTGTAATTTTTGACTGTCTGTCTGTCTGTCCGTCTGCCTGTCTGTACCTTGGCAGCGCATCACGCCGAAAATATTCACTGAATTCAAATTAAATTTGGTATGATTTGAGTTCATACTTTGAGGTAAGACATTGGATACTTTTAATCCCGAAAAAAAAAAGAATTCCCGCAGGATAGGGGTAGAAAATTATTTAAAAGAACACGTAGCAAGCTGAAACTATTGGACGGATGTTGATCAACTTGGCACAGACATCGTTTATAAGATAGGTGAAAATTATGGATACTTTTTTCCCGAAAAAATAAAGGGTTCCTGCTGGATATGGGTCCAAACTCTGTTCATTAAAGATTGTGAAATATTTTTTTGGAGGTTTCTCTTCTTTCTATAATACGAGGTAGGACATAGGATACTTTACATCCCGAATAATTAATGGGTTCTAGCAGGATAGGGGTTGAAACTTATTTAAAAGAACACGTACTTACCACGTGCATTAGCATTTTTATATCTTTATTTTCTTTTATTTTGTTTAATAACTTTTTAAGATTATTCCCCTATATTTTTACTAGTTGACATTTAACTTTATCTCCACGCTGAAACTAATGGACGGGTTTTTATGCAACTTGGCACCTTCTTAATATATATGATGGGTTAATATTGAGGGTACGTTTTATCCCGAAAAATTAAAGGGCTTCTGCGGGATATGGGTCAAAAGTTATGTTAATATTTAAGTAATAAATATTATTTTTTGGATGGTTATCTATATTCGATACTGAAGCCAAAACTGTTTTACTTTTGATTTTTGTCTATTTGTCTGTCTGTTTGTCCATAATCTTGACTGCGCATCGCACAGAAACTACTGTATAAATTCAAATTAAACTTGGTATGATTTGAGTTCATACTACGAGGTAGGACATTGGATACTTTTCATCCCGAAAAATTAATGGGTTTCCGCAATATAGGAGTTGAAAATTATTAATAAGGACACTTATCACGCTGAATCTACTAGACGGATTTTTTGATGCAAACTGACACATAATATATCTATACCTATAATAAAGCAATAGGTACGAAAAAGGCTGTAAAAAGAAGATAAATAAAAAAATGCTCTTGGGTGCTTAATCTTTCGACGGCTACCGCTTCATTGCCGTACGGCGCGTGCTTGCGATGTTCGGGCTTAAAAGCCCAAATGGCTCGCGAAGAGTTAAAAAGGGTATTGAACAAGAATATAATATTTTTTTTAATCGTGTCGCTCTGTCTGTTTGTCTGTATGTTTGTTTGTTCACGCATCACGTAAAAACTATTGGACCGATTGCAATGCGGTTTTCAGTGTTTGATTTAAAAACTGGTGTAGTTTATCGGGGAGTAAAAGTAAACAACCGTTCAGCTTCGTGGCTAGTTTATTACTGACTGAGGTACCCCCAGTCATCTCAATGTATGTGTCGTTTATACATCGTAGGTACATATAGTTCATCCCTGCAACATTAATTGGAGAATCTGTAACAATTTCAAAAGTATAAACTGTTATTATTACATACCTACTTAATAATATTTCTTATAATTAACAGGTTTTCTGAATCTCTTGGAACGTTCAACTAGAGGATTGTTTACAGCACTCGGATTATTATCCTCAATTGGATCGGTACACTATATATTATAACATGAGGTATGTCGATTATAATCCTATTAAAATTACTGTCAATGTGAATGAAATAGATTTATGTATGGAGTTAGATACTGGATTGGGGACCACGGTTATGTCAGAAAAGTTGTATCTACTCCATTTTTCAAATTTGATGTTGCACAAAAGTGATTTAAAAATGTGTTTGTACAATGGTCATAAAATCACGGCACTAGGGTATTTTGTAGCCAAAGTGGCATACTCTAACCAAAGTGATGAGATAAACATTTATATTATTAAAAACGGCGGACCACCTCTACTCGGTCGTGATTTCATGACAAAATTTAGTATATATTTTGGAACATCAAATAACAACATAATCAGTACGAATAAAAACATTGAAGAAGTGCAACGGCTATTGAAACAGTATCCGGATGTTTGGAAGGACGAATTAGGATGCTTTAATAAGTTTGAGGTCGAACTGCAACTTAAAGACAACGCCACACCAAAATTTTTTAAGCCAAGATCAGTGCCTTTCGCTCTGCAAGACAAAGTCAGCAAAGAATTAGATAGATTAGTTAGTTTATGTATTCTTATGCCAGTCAATTATTCAGAATATGCTACACCTATAGTGCCGGTCTTAAAAGAAAACGGTAATTTTAAAATTGCAGGCGATTTTTCATGTACCCTTAATAAAGAATTAAAGGTGGACAAATATCCTTTACCTCGAATAGAAGAGGTGTTTTCCAAAATAGGGGGTGGGGAAGCATACACAAAAATAGATCTTAGTAATGAATACAATCAATTTAGATTGTCAAAATCATCTCAAAAGTTGACTACATACTATAAATACACACAAAGGTTTGTTTTCCTACACCCGTTTAGCTTATGGATTAGCAAACGCACCAGCTATATTCCAAAAGGCAATGGAAACTTTGTTATCAGGCATAGAGGGGGTTAGTATATGGCTTGACGATGTCTGTATAACAGGGCCCACAAAATCTATTCATTTGGCAAGATTAAGAGAGGTTTTATGTAGGTTGCAAAATGCAGGATTGCGCCTACAAAAAGATAAATGTGCGTTTTTTCAAAGTAGTGTGACCTATTTAGGTTACGACATAGATAAGAACGGCCTAAAGACGTGTCCCAGTAAGGTTGAAGCAATCCTCGATGCACCTGCGCCCACCAACGTGTTAGGAGTGAAACGATTCCTAGGTGTCGTAAATTACTATAGAAATTTTATTCCGAGTGCATCGGCAATACTGAGTCCACTGCACGATCTGCTACGCGCGGGGGCAGAATGGCAGTGGGGCCAGTGACAGCAGGCGGCATTTATGAGTGTGAAACGCGAGCTGGCCAGCGAGCGTGTGCTGGCGCATTTTGACCCAGAAGCACCGCTTGTACTAACTGTGGACGCGGGCCCGTGCGGGCTCGGCGCCGTGCTCGCGCACCGAAACGTGGACGGTTGCGAGCGTCCGATTGCGTTTGGCTCACGATCTTTGACGGCCAGTGAAAAAAACTATAGCCAAATTCAAAAAGAGGCGACGGCTATTATTTTTGGGGTAAAACATTTTCACCAATATTTATACGGTCGTGAGGAACCTTTTATCTTGAAAACTGACCACAGACCATTGTTATCTATTTTTGGCAAAAGCAATGGTATATCTGTGACGGCCGCCTTGCGTCTACAAAGATATGCAATAATGTTATCAGCATACAACTATACGGTACAGTATTTAGACGGTAAAAGCAATCAAATCGCTGACTATTTTTCTCGCTCGCCTTTATCAGTAGCGGTTAGTGTCGATGATAAGCAAGAAGATGGGAGTTACAAGTACTTTTTGTTCTTAGAAGCTAGCGTAGAACCGGTTTTGTTCGGTGATATTAAGCGGGCGATTGCCGCCGATAGAGTGTTGAAAATGGTGATAAAATACATGAATAATGGTTGGCCTAGGAAAATTGTGTTTAAAGCTATAATGCCATATTTCCAATGCAAAACAGATTTAGAAGTAATCGATGGTTGTTTGTTTCGCGGCCATAGGATCGTTATTCCGACTTTCTACAAAGACAGAATGTTAAAAGATTTGCATTCGGCACATTTTGGAATAGTAAAAACTAAAAGTAAAGCTCGTAGTAGAATGTGGTGGCCGGGGATCGACGGCGATATCGAGCGGTGGGTAGGGGCGTGCGCCGCTTGCGCCGCTGTGCGAAGCGCGCCCCCGCGCGCGTCTCCCGCGCCCTGGCCGCAGCCGCCGGCCCCCTGGCACCGCGTTCACATCGATTACATGTCGATAGGACAGGCTGTGTACCTTCTTGTAGTAGATGCTTTTTCCAAATGGCTGGAATGTGTTCATATGGACCGTGGCACTTCTACCAATGAGCTTATTCTAAAACTTAAAGATATGTTTGCTAGGTTCGGGGTGCCTCATGTTGTTGTATCTGATAATGACGTCAAAATAAGCTCGGCTGAATTTCATACCTTTTGTCGGGTAAACGCCATTGAATACATAAATTCACCTATTTATCACCCGGCCAGTAACGGGCAAGCGGAAAATTCTGTTAAAACTTGTAGAAAAATGATAAAGTGTATGTTGGCAGAAGGTATATTATGTCAGAAAGATATACATGAAAAATTACGGGGTTTTCTGTTTGAATTTAGGAATACTGTTCATTGTGCGACAGGTGTCACGCCGGCTATGCTAATGTTAGGCCGTAATTTAAGATGCAGACTGGATTTAATTCTACCTCAAAATAAACATATAGCTAAGCGCACCGAACAAACAGCATTGAAACGTAGCAGATGTTTTCAAGTAGGTGAAACTGTATGGGCTAAGTGGTTTATTGCAAGGAAAAGTATTTGGAGTATAGGTATTGTTAAAAGGACAATAGGCACAAGAATGTTTCAAATTTATTTTAAGAATTATGGAACTAGCGGTAACAGACACCTAGATCAGATAAGGAAGTATACTAGTGCGTGCAATAATGATGTTATAGATAATACATCCGGAGGAGCTTCCAGCATCGACAGTTCACCGATATACAACTCGGCGCTGTCGGCGCCGGCCGCGCCTGCACCACCGCAGGCTCCGCTCCCCACGCAAGTGCAACCCAGTGAGCAGTCCACCGCGATAACGCCACCGCATCTCAATCGATTCCAACAGCTGTGGAGGAGAGGGAGGTGCAGGTCGCGACTGAGGGTGAACAAGGTTCGGTAGCAAACTTAACCGATAACGTAATGGTACAGAGGGAAGCGGAAAATGAGGAGTGGGCGGAGACTTGCGCGGTGATGGATGATGATAACCAACCGGTGGAACAGTGTACCGATCCAATTGAGGATAATAATCCGAGTGCTGTAAACAATCCTATAGTTGAACGTTCCAAGAGATTCAGAAAACCTGTTAATTATAAGAAATATTATTAAGTAGGTATGTAATATTAACAGTTTATACTTTTGAAATTGTTACAGATTCTCCAATTAATGTTGGAGGGATGAACTATATGTACCTACGATGTATAAACGACACATACATTGAGATGACTGGCTGGGGGTACCTCAGGCAGTAATAAACTAGCCACGAAGCTGAACGGTTGTTTACTTTTACTCCCCGACAAACCAAGTACACACGATAAAATTTATCGAAGAGCTCGATTGAACGAACTTCACACTACATATTTCAATCTCTCTTCCCCGCTAGCAAAAAAAAGAGACAAAATATACAGTCCACCGTATTGGTGTTTGACGTTTTTCGTATGTCGTTTTTATCTGTGGTTTTATTGCGAAATAAATGATAATCGATTTACGTTTAATTGATGTGATAAATGGAAAGAACGTATTTTTCTGATTCTTCCGGTACCTTTGGTCTTTAATTTTGTTCAGTATTAACGAAGTTACGGACCAAAGTAATCCAACATAACCTCGTTATTTTATATTGATTTTATGCCTCAACTACGACATCTAGCTTCGATGTAATACTTGATTTTTGATAATTACTAGTTGGGAATCCTGTGGCCCAATTACAGAACTTGGTTACAATCGGATTATCACTTTTTTCATAGCAATTTCGACTCTATCGCAAGGCATTAGTGGTTGCGATATTGAGAATTCGATTGAAGCCAAGTCATGTAATTGGGCCACGGAACTAGGTGTTTGTTTCATCATTGAGTCATAATTGGCGAAATAGAAATGACGACATCACAACGTGACGTCATCACGACATTGAAATTGTAAAGTAGGTAGATTGGTGGTGTTTCGAATTTTAGTCAGTTCATGTAATTTTTTTGGAAGTATTATTGTTGGTATGCTGGTGCTACAAAAATACGAAATACAAGTTCAAAATAAAATAAAGTATTTTGGTCGGCTAGATATGAGTAGGTACATAAGTACCTAACTATTAACTTACTGTGGCCCGATTCCATAACTTGGCTTCAATCGAATTCTCAGTATCGCAGCCACAAATGCCTTGCGATAGAGTCGAATTTGCTATGAAAAAAGTGATAATCCGATTGTAGCCAAGTTATGGAATCGGGCTGCCGATACCGTTGCACAAAGTTAGTGTAACAGGGGCCCGACCACATAACTTAGCTTCAACCGGATTGTCAGTATCGATATCACTAATGCCTAGCGATAGAGTCGAAATTGCTATGAAAAAAGTGATAATCCGATTGTAACCAAGTTCCTTCTGTAATCGGGCTGCAGAAGTGACTGGGTGTAATTAATCTCCGATTAAGTCAATCTCCTGTCGCTCCATTTCACGACGGTCAGCTCCTACCACAGATTAAGTATACTTAATCTGTGGCTCCTACAGCCTCCGAGGTTAACCTCTACACAAGATACCGTCTCGTTATCTATAGAATAAAAAATCGCAAGAACTCACGAAAATTTATCTAACGAGTAACAATACTTCGAAAATGATCGAATTCGTTAAAGTTTACTACGACTAAGTAGTCAAAGTGGCAAGTCGTACTGAAAAAAGCAAACAATACTCGAAAACTTTATTTCGAAATCGAATATGTGGGAAACGATAATACACGACCAAAATAATGTATGACCATTATTGTACAGCCAATATTACACGGCCAGATATTACGTGTACATGGATTCGTAATATTTGGACGGCTAGTACTGGCCGTGTATTATTGCCCGTACAAAATCGCGCCACTCCATCCATAGAGAGGAGTCCCTATATTACACGGCCAGTATTACGCGACCAAATAATGTACAGCCAATAATACGCGACCAATATTACGTGGATTAGCGTCGTAATATCAGGGTGTACATTATTTGGTTGCGTATTATTGGCCGTGTAATATCACCCCGTGTAGGCGATATTACGCAGCCAGGATTACGAAGCCAAAATATGTACATGTAATAACAGGGTGTGAATTGTTGGCTGTGTAATACGGGCTGGACACTTTTTGTACGGGCGATAATGTACGTGTACATCACAGATTAAAATATAGAAATGACATAGTAAAATAACTCGCCTCCGCAGCTTCGGCTTTTTGGTCGCCTTCGGCGACCAGCTTCCGCCCCTCCAGCTCACCCTGGTACCTGCACTTTGTTACAGCGGACGGGGGCTGCACTCCCTCCGCGCCTCCGGCTTTTTAAAAACACTCTAGTGTAGGGCAAGACCACGTGGAGTCGAGGTTGGCCGATTCGGTTCTGTGACAGTTTTTTTCATCTTGACACTCGCCTACACAAACGAGGCATCAAGGAGTGATTCTAGCTTTGTCTATGGTTGGCTTCGTATTATTGGCCGTGTAATATTGGTCGTACAAAATCGCCACGGGCTGATATTACGTATCCAGTTGTACACGTAATATTGGTCGCGTAATACTGGCCGTGTATTATCAACCCGTACCGATTTTGTACGGGCAATAATAAACGGCCAGTATTAGCCGTCCAAATATTACGAATCCATGTACACGTAATATCTGGCCGTGTAATATTGGCTGTACAATACTGGTCGTACATTATTTTGGTCGTAGATAGATTATACTTGTACCTATTTTTTTATAATTTGTGGATAGATAGAGCTGCAGGGCTATTACGTAAAATATTACGATCAATAGATCATAACGGTTTCAAGCCGTCACATTCATTAATGCCTTGCGATAGAGTCGAAATTGCTATGAAAAAAGTGACAATCTGATTGAAGCCAAGTTCTGTTTGCAACGCACAAACAACGATTGCAACGCACTAATGAATTTGTCGGCTTGAAACCGATATGATCAACACTGCGTAATAGCACTGCAGTAGCCCGATTCCATATCTTGGCTTCAATCGAATTCTCAGTATCGCAACCACTAATGCCTTGCGATAGAGTCGAATTTGCTATGAAAAAAGTGATAATCCGATTGTAACCAAGTTATGTAATTGGGCCACAGGACCCCGACCACAGAACTTGGCTTCAATCAGATTGACACTTTTGACTCTATCGCAAGGCATTATTGAATTTGATGGTTTGAATTCGATATGATCAACATTGCGTAATAGCCCTGCAGGGGCCCGACCACAGAACTTGGCTTCAATCACATTGTCACTTTTTTCATAGCAATTTCGACTCTATCGCAAGGCACTAATGAATTTTACGGCTTGAAACCGATATGATCAATACTGCGTAATAGCACTGGAGCCTGATTCCATAGAGTTAAAATGCGGTTCGGTTAATTCCACTTGGACCATTCATTGCCACCGATCACTCGTTTCGAATTCAATAAGCTCAGTGAGCGGAAAGCGGAGATCTATACATTGTTATGATTTGCAGTTCTGTGTGCATCCACCTGAAACAAATGTATCATTTTATTATTATAATCAAGTAGATTCAACATTCAATATAGTTAGGTACCTGTCTATCAAAACCTAGGCTATAATTATCAACTGTTAAGCTCCCACTTCCATTCCGTCTTTACAAGACTTGATCATTTTTGTGAATCTACAACGATACAGAAGACTTAGGTTGATACAATACACTTCAATATAAGTTCAAAGTAAGAGATTTCATCTAAAAATATATTTATAAATCGCATATATATTTTTTCTTCGTTTTTTGGCGTTTTAATTTTTTATTGATTTAATTGTTTTGCACAAAAGTAGTGTACAAGGAATGACATGTTTTCATTCACAGCATTTTTACTCGACGACAAAGATTATTTTCATTTGAAGTTTAAGTTTACCTGAGAAGCGCTATAGTCACTATACCTATAGGAACATGGTATTTTTAAATATTCGTAATAATTATTTGAAGTAGGTAAGTATATTATTGCTGAGAAATAATATCAATGTTTAGATTTTCTTTCAGTGACGTACAATCTACAAAAAGGTTATTGGCATATTATTAGATCACTACAAATACTACTTACGATGCTAATTAACTTTTAATTATACCTAATATCTACACGTGAACAAAATTTTAGATAGAGAAGCGAGGGAGAAAACACACAAAATAAACTCAGTCGATGATTGTTGGAGGGCGATTGCCTCCATTGGTTGGCTGGCGCGCCACCCACAGATAATAACATAAAACCCGGCAAAAATTAAAAAGTTCTATTTCTGCTAGAGTATTTGTTGGCTAGGTTTAGCTTAATTCTGCCGCCTAGTTACCAGTTTCCTGGTATTAGTGTTGATTGCGGGTGCGCTTTAACTGTTTAGTGAATTCCAAATCCTTCACGACCATCAAGAGCACCCGCAATGGGTGCGCGATGGCAATCACTCAACCTCACTCCTTAGGGAATCAGCCTGCTGGGCCCCAACCCCGGAACTTGGCTTCAATCAGATTGTCACTTTTTTCATACCAATTTTCAACATTACGTAATCGCACTGCAGGACCCCGACCACAGAACTTGGCTTCAATCGGATTTTCAATATTGCTATCAATAATGCTTTGCGATAGAGTCGAAATTGCTGTGAAAAAAGTGATAATCCGATTGTAACCAAGTTCTGCAGCCCGACCACATAACTTGGCTTCAATCGAATTCTCAATATCGCAACCACTAATGCCTTGCGATAGAGTCGAAATTGCTATGAAAAAAGTGATAATCCGATTGTAGCCAAGTTCTGTATATGGGCCACTGTAATAGGGCTGAGGTGTAGTAAGTAAGTGCAATGTCTATGTGGGTAAGAACTACTATGTACTCAATGTATAATATTCTTTGTATTGAAAGACAGTAATAAACGGCAACTGATCGAGAACATTTGTTTCTAATAGTAAGATCCCCTCATGGCGACCCTTGCCATTTTTGGTGCGCGTGACGCAACTTCTATCTCGGTATAGTGTTACGGCTCCAAAATGAAGACAATAAATATGTGTAACGATTTAAATTAAATCAACAAAATTGAAATATGTGTCGATCAAACGTCGAAAAAGAGACGGTCTTCGTAAAACAAAATTCAGCGTGTAGCAACAATGCCAACGTCGAAGAACTGAAGATGCACATGTCAACTATTAGTATTTTGATGATAGTTATTTGTGTCCTGTTGGGCCTCGGCGCAATTTATTTTGGATGGAAACAATACAAAAAATGTCACCACTCCTGGATTAGAGAGCACATAGTGCAAAATAACTTTCAGCGATCATTCAGCCGATCCAGAACCACTCACGGAGAAGAGCGCGACGACAATCGTATCCAAATGAAATAGTGGAAAAAGTGTAAATAAATAAAAGTGTGTTTTCGTGTCTGTGTGCTGAAAAAAAAGTGCTTAAATTCGGTAGTTTTATGAACTTTAAAGAATATTCGGCGTGTCATTCATACAAACAATCTAAACTAGCGGTTAAATGATGGGCAGTGATGGACAATGATGGACTATAATAGGAACATTTAAGTTTCAAATAATGTTTTAGTAATCATCGCATCGTTGGTGCATTAGTTTTATATGGAGAGTGGCCGCATTCCAATGTATCAAGGTATCGACTTACGACCCCTACTACAGTAACTCACTGTGAGAATGTGGTATTTATTCTATTAATATTACATTATTTTCTGTAATGGAATGGAAAAGGAATTATTGAAATGTCTAGATGAGCTTAAATTAATAAAGAAATATTTAATTAATACAGGAAAATCAAGGTTTAAGGGTAATGTTATAAAAAAACAATTAGCAGAAACAGAAATTATATATGAGAAGTTTAAAGAATTAATTCAGTTATTGACTACAAAGCAAGGTTTAAAACCTGAATTTTTGACAACGTTAACTTTATTAAAAGAAACAATCATGGAGTTCGATTTAAAAACGGCATGTAGTTTGATTCCTGTGATGAACAGTAACGAAAATAATATCAAAAGTATCATTGACGCTGTGGAAATGTATGCGGAAATGCTATCAGAAGCGGGGAAAAAATTACTTATAAAGTTCGTCTTAATGAGTAGATTGACTGAAAATGCAAAACTGCGTATGTCAAACGACTATGCAACTGCATACGATCTTGTCAGAGATTTACGTAGTACTCTGTTACCTAAAAAAACATTCACTGCAATACAATCACGGTTGCAAAACGCAACACGAGGGTGGCGTATCATCGATCAGTACGGTACAGAACTTGAAAAACTATTTACCAATCTGACAATATCGCAGGCAGATGGAAATTCACAAAATTATGCAGTATTGAAACCTTTAAATGAAAAATTAGCAATTAAACGATTTGCAGATGGTTTGAGAGATTCCCGGCTCAGTGCAATAATTGCTGCGCGCAACTACACTAATTTGAAAGACGCAATCCAGGCAGCAAAAGACGAAGAGTTGACTGCGGCATCGACTTCGGCAGGTGAAAATGTCATGCAGTTTTCACGTCGTGGAAGAGGTAAGTCACAACAGCGGCAATTCTACAATCATCAGCCACGCGGTCAACGAGGATATTATCATCACCAAAATTGAACGAATAACTTCCAACGAGGTAATTTTAATAATACTTCACGAAATTTCAGCAGAGGAAATTTTAATAATTCACGTGGAAGACCATTCTATCAGTTCCGTGGTAATGGTCAAGGTTCATATAATAACATGAACAGAGGACGAGGTTACCAAGTGTCGAACGAGAACCGATCGAGTTATGAGACTCATGGTAGTGGTAAACATCCAGTATTTTATAGTGAACAAACTGATCGGAACGAATCCGTGAACTCGAATACAAATGAAATGCAGTTTTTTCGATCTTAAACATAATATTTTGGCATTAACAGGCAAAGCAAAGTTTTTAACGTTTTACATTGGCAATAGAAAATACTTTTGGTTGATAGATACTGGCGCATCTTTGTCAGTAATTAAAAGAGATGATTTACCTAGTAACAGTTGCATAATTAAAGATGAGACTATCATAAATGGTATTGGAGGTCAAATTCAGTCAACTGGTATTATTCATCTTATTTTGACTCATCGTGATAAAGAACATTGTGTAGAATTTGAAACTAAGCTTCATGTTTTCGATAACATACCATTAAAGGCAGATGGGATTCTAGGTTTTTCTGTGTCATTATGCATCAAATATCAACTTGCAAACTAACATCATCACCTTATCTAAATATGGAATGGAATATTTCTTGAAAATTCGTGATACTATAAATTATTCAAACGAAGTGTTACATATCCCAGCCCGAAGTGAATCAATTCACTATCTACTTTTGGATAATGACTGACATAACGACTGCGTTATCCATAGCAAGCAATTGGCAGAAAATGTTTTTCTTGCAGGATGTATTGGAAAAATAAAAAATAACAGATTACCTGTAAAAATTTTGAACACAAATGAATATGATATTACTTTACCGATGTTCCAACCGGAGTTGTATTCGATCCAAGACTATAATTTATGCAATTTCAAATCTAACCAAAACAGTTTAGATCGAGCTAAAACTTTACTAGATACTTTGAAACTAGATCATCTTAGTTTGGAAGAACGAAAATCTATTCAAGAATTATGTGCTAAGTACTCAGATGTCTTCTTTTTACCCAGCGATAAATTAACAACAACAAACGTTTATGAACAATCAATAACGCTTAAGCCAAATGTAAGTTCGACTTATACGAAACCATATCGTCTACCTCATTCATTGAAAAATGAAGTGAATGAACAGATTGAGAAAATGATTGACAATGACATTATAGAGGAAGCAAAGAGTGAGTGGTCAAGTCGTATTTATTAGTACCAAAGAAAAGCGTAGGACGCGATAAAAATGGCGACTAGTTGTCGACTATCGGAAACTCAATGACTTCATTGTAGACGATAAGTTTCCTTTACCAAACATTACTGAAATTTTAGACGCACTCTCTGGTTCAATCTATTTCTCACATTTAGACCTTAATTAGGGATATTATCAAGTGTCATTAGATAAGCACAGCAGAGAGTATACTGCGTTCACTACAAACGTTGGGCAATACCAAATGAAAAGATTGCCAATGGGACTAAAGACAAGTCCAAGTGCGTTTAGTAGAATCATGTCAGTAGCAATGTCTGGATTAACATTTGATAAATGTTACATTTATTTGGATGATTTGATCGTTTTTGGGAGAAATTTAGAAAGCCATAACAAAAACTTGACAGACGTTCTGGAAAGACTGAGGAAAAACAATTTAAAATTGAATCCAGAGAAATGTAACTTTTTAAAGAAACAGATTCTCTATTTAGGACATTTAGTTTCAGAAAATGGAGTCTTACCACACCCAGCAAAAGTTGAAGTATTACAAAAATATCCCATACCAACAAATACAGATGAGGTAAAAAGATTCGTTGCATTTTGTAATTATTATAGAAAGTTCATAAAAAACTTTGCTGAAATGACCTATCCTTTAAATAAATTAACTAGAAAATATGAACCATTTATATGGAGTGCAGAGTGTCAAAGTGCATTTGATACATTAAAACATGCTTTGACAACTCCGCCGGTCTTAGATTTTCCAGATTTTTCAGAAGACAATGAATTTGTCATACAAACAGACGCTTCAGATACAGCTGTTGGAGCGGTTTTGTGCAACAAAAACATGAAATCAGTAGCGTATGCTAGCAGACCACTCAATAAAGCTGAACTTAACTACCCAACTATCCAGAAAGAGTTAGTTGCTATTGTGTGGGCTGTAAAGTACTTTAGACCTTACGTATATGGCAAAATTTTCACAATTATGACAGACCATAAGCCTTTGATATATTTATTTTCAATGAAAGATCCATCAAGCAGGCTTCTTAAATTTAGATTATCATTAGAAGAGTATAACTTTAAAATCTTATATGTGAAAGGAAAAGATAACAGCATCGCAGATGCATTGTCTAGAATAAGTATAACATCAGATACTTTAAAACAAATGAATGAAGAAATTATCTCGGTTATGACTAGAGCACAGAAGAGACGTTTAGATGAACAAATAAAAACACCTATTTTTAGTAAACCAGATGATTCGTGGCCTGCTCAACCACACGTTATTGAGGTGCTAAAAATACCAAGTGATTCTGTGGAAATGTCTTTTATAAGAACTGACGAATTAAATAATTTAAAAAGACAACAAAAAGTAGATAAAGAAATTGAGTATTTTATTTACAATAAAAGTAGGAAAATGTTGTATATAAATCTTAGCTTTAGGGCACAATTTACGCGAGCCGAATTTGTGACTAAATTAAGTAAATTTTGCAAAGTTATTAATATAAATGAGCTATGCATAGTGAAAAATAAAGAATATGACAGTTTTATTAAAGATTTATTGAAGGAAATAAAAAATAATAAAGATTGGACCGGTCCACGAATTTATGTGTTAAGAGGAGTTAAAAGAATTGATGACATGGAAGAACGAAACTATATTTTGCAAGATTTTCATCTACTACCCACCGCTGGTCATGCAGGTGTACGTAGGATGACGAATAATATTAAGAGAAAATTTTACTGGCCAGGTTTAGATAAAGACGTAAAAGAATTTGTGAGCAAGTGCATTAAATGTCAATAAATGAAGCATTGTATGTCAAGGCGCCCATGGAGATCACTACAACGGCTTCACATGCATTTGAAAAATCTATATTGACATCGTGGGTCCTATAGAAAGGGACATTGAAGGTAATCGTTACATTCTAACACTGCAGTGTAAACTAACTAAATTTATAGAGGCATATCCACTACAAAACAAGGAAACGGTAAGTGTAGCGAAAGCATTAGAAAATAATTTTATTTTAAGATTCGGAATACCAAAAACCATAGCGACTGATCGTGGAACAGAATTCGTCTCTTCAGTAATGGAACAGGTATGTAAATTGTTGGGAATAGTTAGGTTGACATCTACAGCGTATCACCATCAATCTATAGGTGCGCTTGAGAATACGCATAAAAGTTTAGGTGCATTTTTGCGAATACAGTGTGATAGTTAAAAAGAAACATGGAGTCAATGGCTACCATTTTGGTGTTACAGTTTCAACAATACTGTTCATACGGAGACAAAGTACACACCATTCGAACTGGTATTTGGTAGAGCTATTGTAGTACCATGTAGAGTAAGTCAATATATAGAACCTTTATATAATCCAGAAAGTTATCCGTTAGATCTTAAGTATAGGTTACAAGTAGCACACCAAGATGCTCGTAATAATTTAATTTTAGGTAAACAAAATCGTAAGAGTAGTTATGATAAGTATGTAAATAATGTAACATATAATAATGGGCAATTACTATTAGTAAAAAATGAAACGGCTAATAAATTAGATATTCAATGGGATGGCCCATTTATTGTTAAAGAGGACTTGGGTGTTAATGTTAAAATTCTTAAAAATAATAATGATTATGTAATCCATAAAAATAGAAAAAAACCTTATCTAACATAAATCATGATAATCAAGTATGTTAAGTATGATAAAAGAAAAAGAAAAATAAACATATTTTTTTTCTTTTTCTCTCACCCCTGAGGTGAGGTGTAGTATGTAAGTACAATGTCTATGTGGGTAAGAACTACTATGTACTCAATGTATAATATTCTTTGTATTGAAAGACAGTAATAAACGGCAACTGATCGAGAACACTTGTTTCTAATAATAAGATCCCCTCAGGGCCACTGTGGTCCTATTATCTATCTTGGTTTCAATCAGATATTCATAGTAATGTCACAGTACATATATTAGTCCAAGGAAGTTATATGTACTTACGTACAACTGGAATGATATCTCTATAACCACTCGGTTGTCCACGCGCTGAAGACCGCAGGACCAAACTGATAACCCAAAAAAAATATGGCCGACGCGACACATCTAACCTCAAACTGGTAA
Organism: Alsophila aescularia; assembly: GCA_946251855.1. Taxonomy (NCBI): domain Eukaryota; kingdom Metazoa; phylum Arthropoda; class Insecta; order Lepidoptera; family Geometridae; genus Alsophila; species Alsophila aescularia. The sequence continues at coordinate 52,230,043 of OX276375.1, forward strand.
TTGATTGTATATGCGTTGAGACTACAGGTACTTGAAGGTCAACCCACAAAAAAAAGAAGGTCGACGCGACACATCTGGCCCCAAACTGGGGATTTATTGGGTACGTGCCGAGATCACAGGTATCTGATTGTCAACCCACAAAAAAAAGAAGGTCTACGCGACACATCTGGCCGCGCCGACTTTGCGTAAACAGTTTCTATGACCACTTCATTGAGCGCTTAGATAAACAAACTGGTGATTTATGGAGCTAAATAGGTACGGCACATATTTCAAGTGTTTATGTTGTGGGTTTCGAAGCAAAATAATTATATAAACACGCTTAGATTTGAATGATTATTGAGGTCAATAATGTTCAAAATCGAGTGGCAAAATTTACGTCGCTATCGAGTGGTCCGATGATCGATGAAAACAAAAAATGACACTGTAGCGTTAGTTGCTATGATCAATGAAAACAAAAAAAGTGACTGTAGCGCATAGAATCAATTGAGCGGATAGTACAAAAGTGGTCGTACCGAAACGTTCACGAAAGCGGGAAGTCTCTTTCTCTCACATACAACGTTTCACATTTTTCGCACCGACTATAAAATAAACTGTCTGTCACTTGAGATTGGCACTATAAATAAGAAAGAGACAATAACGGTTTCCGTTAACTTCCTTGTCTCTTTTTAATTCGTTTTCAAGGTCAAATAATCGATACCTACCTCGATTTTACTTTGAAGAAGTCGTTCCAGTTATACGCAAGTACATATAACTTCCTTGGTAAAGACTAATATATGTACTGTGGTAATGTTGACTCTATCGCAAGGCATTATCACAGTACATAATATGTAGTTAACTTTCGGTGTGGACGTAGGCGTGGAGAGAGTGCAGCCCCCGTCTGCTGTAACAAAGTGCAGGTACCAGAGTGAGCAGTGGCCCAATTATAGAACTTGGCTTCAATCAGATTGTCACTTTTTTCATAGGAAAATCGACTCTATCGCAAAGCATTATTGAATTTGTCGGCTTGAAACCATCATGATCAACATTACGTAATCGCACGGCAAAAGCGGTGAAGGCAAAATGAAAAAAAAATGGGGAAATGTGGGGGGGATGAAGGTTTGGGGAAGTGAGGGAAAGTGGGGTAAAGTGAGGGGAGGGTAGTAGGAAATGGGGTTGCAATTTGTTAGTTGAATATGGAGGCAGGACCGTAATACTCAGCCAACAAAGCACACCCTGATTATACATATACATAATTTGGCTTCCGTTTTCTGGCTGAGCATTATCGCCTGTTCAAAATCAGCGCGGGTTGATATTACACAGCCAATAATAAGCGACCAAATAATGTACACCCTGATAATACGAAGCCAATCCACGTAATATTAGTCGCTTATTATTGGCTGTGTTGTGTATTGTGTTTCATTTGTTCACGTATTATTGGCCGTGTCATATAGTGACGCTTCATTTTATACTAGCCTTCGCCCGAACTGAGTACAGTTTTTCGCGAAAAAAGTATCCTGTGTTCTTCTAGGATATAAAAAACTAATGCAAAAGCAAGACAATTTGCGTAAAACAAGGAAAAGTAATCCCATTGAACTGACTAATGTTGATTGCAATTGTAGGTTAGAATTATGGTAATACGGTTGGGAACTGACATGACCATTGCATTGACATTGATCGAGCGAGATTAGAGTTTGACTGATTTTGATAGTTTATTGTTGTGGCTACTGGTTTGTTTTGTTTGTTTGTTGTCGGTTGACGTTTTTTTTTAGGTACTTTACTTTTTGTTTTCAATTAATGTGAAAAGTTAAATGTTTGAGGTAAAGGATAAAAGTGAAAAAATAACTCAACAGTAATACATTTATCCCTAATTTAATAACTGATTGATTACTGTAACTATATTTGACTTGTGGTGTGCTATGTTAGAGAAGCGTATTAAAAGTATTATATGGACAAAAACACCAATCAAATCTTCCTTCGAGTACCAAAGAGCAAATATTCAGTCAGACTTAATCAAGACTTAATCCAAAGAGACTTAATCATGTTCATTTATATGAGCAAGAAGGTACGTTATATTTTATGAAAACCAACCCATGTTTGGTTTTGTTATTAGAGGAACTTCAAGATTTTAAGTTGAAGATATGTAAATATCTAATATATTTACAGATTGCTATTCCTAAACAGTCTAATGTTACATGTATATCATGGAATCACTCATCTGGCTATATTGCATTAGGGGGAGAAGATGGAATGTTAAAAGTTTTAAAACTTGAATCAGGTAAGTTATACATTTTATCATTGTTAGGTATATCTGAAATATTTTTGTATCTAAATTAATTTATCAACTAGCTTTTGCCCACTACTTTGTCCGTGCATACTTCAGTTTATTGCAATAAAAATTATCATATGTCCTTCCCCAGGTTTCAAACTATCTCTATATAAAATTTAATCAAGAAAGTGTCAGCCGTCAGTCATGAAAAGATAATGAATAGAGTTGCTTTCAGTTTTTATATAATACTAGCTTTCCCTCCCGCAACTATGTCCGCCCGCGCAGACGGGAACCCTTTAATTTTTCGGGATGAAAAGTATCCTATGTCCTACCTCGTAGTATAAACTCAAATCATACCAAGTTTCATTTAAATTCATTCAGTAGTTTCGGTGTGATCTCTAGCTAAGGCACAGACAGACAAAAATAAAAAATAAAACAGTTTTAGCTTCAGTACCAAATAAACTGCACACTTCAAAAAAAATATCTAAATATTTTCAATGTACAGAATTAGACATGTTAGTTTTATTATAAGTATAGATGAATATGTAGTAATGTAAAGTGTTATTGAGCCATGTCCTTCAATCATTTACTATTGAAGTACTGAGATTTTATATAATACTAGTTGTACCCGCGGCTTCGCACGCGTGGTCTTTTCTTTAGGTTCAAAGTACCATAATGTGCTATTCAAGGAACAATATGCAAACAAATGTTGGTATATTGGTCCTCAAATGAACAAAATTTCTTCAGCCGTTAAAAATACTTTTATCAATTGCTCGGCTTCTAACTCACCGAATTGAGATACCAATTACACCAGATTTAAATCAAACCCTAAGCTATCTAACAATTAAAACCGCATTGCAATCGGTCCAGTAGTTTTTACGTGATGCGTGAACAAACAAACATACAGACAAACAGAAAGAAAGGCACGAAAACAAAAAAAGTTGTTCAATACCTTTTTTAAGCACCCAAGAGCATGTTTTTCATTTGAATTCATTTAGTAGATGTGGTGCGATGCGCGATCAAGATACGGACAAACAGACAGACAAAATTAAAATGTAAAAAAGTTTGGCTTCAGTATATAGAGAACCATCCAAAAAATATTTTTTATTACTTAAATATTAACATAACTTTGGACCCATATCCTGCAGAAACCCTTTACTTTTTCGGGATTAAACCTGTCATCAATTTTAACCCATCATATAACATAAGACAGTGCCAAGTTGTATCAAAACCCGTCCATTAGTTTCAGCATGGTACGTGTTCTTTTAAATAAGTTTCAACCCCTATCCTCCACCCTTAAATTTTTCGAGATGTAAAGTATCCTATGTCCTACCTCGTAGTATAAACTCAAATCATATCAAGTTTAATTTGAATTCATCCAGTAGTTCCGGCGGCGTGATGAGCGGCTAAGATACAGACTGACAGAGATACAGACAAAAATGAAAAAACATACAGTTTAGGCTTCATTATTGAATATAGAGTACCTTCCAAAAAAAAAACTATATCTTTAATGTACAGAATTTGGACCCATATCCCACAGGAACCATTTATTTTTTTGGTACATAATGTATCCATAATTTTCACCCATCTTATAAACTATGTCTGTGCCAAGTTGCATCAACATCCGTCCAAATAATTAAATAACTTTCAACACCTATCCTGCAGGAACCCATTAATTTTTCGGGATGAAAATATCCAATGTCCTACTTCGAAGTATGAACTCAAATCATACCAAATTTCATTTGAATTCATTGAGTATTTTCAGAGTGATGCACTTCCAAGGTACAGACAGACAGACGGATAGACAGACAGACAGACAAAAATAAAAAATAAACTGTTTTGGCTTTAGTATTGAACATAGAATGGACCCCAATTTTTTTTAACAAAATATCATTAATTTACAGAATTTGGGACATTAACCCGCAGGAAGTCTCTATTTTTTCGGGATAAAAAGTATGTTAATTTTAACCCATCATATAAACTATGACTGTGCCAAGTTGCATCAAAAACCGTGATGCCTAGCCAAGATACAGACAGACACACAGACAAAAAATAAAAAAAAATTAGTTTTGGCTTCAGTATCGAACCTAGAGTACGGTCCAAAAATTTTTTCCAAAATTACTTCAATGTATAGAATTGGACCCGTTACAGATTTATTATAAGTATAGATGAATATGTAGTAATGTAAAGTGTTTTTGAGCCATGTCCTTCAATCATTTACTATTGAATTACTGAGATTTTATTAATGATTTTAGAAATAGCTAGACAGCATTTACCAAAATACCCCATTTTGGTAAATGCTGTCTAGCTATTTCTATGTTTCTTTCTATATTCCATGAACACATAATTAAAAAATCTCAAATCATAGTAGATTGTACAACAAGAGCATAAAACAAGCCAATTTATCTGAGACATTTATCTGCCCGAGCCATAGGCGAGTGCCATAGAGAATTAGAGAAGTAAATATGTATAGTAGTTGTTGTCAAAGCAACTCAAAGCAAATCAAAGCAACTAATATCTTATCTCTCAAAATGTAAAAATATCATTTTCAGATTATTTATATCATACTAGCTGTGCCCGCGGCTCTGCCTGTGTGGTAATTTCATTTAAAAGTATGTGTGAAATAATGTGTTGTAATATGTGTTGTCCTGGTCTTAAGACCAAAAGTACCTACCTAAAAGTACAATATTCTACATTTCCTCAAAATTCGTTCATACAACAAACAAACAATTGCTCGGCATCTAATCATCAGATTAAGATACCAAGTACCACGGCATCACGATTAGTTCAGTAGTTTAAACGTGATGCGCAAACAAACAAACAGACACAATTTTTAAAAATGTTGTATTCTTGCTCAGTAGCCTATTGATATTGTATGGAAGATGGGAAATGTATGAATTGTAGATCCATTGTAGAACACATGAAGCTTTACAGTGGCGTAGCATTACTTTCTGCCTCCCGGAACCGGAATTTTCCACCCCTATTTTCTCTTATTCCAAATAATCATATATTTATACATTGAAATGATTAAAAAACGTCAGCAGTGTTCGCAAAAATGTTGAGCTATTTTTGTTAGTGTGGAAAAAGATATAGCTACAATATGTAGCCAAGTATTTTGAAAAAATAAAACGCGAGCGAAGCGAGCGCGAAAATTTTGAGCTATTTCTATCAGAATCATATAAAATTAATTGCATGGACAAGCACAAAAGGCGCGAACACGCGAAGCGAGCGCGAAATTTGAGTTATTTCTAACAATATTTTATTTAATATAGTTCTAGTTTGTATCTAGTAGTAGTCTAGTGTAGTATATATATATATATATATATATATATATGTATATATGTATCAGAACATAATACATAATATATATACATATATATATTATGCACTGTAATGAATTATAAAAAGCGCAAGCGCAGCGAGCACGTTTTTTTAAAATTATTTTCTTTTAATGTACAAAACGAAACATAATGGCTAATCATAGGAAAATAATGAAAAATACTGCAATAGAGATCGCGAAAATTTTGAACCACGAATACCTACCAAAACATAAAACATATACCTACTTCAAAATTTCCAATTAGAGCTCTTGACAACTAACCTCGTAAACAAAGTGCGGAGCCGTTTTGGCGGAAGATGTTTTCGTTCGTGAGTATATTTTTAGATATCTAGTTTTATTACTGTTTAGTATTTTTTTGAGGTTCATTATTGTTTTAAACATTATGTAATTTATTGTATTATGCTATTCACAAAAAATAAGTTTTGTCGGCGAGTTCCCGCCATTATCTTTGGGTGCTGATATTAGAATTATTATAATGAATGCATGTATATTTTTTACTTATTTTAGAAATGAAATTTTATAGGAAAACCGAGGACATATTAACAAAATTGAAAAATTGAATATTTTTTAAATAAGTATTTTATATCCAAAAATAACACAGTTTTTCAAGTTTTTTTTTCGAATGAAGCACCTGTAGTTAGTAAAAAAAATTTTTATGTGATATTATTTTCCCTTATCCTTATTGATAATTTCAATGGCTTGTAAGCAATCAGCAGGAAGATACGTAAATAGAGCATGGGGACCCGGTAGAACCCGGATAACTGCAGGTTACCGCTAACCTGTGGATCTCACACGTTAGGCACGCGTAGGCTTGTACTTGCAAGGCTTTATCAATAGACTGTAGTAGCACGGATGGCATACTTGGAATGGAATAAGTCAAATGGAATATAATCGGTCAAACGACTTTCTTAGGACATTGGTTTCTCTGCATTTGGCTACATTTTTTTGAATCTCTAGGGGTGGGGGGGCAGCTGCCCTCCTCTGGCGACGCCCATGTTAATACATGTACCTGTTACAGATGAACAAGTTGAAAAACATTAAGTATAGGTTTGTTTAAAGAGTATGAAAGGGATTCTATTACCTCTAACAAGTAATACACGGGCATAATCTCTAGCAGGTGGTGGTGGGAACCTATCAATGAATCTTGGACTTGAAGGTCATACCGGCCAGGTTTGTGTGGCTGTGTGGAATGAAGTGTTCCAGAAACTGACCACCAGCGATGAGCACGGGGTCATTATTGTGTGGATGCTTTATAAGGTAATACACTAAAGTAACCACTCGATTGTCCACATGATTTGTTTGTTTGTGGGCTCATGTGTGGTTAGCTTTGTTAAATATGCTTACCATGAATAAATCAAATGTTTTCACAGGACTGGGTCAATCATGTTAAGCTACTACTAAAAAAGACCCTTTAAACTAGGCCAGGGCATTATCAATACATAATATAAAACAAAGTCGCTTTCCGCCGTCTGTCTGTAATGCTTAATCTTTTAAACTACGCAACAGATTTTAACGCAGTGCCAGCGGATTTGCCTGCATATTCAAAATTGATGGGTTTATTTTTTTTGCGCAGAACTCTTTTTCTTTTCAAAAATACATTTAGCGACTAAGTTACTCCTTATAACATCAGCTATCTGCCAGTGAAAGCCCCGTTAAAATCGGTCCAGTTACTTCGGAGTTTTTAAAATTTAATATGAATATGGATAATACGAAATACGCAGCAATTTGGGGCGGGCGGCGAGCGAATTCAGCCGACGTCCCCCGACGACCTAAATTTTACACCTATGTTTTTTTCTTAATTTCATCAAGGGCGATGCCTGGGCGGTTCGCTAGTTGCAGATAAAATGTTTACAATTTGCATTAAAAAATAAATATAAAAATAAACATCTATACTTACAATAAGGCGGCAGTAAGTAACAAAAATTCTGTACAAAGAAGATAATTTAATAAAATTGTTTTATGGCCGGTTCCTATATCATAAAACGAACCGTTTTCGCTTACTGTCCGTCAGCTTTTGACATAAACGCTTTACAAGAAACGTCAAAAAATAACGAGACGTTGGAAAAACGACTCGTTTCATTTTTATAGGAATGGGGGTTAGTGAACTTAAAGTACTGCCTACTACAACTACTATTAATAGTCTTAGAATAACGTTGAAGTAATTTACGAAGTAAAATTGATTAAAAAAACACCCTGTCACAGAATTCTACAATATCCAATTATGTGCCTTGTATTTTTTTTAAATGTTTTATGTATATCCGTTTTAGGGCTCCTGGTATGAAGAGATGATAAACAACAGAAATAAGTCAACTGTCACAAGCATGGCTTGGGGCTCAGATGGCCAGAAAATCTGTATTGCTTATCAAGATGGTAAGACATAAAATGTGTTTTTCATGTGAAAAATAATTATGCAGATTATTGCATATTCAATTATAGCAAACTTATTTTTCTTGCTTAATCTGGTATAAAACGAATTATCATATTTTTTTTAATTTTGCATACGTGTAGAGTTACTGCACAGTGTGATGGTGGCCTAACGGTTCTATAGTGCAATTTAGAATCCAACGATACCGGGTTCAAAACGTAGGCTCCGCACCAATGACTTTTCTAAGTTATGTGCGGTTTTCTATCATCTGTTTTTACTTTGTCACACATGAAGACTTACTACATAGTGTGATCATCTGATTTTACGTTGTCACACATTATGACTTAGTGCACATTGCAAACGACTGTTTTTATTTTGTCACACATGAAGTCTTACTGCAAAGTGGAACTATCTGATTTTTACTTTGTCATATATGAGGACGTACAGCATGGTGAAATCATCTCTTTTTACTTTGTCATACATGAAGACTTACAGCACTGTGCGGTCATCTGTTTTTACTTTGACACACTGCGGTTATTTGTGTTTATTTTGTCACACATGAAGAGTTTCTGCATAGTGCGATCATCTGTTTTTACTTTCTCATACGTGAACTTACTGCATAGTGCAATTATCTGAATATAGGGCTTTATTTTCCCACAGGAGCTGTTATAGTGGGTTCAGTCGACGGATCTCGCGTGTGGGGCAAAGACATCAAAGGTCCCGGCTTGGCGGCGGTGCAGTGGTCTCCAGACAACTCTATGCTGCTCTTTGCTCTTACTAATGGCGAACTACACCTCTATGATGACCAAGGGAACTTCACAGTATGTATTCTACAAATCCAGTACCTGTACTACTGTACAGATACTGGATTTGTAGTTTTCGAAATTATAACTAGTGGCTCTGTAGACCTCGCGAGCACAAACTTTTTGCATACAATCTAGTATACCGAGTTTCGTCCAGATCGGTTGAGAAATGCGACCTGTAGAGGAGAACAGCCGGATATCCGCACAGCGCGCGGACTTACATACGAAAGCATTGTTGCCCAAGCTGAAACGGAGACGCATCGCGTTCGCTCGGTCAATAAGACGTAGGGTTTAATAATACCAGCAAAGCTAGAGAACTTTCATAAATACTTAATATGACCATAGAATAAATAATAGTGTAAATAAGACCCAGAAATATTTAAGTAGGAATGAATAATCGACAATTTGCTTGAATACCATCAAACAAACTGACGATTGTTCATACCTACTTAAATGTTTCTGTTCGTTATTGTGCCTGAATAGGTACTTTACTATAAGAAATATTTCATTTTTGTGAACCACTTAATTGCCACCTTTACTCAAAGAAACGATTGTACCTATTCTACTATCCTCTTGAGCCAGAGAAACGCAGACGAGCATTATTCAATATGATCACACTAATATTCTAAAGGCGAAAGTTTGTATGTGGGCGTGTGCGTGTGTGTGTGTCCTTCACGCTCAAACGGCTGAACTGATCTAGATGAAATTTCGAATGGAGATGCTTATACCCTGGAATAACACAAAAGATAATTTTCATCATCATCACTCAAGTGGGTGAAACTGCAGGGCGCAGCTAGTAATGATATAATGCTGTGTCGTGCCTGGTATAACCCGGTTTTAACCCGGGGGATGAGAACATCCCCCGGGTTCTATGAGAACCAGCTAAGGGAGTCTAGGACATGGGCTGCGAGCAGCAACATTTTCCTGCGTATTATCACTGATTATCACCAACTACTGCGATCACCGCTCCGCCTGCCAAATGCCAATGGTAGGGGAAAATCCCCTTCCCCCTACCTTCCCCTAACTTTACCCACCTTACCTCACTTCCCCAAACCTTACCCCACATCACCCCACATTTCCCCAGTTTTTTATGTTTCGAAGTATGGCCCACAGATTACCCCCTATAGATACCGCTTACAAGGCATCAGACGCACACAACACACACTTGCTTTATCTAGTATAAACAGGCTCGCTTTGAGACACGACTTCATTCTCGACCCAACTCTCGACCTGTGCGAGAGTGCTAGTTTATTGCGAATTTAATCGAAAAAACAACATTTTTAATGGCTTGCTGTGCAGTAAAATGGTGTGTAAAGTCAGCCAAAACGTCAAATTGTCAAAAAGTTGACATAACGTTACACCGGTAAGTAATTTTGTATTTTTTTCTGATTTACTACGAGCCAAGCTGATTTCAGTTTATACTGGTTCCACAGGTTATGAGCGTCATAGAAAAATAAGCACGCGTTGATGTCTTTTTGAAAAGTCTCTTTCACTCATTACGCTAAGTACAATAGTTATCCCTGTCTAACAAGAGCACGTGTAAGCTAGTGTCGGGATATCATAAAATATTCTCATGTTGGTACATATCGATATTTCAACCTAATTATTTAGAAAACCGTATCATAAAAGTTATTTTGTTTTATGTACGAATAACAAACTACCTATCACGGAATACGGATAAAGCTTGAAGTGTGGTTAATAGGTACTTGATTACTTTTAGATGTAAACGAAGATAGAATTAAAATTCAATTTTACTTTACAGGTTTTACGAAAGAAGCTTTTGAAGCTTTCAAATTCAAGACAGCATAGGCAAACAAGCTTATTTATTGCTGTATTGTTTTCGACGAAATTAAAATTGAGAAAAGTAGAGAAGACATATGGTTATGTAGATTTTGGCGAGGTGCCTTTTTTCTCATAAATAAATACATTAAATAATATCCTTATTTATACATTTTGTTTGCTTAGTACCTACTCAATGCCATTCAGCCACTTTGATGACGTCGTCTGACCATCGTGCAGGTGGTCTGACTCTTAAACTAAGTCCTTCTCTTGGCCACCATTCCGCCACTTCCACATCCGCTTGGCGCAGGAGTGGAAATAGAGGCGTGCACATGATGAGGCCCAACAGTAGCTTGATGTAGGGTGATATAGATAGAAAGATAGTACCTACCCATTTTAGGCGATCAATCAAAACTCAAAGCTAGTAAAAGTGGGGAAGAATATTTTTTATCTGCTATGTAAACCAAAAACTGATATGACTATATTTTGTATGTACAATGCTCTAGGCTTCTAAGTATCGTTAATCTTTTTAAAGAAATTCATCTTAACTAAGTTTGATTGTTTTCTCGAGTTTATCTCAAAAAGCATAATATTGCTTGTTGAGATTAAACAAAATCAAAACTATTTTGATCGGCCCTGCAGTCCCATCACTAAGGTCAGTACATTTCTAGTGCGACCCGTATCTTCTTTGTAGTTTGTGAGTGCGACCTTGAATGGGCTAATCACGACGCAGTCGTTGCGTTCCCCGCGACCCGTGCTTTCCTCCATAATTTGTGAACTCGAATCCGTACAATAATTCAATGATGCGGAATCTATAGGGGGTAATCTGTGGTATGGCCACACCAAGACAAAGGTAAGAGATGAAAGGTAGAGAGGTGACGATCGCGCAGCGAGTGCAGGTTAGGTATTCTTACCTGAATCGCACCTCTGTACTGTGAACCAAGAGAGTCCTTGACTACAAAATGAATCGTTTCTTTGTGTCAAGAGGAACGAAGTGGCCTCCCCCACTTCGTTCCTCGTGATTCTGAGCGATGGTAGCCTAACGTTTCAATAGTGTAACTTCGAATCCAACGATACCTACCGGGTTTGGTCCTAGGCTTCGCACCAATGACTTTTCTATGGCTCCGTGCTTCGGAGGACAGTTAAGCTGTCGGTCCCAGCTGATATTGATTAATAGCAGTCGTTAAGCCATGTCAGAGTATCTCGGGCGGCCTGACAAACCCTGACACCAAAGGCCAGCACTACCTCATACAACAAACAAACTCTAGTTTCGTGTCTTTAGATGCTGATTGTTTTTATTCCAGATGCCGGTATCGGTGCACGGGGGGTCCGACTCGACGGACGTCATATCTATGGATTGGTTCGCTGGCGAAGCGGCGACCAACCGGCCGGTGCTGGCAATATGCTACGGAAGCGGCATCATTATACTCATGAAGAACTGCATCGAGGAAGGCACGTATTAATGCTGCTGCCGCATTGGTGTTTTTAACCCCCGAATACAAAAGAGAGGGATGTTATAAGTTTAGGTTGTGTATGTATCATTGTATCCGTGTGCTGTGGCATCGTAGCTCCCAAACGAATGGACCGATTTTGATGCCGTTTATTCTGTTTGAAAGCTTATGTGATCGATATGGTTCTTAGCTATAATAGGGGATCGAGGGTTATGTACATTTTTATTTTGTGCTTGTATTGTAATTGATAATTATTCGATATTAATATGATATTATTCGGATTCGAATAGTATTTTTCTAGTTACCTAAAAGTGTTTATTTTTTTCACAATACGAAACGAAATGTAGATGTGGCCAATTCGTCCTACGCCGCCGGCCACTTAATGCTCCCAATTTTGATGGTTAACTTTTCCAGGCAAATGTGTTTGTTTACATCCAACAACGCAATTTAATTCGTTAACAAGACATAATCGAAAGTGCTAGAAAACCCTTCTGCGAACAAAACATATATTTTAAATCTATGACAAAGATTTAAATATAATCTAAAAAAACACTTTTTTTTTTCTTGCATTTTTCATTGTCAGCGAATTATGATTGTGAGCTACCCTGAAAGTTTTAGCCGGATAGCTAATCGGGAAGTGCTCGAAATTTGAGTAGCAAGATTCCACTCGAAACGACAAACTAGAAAGTGACTTGATAAAAAAGTAGTAACAAAAACAGACAAAAATTTAAGTGAGAATGGTTGCTAAATCGTTATAGATCGTAAATTGTCATTCGAAATTAAAAATTAGAAACAGATGATTTTCAAATACCTATTCAATTATATCCCACTTAACATAGTTCGTCAACTTATTCTTTTTTACATTATGGCGTCTGGTTGTCGCCATATTAAATTTTGATTAATATCATGTCTATAGTGCTAGATTAAAACAAATCGATTGACGTAAGAATCATAAAAATAGGTCCAAGCGTTTGGTTTTTATAGTGCCACAAAGGAACAAACATACATACATACAGTAGTCGCAGCGGAAGTATGTGTCTCGGAAGTTATCTGCTAGTAGCTGCGCAAACTGCTATTTTTCAGGCGCAGTCCCAATGTTGAACTTGAAGACAGCATTGTATAACTGACTTGCTCACTCGCTTGCGTTTTTCTCATGTTCTATCTCGCTCTTACTTGATGCTGTTTTATTCCCACAGCAGTACCTGCGCAATTGTTCACAGAGCCTAACTTCACAAAAATATGGTTTGGCTGCGCCTACTATACATATATAGGCTGATAAAAAAACACAAAAAGACCGAATATGTCATCCGTATCTTTACCTCAAAATAGTACGAGCACTTGTTAGCCTTTGTTATGTAAATAATATATATTGTTGCGATTCGTGATCTCAAATCTGTTCTTAACGTCTGGTACCTGGACGATGACACTATCGGGGGCAAACCGGAAGATGTGTTACAGGATCTAGAGGCATTAATTCCCCGCCTTGAGCCTCATATATGCACCTGCGGTTCCATGGTGGGGGCCAATGGCCATCATGCGATGAGTTGTCGTCGTTGCGCAGGGAGGTTCTCGTCTCACCACGCCTTGAACGACACAGTCCGTAGGGCCCTTATATCAGCAAACGTCCCCTGCGTACTTGAACCCTCCGGCCTGAGCAGATCGGATAGAAAGAGACCGGATGGCCTGACTTTGGTGCCCTGGAAAAACGGCAAGTGCCTGATTTGGGACGCTACTTGCGTCAGCACTGTAACCGCCAGCCACCTCAGTCGCACCGTGCACTCTTCATCTGCCGCGGCGGAGGACGCCGGCTGTAAAAAAAGGGTGAAGTACGCGTCCTTGGTGCTACTTTACGAGTTTGTGCCTTTATAGCCGTGGAGACCCTGGGTAGCTGGAGCAGTGAGGCTAAGAGTTTCGTTAAGGAGTTGGGGTGTAGGCTCAGTGATATCACTGGTGTCTCCCGCTCCGGGTACGTTCTTGGTGCAATGGTTTAGCCATCGCTATTCAGCGTGGTATTGAAGCGAGCGTGATGGGCACCTTTGCACTGGGAGCGAGCAGGGGCGGGTTATTTGACTTCAGTAATCGATTGACTTTCTTCTTTCTTCTTATTTTTTGACATTCACGAGTAGTATATTAGTGTTTTATGTATCAGTTAATATATTTAATTAATTGTTGAAATGAATTTATCTTATTATATTAAAAAGTATTGGTTTAAATTGAATAATATTGTGTCAAATCAAATGAACATTTTGTTGTTTATGCAGACAGTGTAGTAGTGGAAACAAACATGACAACTATCGACTGCCACTGGAACCACAATGGAACTATTTTGGCAGTCGCCGGCTGCACTTCGGATAAGACGAACGTTGTGCAATTCTTTAGCGCCTATGGAGAGGTAGGTCATTTTTGTTGTTTCATACTTTAGTTCACCATCTCGCTTTCTATCGTGTACTGAATAAATGAATCCGACTACACTACTCAGTTATGCTCCGACTACACTATTAAGTTATGCTCCCACTACACTACTAGCGAAGTTCCTCGAGTGGAATAATGGTAGTATACCTACACTACTCGTTTGATTTAAGGAAGAACTCAGTCGAGAGGCAGACAGGCACGATCAGACATCAGACATGGATTACGTTCCTGTAGCATCTGCCGCTGTTTTGTCTCTTCTTGTCTCTTCTGTCTGATCTTGCGCTCTTACATTTTATAAATTATATTCGTGTTAATTGTCCAATAAAACCATGACTATGTAGGAAAAAGGGAGAATTAGATTATTTGAATGCCACTTGCAGAGTAGAAAAAATGTACATGTACACAATTATATTGTAGTTTAGAAAAAAATATGCAAAATATTGATAAAATCTACGTGCAGACAAAACAAATATTAAGTTGCCCGAGTAGTGCACTGAGCCACCTAGTGTTCCAACTTCAGCTTCTTTTTTAAGTTATGTTTTAAGTTTTATCCGTTATCTAGTGCCCATAGTGTAGAGTATCCTAGTTTAGGACTAGGTAATTGGTGAGGAAATGTCTCAAATATATTTATTTTATTTATTTATTTTTATATTAACTGTATGTATGTATGTGGGCATGTATGTATATTCATCTGTTCCCTCATAAGTTCTAAACTACTCATCATAATTTAACAAATGAATTATCGTTAGAAGCGTCTTCATCGTCCGCTGGTTATAGGCTATGTGACGTCACATTAAACTGAATATGGCGCCCTCTAGAGGACATAAACTCGAGAACTAAAAAAAAACATTTTCTATTATGCCGTGTTTGGTATTAAATGAAAGTGCTTAATTAACACATTTCGAAAATAAATATATTATAGCCCCAAAATAATTTAAATAAAAATATAAGCTAAAAAACTAAAACCCGACTACGATCTTAGTGGACTAAACAATTTCTAAAACATTTGGGGTCACAATGGGGGTGACAATGGGGGTGACGACCGTAGCTCTCAAACGGATGGAACGATTTATATGGTTGAAAAGTGATGTGATCGAGATGCTTCCTAGCTATAATGGGGGGTGTGAAGGTTATATATTTTTTTAGTTTGTGCTTGTTTACTCATACTGTTCTAAAGACATTGCATTATTTTATAGCACATACGAACTCTACGCGTTCCCGGCGGCTCTATGAAGGCGCTGTCTTGGGAGAAGCGATCACTAAGACTGGCTATAGCCATCGACTCCTTTATATACTTCGCTAACGTGAAGCCGGACCACAAGTACGCGTTCTACGGAAACACGCTCACTTTTGTTTCTGGAACTGAAACCGTCACGTTTTGGGACACAGTTACTCATCAGGTACTGAAACCATAGATCTAGTTAAAAGGGGAAGATTCAGCATGCTCTAATATCACGTAAACAACACCTGGACTAAAGCACCGCCGGAATTTGTGCGCGACGGCAATACACAGTTATGCGCGAGCGATAGAGATAAGTAGGGACGGGTCATTGTACGAATTTCTTCCTCTATCGCAGTCGTACTTTAGATATAACTACAGGCAAACACACCCACGCATCTACCTTTACAATGTCGTGCTTCATGTGCATCAAATATAGAGAGACATAGCGCGAATGAGATACAATAATTGTAACTGCTAATATGGAGAGTGGAGTAGGGTTTGTGTAGCAGTTACATGAACGTCGCCGCGTCGCTCCGATTGTGACTAAGGCCAATTATGTGCGTTGCATCTTATTTATGCGGTCCACGCCTTACCTAATCTTCCCACTTTTAATGAGATCCATGACTTAAATTATTTTTTATTAAGTCACCGGATTTTTCTTGTTTCTATGTTTATGATAAGCACATATTAATTTCATTTCAGTCTTGGATTAACCACATCCCTGACGTGATAGACATGTGTGGTGTAGACGAGTACTGCATCATAGCTACCTTGTCTACGCTCATCATATCAAACCAACAAGGGATACAGTGCGATGGTGAGAATTTCTAATATCTACGTCTAACTCAAAAGAAAAATTAATCCCGATTGCTGTCCTAATATTTGTGCTCGTAAGTTGTCAGTGCAGTAATTCTCATTTACTTGTTGCAAAATAATAACTAATCATTACATTAATGTATGGGTTTATGGAGTAGTATGTTGTTGTTGAGCGTAATTTACTTTTGTGTAATGTTATTTCAGCTAAATCTGTCTCCATCCCGGTTGTATATGTCACTATAAACAGTAAGGCGATAGTGGCGGCAGCTTCAAAAGAATCTTTTTTGATTTGGAAGTTTGCCACACCTTCCAGGCCTCGTAAGTAATCATATTTCTTTTATTTAGAAATATAGAGGATGTAACAAAATTACCTATTAAGTACCGGGGGATAATCGACACGTCACGGCGAACAACTTTAGTTTTACGACTTTTGAGTTTCGAAGTATTTCATTCATGTATTTACTTATAAATATTCCTCTAGGAACACTGTACTTCAAACCCTAATAGCATAGAATAAATAATAGTACTATCTAGTAGTCAGCTGGGAAAAAACAATATTGACCTTGACCTTGGTCTTTTTCCTAGTCTGGTTGTCAGACTTCGCGCATTGGAGCCTACTGCTCAGTAGTCAGTCGAAAGTCAAAGTGAACATCTGTAGAATTGATTTTTCGTTATTATTTTGTAAAAAGTTAATCTTATCATAAAATGTATGATGAGTTTCAAGTATAACATAACGTTGTTGTTTCCTAAGTCTTCGATGATTTAGTCAGCTATAAGTAAAACTTATTTCTTGAATTATGTGCATGCAGAGAGACAACAGGCTGACTCGCCCCACTTACTAGTGAACCGTCTCCACTCAATGGGGTCTTTCCACCAGCGGAATTTTAAATACGATGTATTCAACCATTGCACACGTAAACGAAAATACATGTTAGATCGAAACAAACCTGCTGCGTACTCATAAGGTTGTTCAGTGACTCGTTGTATATTAGATGTCTACAAAACTGTATGTCAGTATACTCGATAATGTGTATGCTGTGTTTGTAGGTTCTACAGAGCAGTTTTACCACGCTGACGGCTCGGCGATGACCACAGGCGATGGCGGTTTCCAAGACGACACTATCTGTTGTATAACGTGCTCCGACAGTCACCTACTGGTGGGCCGAGATTCGGGCACAATACTACTATTCTCTCTGGTTAACTTCAAGAAAGTTACCTCCATCAATATGAATTCGAAGCCGTACAAAATGGGGCTCAACTCCAACTCAAGGTAGGTGAAAAGTTTGGCCTTCATCATCATTAGGCGTGCTGTTCCAACTGAATAATAGGATTACCCCTCCGCATCCCGTGGGTGTTGTGTGAACCGGCTAAGGAAATCCAGGAAATAGACAACAGCATTTTTCCTGAGTATTTAGAGTAGGTAGTGTAAGTAGTCCTCTTGAGCAAGAGTCCGCCTGGCAAAGTACAAACTTTGTGTGATATTCAACCGGCAAGCATTAGCGTGTGACATTTTTATGTTCTTGATTGAAGGTCATTCGACATTATCCAAAGTCTCAGGGTACACGCAAAATGTATCAACCAAAGTTCACGTGACACTGCATTTGCTTTGGGCAGGCTTGACGGTTAACCTGCCATCAAGCAATTGACCTGTTCGCCTCGGCACTCAATTGAATAAACAAGCCCAAATTGAATAATTAGCTTAAAAGCTAATGAAAACACGCCTGCCCTGCCAAAAAATAACTTTTATTAATAAATTATATACTGTTGGAATGTGCTTATCAAGACCTTCAATTTGATACCCGTATTGTAAATTTCGATGTTTTTTTTCTAATTTGAAAGTGGTGCCTGGTGCCATACTGCCGCCATAATTAAAGTTTCAAAAAAAAACCCCTATGTTACTAGGGGGGATGTAAGGATTTTAACGATACCCCATACGTCTAAATCTGTTCAGGCATTTAAAAGTTATGGTGGAATAAAGAAACTCACATACATACATACATACATGAATGCTAAAAACAATACACTCCTATTTTTGGGCAGTCGTGTAAAAAATATATATCCCCGACCCATTACAGCTAAGAACCATCTCGATCACATCAGCTTTCAAACAGAAAAAAACCGCATCAAAATAGGTCCATTCGTTTGGGAGCTACGATCCTCCCCCTCCTTCCCCCTTATACAGCTAAGAACCTACTCAATTACATCAGCTTTCAAACAGAAAATACGCATTCAAATCGGTCCATTCTTCTGGGAGCTACCACGCCACAGACAGACACAATGATACGCACCCTAAACTTATAATACATTCAACCAACGATTATTTCATTAATTTTAGCAAATTCTACGTGATCGACCACCCTGGGTCCCTGTATCTCCTCAACACGGACATGGCAAACAACATTAGCATCGGCCAAGCGCTGCGCAAGGACGTGTGGAGCGCGCTGTGGGCGTCCGACAACCCGCACATGTTGGCGGTCGCGGAGAAAGCGCGGTTGTACGTCGTGCGGGACGCGGAGCCCGAGGAGCCGCTCACTATGCAAGGGTATTTGTGCAAGTTCAAGGTCAGTTGTGCTTACTGATAGGTAACTTCTGGACTACAATCTAGATCAAACTCGTGTTACTACATTAGGTCGCGTTGCGCCTAACTTTATGGCCTCTCTGAGTTATGCCTCCGCCCGTCCGGTCCCCTTGCTCTTGTAACAAAAATTTGCTTCTGCGAAAACCTTGTATGTTTGTTGAAATAAGACCACGACCAGTGAGATAGATGTATAAAGTTGTTATTCTCCAAGTAGTTTAGTCATAAATAACCGTTACTGAGGACAATTCTGTTGAGCAACTCAATAAACTAAACTAAGCTAAATCTAAATTTATTTTATTTTAGTGATTCCTAAAATTGATGATTTCAACTAAACTGAGACATCATTGTGACAGGACTAATTTGATTATGACAACGACTAAATTTAATTGCTAGTGTTGTCCACATTTAAATAATGAATAAATGTAATAATAAATTGTTGTTTATTATCTGTGTGAGTGAGTTTGTATAGAATTTTTCATAAGCCACTATGCGCATGCGCGATCGAATGTTTCGAACAGTGTGATTTAAAAGTGGACCATCACGAAACGGGCTATATCGTCTCGCCTTTATAACTGTATATAAGCCCCAGAGATCGAATGTAGGTGTCATTTTTCTGGGAAGCACTGCAACTGTTATGGCCTAGCGTGACGCTTAACATCAGGCGAGCGACTTGGATCATCTCGTCACAAAAAATAACTATTAAAAAAAAACTTTATTGTCAGCTCGATGATTTAGTGTTAATTTAAACATTACGGGGGAGGCAGGACGCACAGAGCAAAATCAGCGAAATTGATGTTTTTGTGATGTTTAATTCGGTATAACTCGCGATTTAGTAAGGGTAGCATATTGATTCCGGTGTTTTGGCACAGAATAAATAATAGTACAAGGTTTTGGTAAAGATCTCACTGAGAAAAAAAACTATTAGATATGAAAAAGTTTGCAAAAAGTCTACTTAGGACTAACAAATTTTTAAAAAATAATGTGTTATTACAAAAGTGACTGCAGCACCCGGAAAGTCCGTACTAAAATAAAGATTATACACATTTTAAACTCCAGCACAGAGCAAACGATAGGTTTTCAGGACCGTATCAAATTGTACGTGGCGTTGACATTTCACCACAAACAAACAGCCATGCACCCCAAAACAGCCATCCGTGTTTTCAATGAAACTAGTACATTTATGAAACGGATATCTAGTTATGTTTCGACGGTCACGCATGCGCACAAGGCTGTTGAAAGTTCTATTTTAATCTTCGGAGTGTGGCATACTTTAACGGTCACGCATGCGCACACATCACATCAGCTTTCAAACGGAAAAACCGCATCAAAATTGGTCCATTCGTTTGCAAACTACGATGCCACAGACAGCCACACAGATACATACACACACACACCCAAAACTTATAAAAAAAGAAAAGGTATGTAGGTACAAAGAAGATAATAATAATAATGGTCTAGTGGACTTTAAATAAGCGAATGAACTTTAAATGACTTTATATACTTAACATTTTTCAAAATAACGTATTTTTTCTGTTGGCGCATCACGTAAAAACTAGGTTTATAGTTAATAAAGTTTGGGTGTTAAAGGTTTTGGTGTATTTGGTATTTCAATCCGGTGAATAGAAGCCGAGCAATTGATAAAACATATTTGACGGTTGAGTGAAATTTGATATTTTATACCTTATAGGTATTTTTGGTCCTAAAATAACACACAGGTTACTTTTAACCCAGAAAAATGACCACGCGGGCAAAACCGCGGGTGTCCCACTAATAATCAGCCAAATTTACGTTTTTGTGATCTTTAATTCGGTATAACTCGCAATTTGTACGTTAAGTGAACGTTTCACGACAAACAAGCGGCCGTGCGCCCTAACACAGGCCATGATTTTTGTCTATGGTTTTCATTTCTTGCTGAGTTTTCGGCACGTGGGTTGTGTGTACCTTTATACGTAAACTAATGTACAACAGAATAGAAAAATACCACTAAACTAAACTGAGAAATTAAAATCAATTTAGATGTGTCAAACTAAAATTTAGTTTAGTGCATTGTTATCGGCTTGGAACAGGACTAAACTTAATTTTAGTGTAGTTTAGTCTAGTTCGTGCCAACCGAATCGGTACCACTGTTTTTTTTTGTTTTTAATTCCTAGTCGTCGAAGCGGAATAAAACGGGACGATAATAAACGAATAGGCGCGGTACGCAGCGCCTAGTGTCGCATGTTGCATCTCAAATTTTTGTGGCGCATGCTAATTTGAATTTTTGACGTGTTTTAAAGTAAATACGAGTAGTACCAGGTAATGACGTACATAAATAAAATAAATAAATATATTTTGGACAATACACATCAATTACCCAGCACTAGACAACGGATAAACATACACAGATTTACATCCATGACCTCGGAAACAAACATTTCTGCTCATCACGCAAATGATTGTACCTTGCGGGATTCGAACCCGCGACCAGACGTTGACTTCGCAGTCAGGGTCACTAACCATTCGGCCAACTGATCGTCAAGAGTAGATATGTAATGAACCCACCTACGCAAGAACACATATTTATAGAAACGATACTATGTAAAATACATACACGTAGTCGAATACCTAATGCGTGCAGCGTGCATATAATTATATGCGCATTCAAAAATCTGCTGATGGTTTTGCACTGGAGTAAAATTGTGCCGTATACTTATTTTTCAGGAACTTGAAATTACTACAGCGCTGTTAGACAACATTACCGACAAATGTACTCCGCAACACATTGTGCAAGTCGAGGTGAAGTCCTTGAGAGATACTCGCCAGCTCATTGAGAAAGTGGGCTTGAAAGAAGCGGAGAACTTTATTAAAGACAACTCCCATCCAAAGTTATGGTAAGCGCCATACCTACCTTTATTACCGCATACCTACTAAAAAATTGACTGAGACGTGGTCGCTAACTATTGGTCTCATACACAAGCTCAGAGTTGCGCAGCGTGCAATGAGAGCTATGCTCGGTGTTTCACTACTTGATAGAATCAGAAATGAGGAAATCCGTAGAAGAACCAAGGTTACCGACATAGCTCTCAGAATTTGCAAGTTGAAGTGGTAATGGGCAGGCCATATAGTTCGCAGAACCGACAACCGCTGGAGGATAAAGGTTCTCGAATGCGACCACGAACAAGCAAGCGAAGTGTGGGGAGACCTACCACACGATGGACCGACGACATTGTAGCCATAGCAGGAAGTCGGTGGATGGAGGTGGCACAAGATCGCTCGTCATGGCGCTCTTTGGGGGAGGCCTATGTTCAGCTGTGGACTTCTAAAGGCTGACATGACGATGACTAAAAATTAATGGTTAAACTAAAATGGCGGACGTAATCCTCCATGTTGTTTGAAAGATATTTTTTTTGTCAAAACCTTCAGCAAAATGAAAGCTTTCTAATGTTAATTGCATAGTAAACGGGCGCCATTTTAAAAATAATGTGAAACCGCGGCCACTTATTACTGGCTTTAATAAATCGATAAAGGACTCCTGTCCTAAAGAGTCGCGTTCCTGTGATATTGGAGCTCAAATATAGCGCACGACCTACATCAACCTAGCTGTTTCTGTCCTACTTCAATTTTTTTTTAGGTTTTTTATCTACACTCACATTGTCAAATCCTGATTATGAAACCAAAAATAGGGGGGGTGGTAATTTTTTCCCCGGGGAAACGATAAAAATCGGTGGATATACAGCGGGACGGGAGTAGCGTTGTCTATGGTTCAGTACCAATGAATTTTACTTTTTAGTCTTCAATATTTGGACAAATCCAACATACTTTCAAGAATCATTCGTTAATATCTGTGCGCGCGCACAGATATTAACGCACGCGTCGTCAGTTGCGTGCTGACGTTCGTAGCGCTCGTCACGGCTTGTCGGCATGACACTCCCAGATGAAGGATTTCAAAATAGTCCGAAACTGGTTGGAGTATTTCCGTGAGTTTTTAGCCGTTTTATTTATATTAATATCTGTGGTTTATAGATTATATTTATATAGCTATAAACCATATATGAGATAGCTGTTATTGATTAATAGCAGTCGTTAAGCCATGTCCCTCGGGCGGTTTGACAAACTCTGACATCCGAGGCCAGCACTACCTCATACGACAAACAAACATAGATTATATTTCCAAAAATCGTACCATTGACACACCTCGGACACTTGCCTTGATCTATATACAAAAGCCGCGTTCTAACTACCACATAGACAGAGTAGACACAGTCACTATACACATGTCGTTTTGTATACGAAATTTGTTGTCCAGAAATTCAACGAGTCACGGGCATCTCAGATATACCGCCCACGCCGAAGAAATTTTCTTGCATAGTTTGCGTTTCTCGCATCAAAAGATAATTATAAAATGCTCGCGACATTGTGGATGTATGAAGATAAACTTTTATACCCACCTTCAAGAGACGGCGATATATATTCCCCGTCTTACAATTATATTTAGCATCATTGCCGTCTTATATCAATCGGAGAGTATTTTAATCTATGTTTTTCGAGTCTATGCTTTTAAGCGGGAGTTGCGATTTAGTAGCGGCACATAATGTCTATGACAAACGTCAATAGATACATTTACTCCATTGATTTTATCCCTTTCCTCGATTGCGTTGTTAAGTAAAGTAGAGAATATAATGATTTCCATTGAGAAGTGGATAAAGACGGGGGAAAGATAATTTGTCCACCCCCCATGCTAGGCCTGCAGAATGTTACAGTTCGACCCGACCAAGGAGGTTTTTTTTAATTCATTTCTTTTCGTTTATTATCTATGGCAGCGTGTGCTAGAGCACATTCGCGGTAGTCTCAACTGCTGGATTTCGACGTCATAATTTACTTTACATTATTTTACAGTGTAATGTTGGTCAAAAGTCTTATTCTGACAAAAATAATAGACCGCGATATCGTGACTTTTTCAAAATGGCTGACTTTTACGATGCCAGGCTTCATAGTAAAATTTTAAGACCTCTTTTAGATTTATATAAGTACATAAATATTTCTCTAAAGTAAAATGTACATTATATTATACATATATTTCAGGTTGTTACTAGCAGAGGCAGCTTTAAAAAAATTCGAATCTGAATCTGCCCTAGAAACAGCAGAGGCCGCTTTCGTAAGGCGAAATGACTACGCAGGAATTAGATTTGTGTCGCGTTTGAACGCATTACACTCCAACGCACTGAAAAAGGCTGAGATATTATCTTACTTTAAAGACTTCGATGGCGCCGAGCAGATATATCACGACGAAGACAGGCGGTGAGCAAAAACTAATAATATTAACCCAAAATGCAAATATGGAAAAACAACAACATACCTGGGTAAACTAAGGTCAACCGGGGTATTGGCGTCTATCAGGTTTTTTGATGTACCTCATAAAATATTCAACATATAACAACTTCTACCATCTGTTCATTATTATTTTTTCTAAATTAATTACATGAATCCCTCCCAATCCTCCCGTGGATGTCGTAAGAGACGACTAAGGGAATACGCACCGAAAGATGTGCAGCAGCGTCTACCGTGATTTGATTTTTG
Organism: Alsophila aescularia; assembly: GCA_946251855.1. Lineage (NCBI taxonomy): Eukaryota > Metazoa > Arthropoda > Insecta > Lepidoptera > Geometridae > Alsophila > Alsophila aescularia. The sequence continues at coordinate 52,254,610 of OX276375.1, forward strand.
TAACACTGCGGTCACCGATCCGCTTGTCAAGCGTGGTGACTATGGCAAACTCCCCCAATATGATAGACACACCGCAAAGACGGCCCCCAGGCCCCGGCGGCCCCGTTATTCCTGGCACCGGTAGCAGCCACGGTAACAGCGGAGCAGGGGGCGCTAAGAATCCCCGGCAGAGACCTAGCTACCAACCCCCACGATCTCTGGCATACCTTATACTCAGAATTACTGAACGGTATTCGTTGAAGGTCATAAAGGTGTGCCCACACTCGAAACGCCCGGACGATGAAATGGAGGCTATGTACGCAATGCCATACATGCCCCGAAAGCACACTTCACAGTGGTGATGGGGGACTGGGCACGGCTGGGCATGAGGAATGACGATGAACTGAGAGTGGGGCAGTTTGGATTTGGACAGCGGAACCAAAGGGTTATTTTGTCCTTGGGTCATAGTGACATAGATTTTTGTGAAATTATCATTGGTTATTTACTAACTTTGCTCTCACAAATAAAATGTTCAGAACGTCTGGATTTCTCAAGGGGTAAATGCGTCTGTAAAAAATGGTACGCACTTTCCCCATTTCTATAAAAATATGCTCTGGTAGCTTGAGTATTTAGTATTATTAAGATTTACTAAACGATTCATAATACAAAATTTGATTTAAACCAAAACATGTTAATTTCAGTCCTGAAAGCTAAACAGTTTAAAGTTTATTCAATAAAGTCGCGTTTGCCCCACCACGGGAAAATGCGTCTAAAATTCCTGCTTTTAAAAAGACAATAATCTCTCTTCATATTATAACTTGTGGAAGAAACCAATAAATGAATCTTGCACACAAATAGTTTTCAAATACATTTGTGTTCAGGAATTTTCTAATAATTTCATAGGAGGTGCTAACATTTTGCGGGTAAAAATGTGACGCTATTGCCCCGGTTGAGCTTATACTACTTTCATGTGCCGACTCAGAGTTGAATTTAGCACAGGAATAGGAAACACCCTTCTGACTCGGAAATACGCCCGTTAGATTAGACAACATCAAGAAATCTGTACTGTTGTTACAGAGATTTAGCAATAGCGCTACGAAAACGGTTGGGCCATTGGTTCCGCGTGGTCGAGCTGATGAAGATGTCCGCCAGCACCACCGACGCGCAGATCAAACTGGCTTACAGCTGCATCGGCGACTACTACATCGATAGACAGAACTGGTACATTTATAAAACATAAGAGCTCATTTTGGCGCCACTGAGACGTAACAGTTCAATTAACATTCATATGCAAATAATACAAATTCATCGCTCCGTGTTTTGGATGCCACGTGAAGCTGTAGGTCCTGGCTGTTATTGATTAATAGCAGTCGTTAAGCTATGTCAGAGGCCTGACAATAAGCCAATGCAAATTTATAAAGAAGCAGGTAACTCTTTTTGAAAAATAATATTACTCTTCCAGTGAGTTTAGTCTGGCAATGAACCGTCAGAATACGTGCATCCGACACCCACTACGCTGTTTTAAATTTCTGCTAACTAAGCTAAAATGTGGCAAGCAAAAAAATAAATAGGAAATTAAATTTAAGTAGAGTCTTAATTACGCAATATACATATTTATAGTCACACTAACATACAAGTCTCTTATTTTTTTTGGATTGTTGTACGTAAGAGGTGACCACTATACCATCAGGTTCACTAGGCATCTAAAACTTATATTTAACTTCGGATGATTTTAAATCAAATATTTTAATTGTTTCGGTTACGGATACATCCAAAACATCCCTTCTATATATAACTCAAGTCAAATAGACTATACCTACTTATTAGTCTCTTCTAAGAAGTACTGTTCGATCTACCGTCTGCCCTAAGTTGATGTTTGTTTAGGACGGGTGCACTCGAATATTACACTATGTCAAACAATAAAGAGGGCTTGAAAAAATGCTACATGGCTTTGGAGGACAATGATGCTCTATCCAAATTGAACACTGGTATTTCTCCGCGACTTAATAAGGTATGCCTGTCAAATCTTATTAAATACATTTTTAAGAGCAACATATTATGTAAACAGCTCAGCACCTAACATATTAAAAGCTTTTATTTAACTTGCAATGTTCGTATGTATGTTGTATGTATGTTTGTTAAGGTCAAATCTTGCTAGCTGAATTAGAACTACTTCCTCTTATCCTACGGAGTTAAATTTTTACATGTTGGTTCTGTTACGATGACAATACATTTTATGGTAAGCATGACCTGAATCGACATCCAGGAAGCTCCAGATAAAGGAACTCTTCAACGGTTAACAGCACAGACACGAAATTTTGTGTACGCATTTTATTATGATAGCCGGTTTTAAGTTTTACCATACTACTGCTACTACATTAAAGCTTAATTTTTTAAACATTTTTTCATTAACTTATTTTTATATTGCTTAGTTACACGAGAACTTAGCGAAACTGAACGTGGCAGATGATTCAAGCGATACAAACCTTCAAATACCATCTGTAGTTGGCATCATGCAATTGAAAGAGAATGGCAGAATGATGCAGGCTGCTTCTATGGCTTTCCAGGTAAACTGAATTAATGGTTTATCTTCGTCATAATTTAATTAAAATATTTATAGTCAAATTGACATTCCTTTCTTTTCTGTATTGTAGTTAGCTAATATCGAGGCATCTAAAAACTCGTCGCCTACGAAGATAATGAAGCTTTACATATTAGCTGGCCATCTCTACAGTCAGCACTCAGTGGGTAAGTTAACCCGGATAAGATACATTAAGTATTGTTTTTACTAGACTACGGTGAAGCAAAAAGGAGGGTTATGATTTTGACCGGTATATATGTAATGTTCATCTATTTCTTTATTTTGTCTAAATCATTACACAAATCGACCGACAGATGGCGGTATAACCATCTCAAAACAAGCGTAGTCAAATGACACAGGCCGGTGACGGGCAGCAGCGTTACCGGTGTGAAAAGCTACCTCTGCGATCGCCAACCCGCATGCCCAGCGTGGTGATTATGGGCAAAACCTCGTCATGAAAGGCACAAATAAAAAATGGCCCCCAGTTCCCGGTCGCCCTGCTAGTCCTGACCACGGTGGTGGTCAAGGAGGGGCATGCTCCGTGCACCCACTGGCTTCACCCACTGGTGGGTGCACGGGTAATTCGCATTTACCCGTCCACCCACTGCACTAGAGTTGGAAACTAATGAAGAAATAATCGACATTTATGAAGAAAAAAAACAACATGTTTTGTAATTAGGTAACAAGACATTTTAAAGTGACAGATGTCAAAATAATCGTCAATTATGAAGAAGAAAAAAAACACCGAGGCTGTGTTCACTTACACGCTCGAATCATCCGTGCGATTATCGCTCGATCATCCGGAGTTAGTGAACGACTTTGGACGTCCACATAGAACTGACAACTGTCAAGTGTCAGTTTCATACTATTCCTCCCAAACTATTTATCCCCTACTATTTTTTCGGATGACCCAGGCGTACGTCCAACGACGCCGTGAACGATTTCGAGCGATCGCGCGGATGATCCGTGCGTCCTCGAACGTGTAAGTGAACGAGCCCCTAGTATTATAAATAGGTAGTAAGACATTTTAAAGTGACAGATGTAAAACTTCAAAGTCATACGTCAACACCTGACAAGATTTAATCGATATCTTCGTTTTGGATGACAGCTGTCAAACTTAAAATGGCTATAACTTTAAAACTAACGATCCTGGACTAGTAGTTTCTTTACATAAGTGATAGATCTCATCGAAATCTTCATTTTGGATGACAGCTGTCAAACTTAAAATGGCTATAACTTTGAAACTAACGATCCTGGACTAGTAGTTTCTTTACAGAAGTGATAGATCTCATTGAAGTCCTCATTTTGGATGACAGCTGTCAAACTTAAAATGGCTATAACTTTGAAACTAACGAACCTGGACTAGTAGTTTCTTTACAGAAGTGATAGATCTCATTGAAATCTTCATTTTGGATGACAGCTGTCAAACTTAAAAGGGCTATAACTTTGAAACTAACGATCCTGGACCTACGAATAAATAATAAGTCAGGAAACGTAACAGTGTTAATAAAATGACCCAACAAAAGTCGTGCCCAAGTAGGTGGGGCTTAAAAGTCGTGTCCAGCGCGTCATCAGTCGTACATTTTTCATGCAAGCGAGCACACGTCATATCTTCGCGTACGTTTTAATTTTATCATTGTGAACTACAGCTGTGAATCATCATGCCAGCATGTGTTGTGAAGTGGTGCAGGAGCCATACAAGATTAAAATGTCCAGGGATCACTTTACACTAGTAGTAGTTGCAAAATTAGAATTATATTCAAAGACGTTCAAATACATTATCAAACCGCGATGGTCAATACTATGCAAAATGAAGTTAGTCAATTTTTGCACTAAAGTTGAATTTCTACTCGATGAAATTTTTAAATTAAGCTGTTATTTTTTTCACGCAGATGATTCATACCTAAGAAACGTCAACATATTTAGGAGAATACTAAACAAAATGAGCAAATAAACAATAATGAACGATTACAGTTGGTATGTAATATATGTTTGGCTTTTTCGACTCATGGGAATAACAATAGCATTAAAAAAACAGTTCATAGTTTGATCGAATTAAAGCACGTTTAATTTTTCAGGCTAATGAAAATTCACCTTCTCGAAATTTTGAAGTGTCTGAGTTGCTCAAAAAAACAAATAATGCAAACCCTCAAGGAATAAGGCACAAAAACTTGTAAGATTTCACTATTTTTTTTGCACTTAATATTTAGGTTTGATAGGAATTGAAGGACGGTGTTGAAGACAACACCGTCATTACATTCAGTGTTGATATTATTCTCCTGAAAATAACCTTACCAACCAAGAAAAAGAACCAAGAAAAACAAAATTAAAAAATAATCTTATTTCAACCGAAGTCTTTAGTTTTGAAGAAAGAGGATCATGCGTTACGCCGATAAATATACCATCGTCAGATATTGAATCTGCTCTGAATACTCCTAAAACACACATTTTAAAGCAAAAACTAAGAAAAAAACTATTTTGGCAGTATAACGACTATCACAGATCAGAAATCTACAACGCCCAAATAAAAGATTAACTATGAAGAATATTTCACTTAAAATATTTTATCCCAATTGAAGAAAAATAGATTTGGCGATACTACAGAAAATACTGCATTGAATGATTTTTCGGACGATATAGTTTTAGCCCTTAAAAGGAAAAAGTCAAAAGTTACTTTAATCTTTGATGACTGTGCATCTAACATCGCTACGGCTAAGATGTTGGGTTGCAATTTTGAAGACACAAACAATTCAAAATCGTTTTTTGACCACCCATCTACCGGAGACCCAGTAGTTGTAATATTAGATCCATTTCATATGGTGAAACTTGTGCGTAACACATTAGAGGAAAAATACACTCGTAGATAAAAACAAGAAAAAAATTAAGTGGGCACATTTGCAGAAACTGAAAAATGTTCAAGATATCGTTGGATTGCATTTTGCGAATAAATTGTCAAATCGGCATCTATACTTCCGAAATAATATCATGAACGTGAAACTAGCGATTCAAACCTTAAGTCAAAGTGTAGCTGATGCGATTAAGTTTGGTTCGCAACAGTTAAACATGCCTGATTTTCAAGAAACAGATGCAACTGTTAGCTTTTTAGAAACGTTTAACAACCTTTTCGACATACTAAATTCAAGACCGACGATACGGGTTTAAACACCCTTTTTCAGTGGTAGAAAAAGAAAAACTACATGACGTTTTGGATCAAAGCGAAAAATATATTAAAGGTCTCTAAATCAATGTGCAGTCAAAAAAAACTCGGAACAGTAAATGGACAAAGAGTAACAGTATATACTAACTCTTTGAAACCAGTGACCAAAACTCAGTCCAAAACTGGACTTCTAGGACTCCTCATATGTATTTCAAGTTTTAAATTACTTTTTGCACGGCTAGTAGAGTTACATATATAGAAATTTATTTAACCATATTAAGCCAAGATCATATTGAGTTGTTTTTGGAGTGATCCGCAACCACGGCCGTTGCAACAATAACCCAAACGCCTGACAGTTTATGGAAATATATAAAAATAATTTACTGAACTTGAACCTCAGCTCTAAATTCACAGGCTGACAGGAGGACATTCCGTTTTAAATTTCTCAGAATCCGTCTTCACTACATTGCGAAGAAAGATTCTCTTTTAATGTCTTCTGGACAAAAACTTAATAAATTAATTATATTTCGTGGGACAAAGAATTTAATGAATTGTAAAAAGTGAGCCAAAAAAAAAAACATTGTACAGTAATATTGTTTTATTACTGACTTGGTCCGGTCCACTTATTGCATAACATCGTCCACGCCGCTATGACTCAGCTGTCATAGCAGACATTGCATTACGCGCGTGAACCAATCCCTGCTTTCGTTCTGAATTTAAACCAATCACCAAGCATGTCTATTTGTAACCTTGGAAGTGATTCGTACTTTGAATCTTACGTCGTTTTGGTTTGAAGTAGGGGCACTTTTATTGTGACATGTGTTCTGAATTAGAGTTCCTGACTTAATATTTATTCGTAGTCCTGGACTAGTAATTTCTTTACAGAAGTGATAAGTTTCATCGATTTCTTTGTTTTGGATGACAATTGTCAAACTTAAAATAGCTGTAATTTTGAAACAAACAATCGTGGACTAGTAGTTTCTTAACATAAGTGATAGATCTCATCGATATCTTCGTTTTGCTGTCATCCAAAAAGAAGATGTCAATGAGATCTAACACTTTTGTAAATTTTGTTGGCAAAGCTCCCATGGTGTGACTAAAATCGAGATTGACTTCATCATGACGGACAATAAGCACATATTTAGGGATGTCTCAGTGATCGCAAGGTTCAAAACCGGTAGTGATCACAGACTTGTCCGAGGCTCCTTGGATATCGACAACAACCTTGAAAGATGCCGTCTGGTGAAGTCTACGCTCCGACCCAACCTGCTACAGGCCGCTGTTGGATCAGAACAGTTCCAACTTAAGTTGGAAAATGGATTCGCTGCCTTGGAAACCACAAATGACGTAGACGAGGAACTCCAAAAAGTTGTGGGAATCCTTAGAAAGGAAGGCACTAAATTTTGTCAGCTGCAGCGTACGGGCACGAAGTCTAAAATCTCGGATGAGGCTCTTCGGCTTATGGACGAGCGACGGAAGCAACAGCAATCCACACCGTCAGAGAAAAAGGAGCTGAATTAAAAGATCAGCAAGCTGGTGCGACTTGAACTCCGATGCTCAAATATACGCCGGATAGAAACGGCAATTGAGCAAAATCGAGGGTCATAAGTTTTCTCCCATCAATTGAGTAGACTGACGAAGCTCAATACCAATAATGGCACAACCGTCGTCTCTAAGCCGGAGATCCTTTCTGAGATCGAAGACTTCTATGACCGATTGTACAACTCGCATGCTTCTAGACCCGAACCCAGCACAGAGGATTCCCGCGCAATACTGACCTGCCACTATACTGATGAACTGCCCGACGTCAGCCTAGGCGAGATTGAGTTGGCGCTCAAACAACTTAAGAATGGGAAGGCCCCCGATGAGGATGGTATAACTTTGGAGCTCTTGAAGGCAGGGGGGAAACCCGTACTTCGGGAGCTTCAGGGGTTATTTAGCACCGTTCTTACCAGTGGGAGAACTCCAGAAGCATGGAGCAAGAGTTTGGTCGTACTCTTTAAAATAGGGGATAAAACCCTTTTAAAGAACTACCGACCTATTTCACTCTTGAGTCACGTTTATAAGTTGTTTTTGAGGTTCATCTCAAATCGTCTCGCAAGAAGACTTGAAGAATTCCAGCCTCCAGAACAGGCCGGGTTTCGCCAAGGATTTAGCACCATAGACCACATACACACAGTTAGGCAGATTATATAGAAGTCCGAAGAGTATAACCAGCCCCTGTGTCTTGCTTTTGTGGACTATGAGAAGGCATTTGATTCCGTTGAAACCAGGGCGGTTCTGGAGTCTTTGCAGCGTTGTCAAGTGGACTAGCGATATATCGAAGTGCTGAGGTTTCTGTATGACGCCGCGACTATGAGTGTCCAAGTACAAAACCAGCAGTCTAAACATATCCAACTGCGCAGGGGAGTGAGACAGGGGGATGTAATATCCCCGAAACTGTTCACTAATGCCTTGGAAGATATGTTTAAGACGCTGGACTGGAAAGGAATGGGCATTAATATTAATGGCGAGAACATCTCACACTTACGATTTGCCGATGACATAGTCCTAATGGCGGAGTCGTTGCAAGAATTGCAAATTATGCTGATCAACCTTGTTGATGCATCTCGATGCATCGGTCTCGGAATGAACATAGATAAGACCAAGATCATGTTTAACGATCTTATTGACCCGGAACCGATTGCAGTCAATTGTGCACCTCTTGAAGTTGGTCCAACAATATGTTTACCTAATTAGGTAAGAACAACTTTGAGAAGGAAGCTAACAAAAGAATTCATCTGGATTGGGCAGCATTCGGCAAGCTACGTCAAGTGTTCTCGTCGTCCATACCGCAGTACCTGACGACAAAAGTCTTCAATCAGCGCGTCCTACCAGTCATGACCTACGGAGCTGAAACGTGGACACTCACGGTCAAATTAGTCCACAAATTTAAAGTTGCTCAGCGAGCTATGGAGAGAGCTATACTTGGTGTTTCTGAAGGACAAGATTCGTAATGAAGATATCCGACGGAGAACCGAGGTAACCGATATAGCTCAAAGGATGGGCAAGCTAAAGTGGCAGTGGGCTGGTCACATTTCCCGAAGAACCGATAACCGTTGGGGTAGACGAGTTCTCGAGTGGAGACCACGTTTATGAAAACGTAGTGTAGGACGCCCTGTGGCCAGGTGGAGTGACGACCTGTGAAAAGCGGCTAGAAGAAAATGGATGAGAAGAGCTGAAGACCGAGCTCAGTGGCGTGCATTGCGTACGTCCAGCAGTGGACAGATTTAGGCTGACGATGATGATGATGATGATTACACAAATCATTATAAAACAAAAATTAAATTTATATCATTTACGCTAACCAGTACCGCTTGTTGAACCTTTTTTCATAGGTACTTATAAACTACAAACAAATTAGTTAGTTACTTAAAACTAGTTATATTTAATGTGGGACATTTGGTTGTCATAATTTCCCCCGTCCGATACTCAACACCTCTCCGCTAGAACAACGCTTAATAATTTTATGCGAGAATGTACACTAGCACAAAGCAAGTTCCTTTGTACTTTCCCCCACCTGCCTTCACTTCCCCAAACCCAGTTTAACTCCCCCAGTTTTACTTTTCTAAGTATGACCACACCGAAAGGTAACGATCGCGCAGCGATTTTTTGTGCTGAATACGACCCCAGTGCATTACACTAGAAGCTGGTTTTCACATAAACCCCACAGACAGATGTATATTTGCAGATAAGGTTTTCGTTTCGCCTTCACTCCGAAACTAAACGAAAACATCGTGAGAAAAGTGGCATTTCCACGAAACATTGAATTAAAAACTCACGCGATAAATGCGTAGCAATCGACGTCCTTTCGTGCTTCATTCACCATCACGTTCGATCGCCTTCAGTACGCGCGAACTAGTGGTTTACACACCGCGACGCATGGGTTCGATCGGTGATCAAATGCTCGCTTACAGAACGACAACGATGGCAATTTATACGGCATATTTTTGTACGGCAGAGGGAGCGAGCGGGCGGTCGGCCATGCGGTGCTGGCGGCTGGGCGCGGCTGAGGCGCGGGCGGCGCGCGGCGCGGCGGCGGCGCGGGCGAGGCCGGCGCGGGCGGACGCCGCGTTGCGCGCCGCTGCTCGCCTCCACGATGTCATCGACTTGCTGCACCCCGCGCAGCATTTACAAGTAAAGCGAACCGCTAACCTCAAACCAAAACTACCAAGCTGCGTCCGTGGTGGCGATATACGTATAAGTATGCGACTAATCATAGGTCACAATTATTTATAACTAGTTTTCCCGCCCGCGAGTTCGTACGCGCGGACTTCTGTTTATCGCGAAAAAAGCATCCTATTTTCTTTTAGGATATTAAAAACAAATGGTAGGTATAGCACCACTCTTGATGTTTTTTTGAAAGACTTTTCATTTCACAGACCATTATGTGATGACAACCGTTCCTTAGAGTGAGTAATCAACATTTTCCAGTTTTCCCATGGAAACTTACAATTTTCTGGGATAAAAATCCTATGTTATGTGTATCCTATGTTTTATTCTAGCTGTCTCCATTCTAAATTTCATCAAAATCCGTCCAACCGTTATCGCGTGAAAGCTCCCCAAACAAACAAACAGACAACGTTTCACTTTTATATATTGGTATGGATATCAGAGTAGCAATAAAATAAAATAGGTCGATAAAAATACGAAATACGAGTCCCAATTTATTCCATCCGCTTCTCAGAATGTACAAAGCGGACCAGTAACCCTATTATGAATTCAATCAAACGCTCAAAACTGTACTCGCTATCGAGTATCCTAACATTTTTGTATGAAATCTAGCGCTGCGCCGCTAGCGGTAACTAATTGTCATTATAAATCGTTAGCTCAATTATGAGTTTGGTTAATTAAACTACAATAGAAATATAGAATAACGTGAGGAAATGTAGATATTACGCCCTCATGCTGGCGCCTTCTTAGCATTGGTCTGTTTCTAAATATATGAAAAAGATACCGGCTAGTGAACTCAATGTCATTTTGGTTCAAACGATAGAGATATATGGCGTTGTAAGGGTCTTCATCGTGGAAGTGATTGTGTTTTCCATTTTAGAGTAAACATATATGTTTATTGTCTGTTTGAATGTATGTTGAAAATAAAAAATCAAATCTGTTTAAATAAAGTAAAATACGTTTATAGTGACAAAAAATATAACGGGTAAACTCAAAAAATATTGAAGCGATTTTAAATATCCTTTCACGTTAATAAAGCTACATTATCAGCAAGTAACATGGGCTGTCCGTACTTTATATTTGAAAAAAAATCTCAATCCCTACTAAAATTGCAATAATGTAACCCAGCCCCCAGTCACACACGATGATAAAATGGCAGTGACATAACTACTGTAGTAGCGTTAACTGACGACAGCGATTGTCAAAACTGTGACCCGTAATAGCAAAAACATGCAAACTGAGAATCCGTCTTACGAAAGAAGTAGCGGCGATAAGAGGAACTAACGTTGAACGCTTATAAAATTTTCGCTTTTACAAAGAAACTGGCGTCGTGGCTGTGAGACTTCTTGCGTAAGTCGGACTCTACCTACCCTAAAACGATTTTAGACTGACCTCACGACAAAAACTCTTTGGCCGAACTAATTCGTGTGCGGGCAAAACAAAAAGCTTAAAATAAAAAAATAAAAAACGACTGCGAACAAAACTAAAGAGAGTTAAACAAGCTTTAGATTCTTGATTTTGAAATATAAGATGCAGACTTTTTAGATTTGTTCGCAGTAGTATTTTTACATAATAGTATTTTTTATGGCCCACTTTCTTGGGGCTGTTTCTTAGAAAAATAAAATAAAAAAACGACTGCGAACAAAACTAAAGAGAGTTAAACAAGCTTTAGATTCTTGATTTTGAAATATAAGATGCAGACTTTTTAGATTTGTTCGCAGTAGTATTTTTACATAATAGAATTTTTATGGCCCACTTTCTTGGGGCTGTTTCTTAGAAAAATAAAATAAAAAAACGACTGCGAACAAAACTAAAGAGAGTTAAACAAGCTTTAGATTCTTGATTTTGAAATATAAGATGCAGACTTTTTAGATTTGTTCGCAGTAGTATTTTTTACATTATAGTATTTTTTATTTGCCACAGTATCGGGGCTCTGCCACACCCACTTTCTTGGGGCTGTTTCTTAGAGAATGAGTTTATCAAAAACAGCCGCCCTTATCAAGAAGTTTAGGAGAATTTGCCTCCTGTGATTCCTGCTACCGTAACCGTGCGGACCTTCTATTCATCGCAACCCTGTACTCCCGCTTTGGCATTAAAGTTTCCCATGACAATGTCGCTTTAGCGGTTTGATGGAACGCTGAAGATATGGCTTCATACAAATCTTCCACTTCCTCATCCGAGTGTGCCGAGTCGGTGCGTATATACATTACAGCCTTGAGACTATAGCTCTCGTTAAGTTTTAGTGATAGACACATTGGAGGAGATTTCTACAACATTGTCAGCGAGGGCCTTATAGACGAGGTATTTATTATTGACCCCCTCTCAGAAATGCATTGTGACATGGTTCGAAGGTTATGGTGTCCTCTCCCTCTCTTCGGGCTTCACTTAGCCCCAGAATCTGCCAACGTATCCTATGCAATTCCGATTCCAATTGTGCCAAATTCTCTTCCAGCCTAAGCGTTCGTCCATTGTATGTCAAGCCAATTCAAGTGGTTTTTGGTGGCCTACCGTCGCCCGGGGATTCTTCGCACTGACACTTCGAAATGACAGGGAGTCATTTCCGAGACCGCCACCGTGGTTCGGACTAACCGGGCGACCGGGCGCAATTTTTTGTTTTTCTCTTTCATTTGAAGGTTATGCCCATAATCGTCACACTGGGCATGCGGGTTGGCGATCGCAGGATGTAGCCTTTCGCACCAATGACGATGCTGCCCGTCACCGGCCTGAGCCATTTGGCTACACCAGTTTGGATGGTTATACCGCCATCAGTTAGCTAGCAGGATGCGCCACGAGCAGGTAGGTTGGCTTGAAGCGGTCAGTTGGTGTTTCGCTTCCTTACATCCCATTAACATTGTAAAATTGTGCTTTTGTACTTATATTGTACTTTATAGGTAAATAGGCTACTTTTAACCCAGAGAAATGAAACGCGGGCAAAGTTAGTTAATAAATAAATGGCTAAGTCATCTACACCCCTCCCCCAAAACCCTACCGTAGTAGGTTCTGGTCCATAACTACCTAAAAATGATAGTAATCTAAACAACGGTAATATAATCTTTTGTCAACAGGCGTGGTGCACGATAGCGTCGATAGCTATTCAAGCACGAGCGTTCGAATTGTGTTCTAAGGCATTCATCAAATTAGAAGTTATAAACGTAAGTACAATATATATTATGGAAATCGTATCACGACGTGAAATACGATCGAACATCATCATGATGATTTTACGACTACGTGTTTTTTTATATAAGGCTTCCAACACATGGAATCCATGGACCAAGCCACCGCCACTTGTGGTCAGCGAAAATCAGCAGATTGCACTGATCAATCCATACATTCTGTATGGACTCGTCGCACATGTGTCTTGTGGCGGCCACGCGCAATATCAGTCGTCGCCACTTGCTTCCTGCGGCCTTTGCTGGATACATACCGCGCCGAGTAGACAAAAATGTACCGACCACCGGCCACCAGCATCAGTCGCGTGCTACCACTTGTGAGCGGCTATGGCGAGAGGCTCATGTGCGGGGTGCCGGAATAGGCTTGCGTTTGGCCACTGTCTCACCTCACCTGATGTTTAGCGATGGTGGGATCGGTCAGTAACAATAGGGTGGCAGAGAGGGCAAAATGGCACGGGCCCCGGCTCGAGGGGGGCCCCAGCCAGAAAGGCCGTGAGCACAGGAGGAATCTTTAAAAGTATTTCAAAATTTAGTAAAAAAGTATTAATTTTGTATTTAATCAATTTATGTAGTTAAAAAAAAAATTTGTAAAAAGTATTAATTTTGTATTTAACCAATTTATGTTTGGTATTTAAAAAGGGAAGTGAATAGTGTAGCAGAAAAAGGGTCCATCAACCCTGAATTTTCTAAAACTCGTCAGAGGAAGATAGAACGTAATTTGATGAAATTTGGAGGAAAATGAACATGTTCTATATGTGCATTGGACATCCTCATTAATCAACTGCGGTCGCGTTTCCTATATTTTCGTTGAATAAATGTATAGGAATAGTTTTTACCGATTTCTGACTTTTCTAGAACTGTACCTCAGTTGATCCGGTAGAGACTTGATTCCCTATAAGAAACAGGTTCGATTGGCATCAACAATTTTTGTGTAAATTTCCCATGTTCTTAATGACTGTTATTTTTTCTAAATCTGTGAATGCCGGTTAAAATATCTCCAAAAGTTAAAGACAGTCTCTTAACAAACAACGTTTAACTGCCCCATTTAACAACGTTTTTCTGTAACTACAACGGTTAAGGTACCTGCCCGTACTGCCCCATTTAACAATGTTTTCCTGTAACTACAAAGGTTAAGGTACCTGCCCTTACTGCCCCATTTAACAACGTTATCCTTTAACTACAAAGGTTAAGGTACCTGCCCTTGCTGCCCCATTTAACAACGTTATCCTGTAACTACAACGGTTAAGGTACCTGCCCTTACTGTCACATTTAAGAACGTTATCCTGTAACTACAATGCTTAAGGTACCTGCCCTTACTGCCCCATTTAACAACGTGGTCCTGGAACTACAACGGTTATAGTACCTGCCCTTACTGCCCCATTTAACAACGTTTTCCTGGAACTACAACGGTTAAGGTACCTGCCCTTACTGCCCCATCTCAAAAATCTACCCTCTATATTGAAATACAAAAAGCATTTTCGTTTTCAGCCTGAAGTATTCGTAAACCTAGCTGTAGAAGTATTCACAAGGCATATGCCTAAGGATGTGAAAGGAAACAGAATCGAGTGTCCGAATTGTGAAATCAGCATGCCAGAATGGTAAGTTGCCTCAAAAATTTTAATTATCAGGCATTATTTTATTAACCATTTGCTTACCGCGACGCACACGCGCAGTATGCGCGTGGTAGTGCGCAAAACTAGATATATCGCCACCCGATGATGGACTGATGATTAATATAATAATTATTGTCTAGGCAAGTACTACTTTGAACGTATTATTATATATATTTTTTAAACCCCGTGTGTGGCACGACGTTTTTGTCGCGTCATACATCGCCCCTCCCACAACGACTCAGTTAAGCAGTGCTGTAACTGAACAGGAAGTAACTGAATAGCCTTTTATGTACGCAGCACGGTTGTTTCGACCAACATGTAAATTCGTTTACGTGCATCGTATTAAAAATTCCCATATAAAAGTAAAAATATACATTTGCGACATCCCTAAATGTTTTGTTTACTATTTAACACGTTTCACCTGCGCCCTGCTAGTGGAAAACTCCAGCGCGGTGTGGAGACGGTTCCCCCGTCCGAGCAGATGTGGGGCGAGCGGTGTGGAGACGGTTCCCCCGTCCGAGCAGATGTGGGGCGAGCGGTGTGGAGACGGTTCCCCCGTCCGAGCAGATGTGGGGCGAGCCAGCCTACTGTCTCTCTGCACGCATTGCAGATAATTGAAACTAATCACATAAAATTCCCTAACCCCACACCCCTAACCTTCACACTAACCCTAAATTCGGGCCATCTTATGTACTTCACAGAGGGCGATCAACAATCACAAGGCGGCGTCGGGTTCCTCGTTCACCGAGTCCTCGCTAACAACGTTGAAGAGATCTGTAGTGTGTCGACCAGGGTAGCTTACCTTATAATCTCACCAAGATATATACTCTCAAGGTGATTCAGGTATACGCACCGACCTCGAGACACACAGATGAAGAAGTAGAAGATATGTAGTAGGACATATCTAAGGCCTTACATAACACCAGGAAGGCCCACTTCAACGTTGTTATGGGAAACTTGAACGCCAAAGTGGGAAACAAGCTGGTAACGAATCGAAAGTAGGACCTCACGGATTTGGTAGCAGAAACGCCAGAGGGGAAATGCTTGTCAACTTTCTTGAGAGGGAGGGGCTCTTCGTAATGAATTCTTTCTTTAAGATGCTTCTTAAAGAAAGTGGACGTGGCGAAGCCCGGATGGGGTTACCAAAAGTGAGATCGACTTTATTATGGCGGATAAAAAGCACATATTCAGAGATGTCTCAGTGGTTTAATACCGGCAGCGATCACCGATTGGTTCGGGGCACTCTGAAAATTGACTTTCAGCTTGAGCGGGTCCGCCTTGTAAAGTCACCTGCTCCAAATTTTGTCTGGTTACGAAAAAATCCAGAAGAATCTGAATAGACGATTCGATGCCGTGGAAACCAAATGCGACGTGAACGAGCGATTTGACAAGGTGGTGAGAATCCAAAGGCCAAAATTTTTGTAGTCTGCAGCATAAAAATCCAAGCTCTCAGACGAGACTCTCCGGCTATGACACAAAGACGGGAAATTACGCAATACAACAAGAACAAGTGGCCCTTAACAAAAAGATTAAGAAGCTGACACGACATGACCTTCGGTCCTCCAACGCACGCCTTATACAAAAGGCAATAGAGCAGAACCGAGGGTCTAAAGTTTTCGTTCAGCAACTTGGTAAGAGTCAACTGACAAAGCTCAAAACAGCTGATGGCAGAACCGTCGTGTCAAAACCGGAGATTCTTGCCGAGATCGAGAATTTTTACGGAAACTTATACGCTTCGCATGCTCTTCGGCCAGAGACTGTTTGTGAGGATTCAAGAGCCACGTTGACTCGCCACTATACTGATACGTCAGCTTGGAAGAGATGGAGATGGCCCTGCGACAGTTGAAAAATAGAAAAGCCTCCGGTGAAGACGGAGTTACATCAGAGCTCTTAAAGCCGAGTGGTAAACCTTTTCTCAAGGAGCTTCAGGTCCTATATAACTCCGTTGTCAACTGCAGTAGAACTCCCGAGGCATGGCACAGGAGTGTGGTGGTACTGTTTTTCAAGAAGGGTGAAAAACCAAGCTTATAAATTATATACCCATCTCACTTCTGAGCCATGTCTATAAATTGTTCTCGAGAGTCATCACAAACCGTCTCGCGCGAAGACTTGACGAGTTTCAGCCTCCCGAGCAGGCTGGGTTTCGAGGAGGATACGGCACCATAGACCACATCCACACAGTGCGCCAGATAATACAGAAAACCGAAGAGTATAATTGGCCACTGTGCTTAGCGTTTGTGGACTACGAAAAAGTCTTTGACTCAATCGAGACCTGCTCTGTTCTGGATTCGTTGCAGCGATGCCAAGTGGATTGGCGATATATCGAAGTGCTGAGATGCCTATATGACGCTGCTACGATGTCAGTCCAAGTACAGCAGCCTTATTGTCTAACTCTGGTGATAATGAAACTGACGTTCATTTACACCATTATGAACATGAATCTCCCAATTCGAATTGTCTAACTATCCACCGGTGATCTCCTCGGTGATCTTCACCGAGTCCGCACTATCAGCTGTTTTTATGCGAAATGAATGAACGAAACATGATATTTTGACATATATTGGTATTGTCTAAATTTTCATCGTCACCGAGACATGTCAAATGAAAAAGGTTGTTCTGTCCTAACCTTTCGTATCAACTTGCTTTGAGTTTGTGACGAAATTATAGTTTTATTGAATTAAAAGTTGACTGTTTGCGTAAGTTCAAAAGGAAGGGGTAATCTAGGTATCATAATTAATTGCGGTTTATTAATTTCAGGCATTAATTCTCCGAAAATTCGACTTCCAAACTTGCGAAAGTCAAACAGAAAATTCACTGGTTTTTTGTGATATATATATAGTTTGATACAAAGAGAATATTTCGATATTTACTTCTACTAGCACTTATTTCAGTTTAACATGTCTAATTTATGCGATTACAGGCACTATATGTACCTAACCTACAAAAACATAAAATGAAGAATATTTTGATGGGTGAATTTGTAGCCAACTGCAGAAAAACAACATCTCCAAACTAATGGACAGGCTCTCAAGCCCCTAATATTGGTGCTGACCATGTGGCTATTATAATATCTATGGATGTTCAATGTTTAACAACAAATATCAACAAAATAGACCAATCAATTATTATCTCTATGCTCTTCAAATCAGAAAAGTTTTGATAACAAGGTGGACTGTGGAAACTAAATATTTCCCAAGTAACATCCAGGTGGACAAAGGTAAGCTGTTGTATAAAAAACTTTCCACGGTTCACCCAGGTGGTCGTAAGAGATGGATTGGCTAGTGCCCTGACTGAGAGTCAACAAATGGTTGCAAGTTCGAATCTCGCAAGAGTCATTGATGTAATATTGGTTTATATCTATGTATGTTTATTTATAGAATATTTTTGATGAGAGAATTTGTAGCCAGCTGCAGAAGAAAAACATCTCCAGAAGGTTTTGAGGAACAATCCCAGGCCTATTTACACCCTAGACCATTCATTATGAAAGAATTTGCAAAAATAACAGTCAAAATGTATTAAAAGTATCGACAAAAGATACCAAGTCATATTAACAATTAAAACAAAATAAGTACAAAACCTAAAATGATACCTTTATAGGTAATCAGTTAAAATTTCATCGGGAACTGCCTACTTTCAACCCATATCTAATGCACCTTTTTTATTACGTTTTATGCAATTGTTTGACCATGATCTCACCTGATGGAAAGCGATGATGTGGTCGAAAGTGTAGCACCCTTGCCTAGTAGATACCTATTCACTCTTGACTTGAACACACCTGGATTCATTATATTTTACCAGAAACTGACGAGGGCAGGGCATTCCACTCTTTTGCAGATCTTACAATGAATGAAGAAGCGTAACGCTTCGTGCTTGTGTGTGGTATTTCTATCATAAAAAGGTGCTGCTTTGCCAATCTTCTAGTTTGTACGGTGATAAGGAAATCAGATTGTGCGGTTCTTGTGCTCACTCTCCATAGTGCAATCTGATAACTTTAATTTTGCACATTGTCATATTTGTCGTTCAAAAAGGAGGTGAAAAATTCATTTTGACATTTACATTCAGTGCCACTACATTTGGCAACCAGTTGGCCGAGTGGCTAGTGACCCTAACTGAAAGTCAACCAATGGATGCGGGTTCGAATCCCGCAAGGTGCAATCATTTGTGTGATGAGCAGAAGTATTTGTTTCCGAGATATGAATGTAATATTCATATCTCAAAATTCCGTAAAATGGGAATACACTATTTTGATAATATATCGTGTGGTAGTACGGAACCCTCGCTGTTGGCAAGTCCGAATCGCAGTTGGCCGGTTTTTATGGGCCACATCACTGATGTCAGGCAATTTTAGTGCCTGTCCTGTATTATTTCTGGTCGAAGATCTATCCCGATTCCCGACTTATGACATATTGCGTATTTGACGTTTTGAGAGTTTGTCATTTTGTGTTTTTGACGTTTTGAGAGTTTGTCATATTGCTTTTTTGACGTTTTGAGAGTTTGACATTTTGCGTGTTTGACATTGTGCGTATTTGTCATTTTGCAAAAACTTACAGTCCTTTGACATTTTGCGTGTTTGACTTTCTGCGTGTTTGACTTTCTGCGTGTTTGACATTCTGCGTATAATCCCTTTGTATGTGTACTCGTATCTATTGTCTAGTGCCATATTTAGTGCATTCAGTGTATTTATGTCAGCGTACAATACATACAAAGTTTTATAAATTTTTCTTATTTGTTTGAGATTGAGTGACATGAATACTACTGGCATTTACTCTAGTTTAGAGATTGCTGTAAGCTATAAGACTGCCGACTGTGTTACCGCTACTTCTATATTATATTATGTACAATGTACGATTTACTTCTAAGTATATACAATAAAGAGTTATCTATCTATCTATGTTTTGTTGTTATTTTTTAACTACAAATTATGATGTAAGTAGAAACATACATTGATACCTATGAAATAGTATGTCACAAGCGACAACACACAGCCTAAACCGGTGGACCTAGAGATATGCAATTTGGAGGAAATATTTCTTTAAATTTCGAACGAGGCTGGCAATGTTTGTACAAGAGCAAAGCCTCGGCATGCAGCTAGTTTTAGCATAAATACAGACTCGAGTATGGATAGAGAAACAGAAAATTAAACAAATTTTATTAAAAAGCATGTTTATTTTATTGTAAAAACCTTTCTAAAAAAAATATAACGGGCAAGTATCTTTATTAAATAAGGACTATACATAAAACATTCTAAAAACTTACAAGCCATTACTGGCTCACTGGTAGCCCACTAATTACAATGTAATTATATAGCAATTCACAACAACAAAGTAAATATTTCCAACACACCATTTTATTCAAATGGTATAAAAAAGTGCAGTAACTAGGTATATACCTACATATTATAATACAAATATAACAAGTAGATTTGAGAAGCAGCATCTTTTTGCATTTTATGGACATGCTATGAATCTCTTCAGGCTGCAATCCGACTTGAAATGATCCTGTTTACTGTGATAGACAGGTTCTAAACTGAATCTGAAAATAAAGATATAGCTATGATCATTTGTCATTATCAACATAACAAGTACTACATAGTCAATATTGTAATGTGCAGTATTACTTTTGTAGAGTTGGATCAAATTTGTAAACAATTCAAAAGAGAAGTTAATTTGTTGTATGTCTCTACCTACAGCTACATCAGGCTTTGTGATAGCTGGAGATGTTGATACTGACACAGGTGCAAGCTGCAGCCCATCTCCTGAACCCCGGCTGGTGCTCACAGCACACGTGGGGTGAGAAGGGATGGACCTATTATTATTCCGGGCCTACAAGGCACCTTACATTAACAGTTTCTTAAGGTGGTGTGTAACTGTGTAGCTAGAGTATTATATAATCAATTAATTACCTATGAGACTTAATATAGACAGATAGATAACTCTTTATTGTACACCAAAAATATACAAAGTCCCGCTTGGGCTGGCAGGGGGAAATGTATTATGCATTTCCCCCTGCCAGCCTCTACCCAAGCCAGTCAATAATAATTATTAGGTATGTACCTACCTAGTTAATAAATTATAATACAAAATATAGGTACCTGCGGGACTACAGAAAGCTTGAGTTCTGTTGATGAATGTTTTCTTCTATTGGGGAATGTTTTACAGAAGTCAACATTGGTTATGCAGCAGTATCTTATCTGTATATCTCCTTCTTAGTTTGGGCTGTGAAGTAAAATGACACAAAACATAACCGATTATGTATGCATTGAAATGAGGTAAAAATACATTAAAATAAAATATGTATGTTGTTGATGAGCATTTGTGAAATGCATATACCTAGTATATATGTCTATGTACCTAGTAGGTAAATTAAACTGGACTCGAATAGGTGCCTGCATAATATTCATTAGCCCACCAAAATTCCTGTATAGCCAAGCCAAAGACTGTCAGAACTTGTGATATATTTGTTCAAAGTTTCGATCCAACTCGATGACCAATTGTAGGTCTATGCAAAGACCACTTTATCAGATGACATTCTGAAATACAATATGGTACTTAAGTACGTATTTGTTGCTAAATCAAGGCATATTTGTCAATTTTATATCCGAAAACGAACATAACCTCGACATACATTACATCTCACAAAGCAATTCCACTTTTGGTTTATCCACGTTTCGCACAAACTAACACAAATCTTGTGACTATAACCTACCTATTTAATGTTTCTTTTTTCCATTTGATTTTCATTTCATTAATGAATGCTAAAGTAAACAACAAACAAACACATACTTTACCTAGATAAGTTTGCGGGAGCACAAAAACAGTTTTTAAAAAGTAAATTATTTAATATAAAATTTTAAATGTTAATATAATTTTTAATTAGAGCGACCGCAAAGAATTCGATTCACGAATCGACTGTCTTAATACTAACTAGAACAAAGGAACTTAAAATGCTAAGTTGCAATTAGAGCGGATGGACGATGGTACGGCCACCCACGCCATATTCTCGGTAATCTACCGCTAGGTGCTGACTGTTGTTATGAGGCGACTGGGTAGCTGCATCATAACTTCTCCCTCCCCAAGTGCGAAATTATCGGGTTCCGCAGAAGTTGATGTCGGGTTCCGATAACTTCGCAAACGTTTATAAAGATTAAAAACTATAAAACTAATTATAATTAACACAATAAAGGCATAGAATACAATTGTGCATACACTAAAACTAACACTTTCGACACTGATTAATTTTGGCACTTCACTTTCACTGCTGGCGTGAGCCCGCAGAATTTTGATGAGCTGACGTGTTTCCTCCAAGTTGATTCCTTTTATGATGATGGGTTTCAGATTTGTGATATTTTCTATTTTAAATTCCGGGATTGCAGTTATAGCTGTTATTTTGAACTGGATATTGTCGGCTAAGGTTTTTCTGTAGCTAAGTCTGTACTTAGAAATGTATATATTGCATTCTTGTTTGATAGTGGCAATGTACGTTCCCTGTAGTGACTGTCGAGTATCCTCGTTTCCGCATTTTTCCGTCAGTACTGTTGGGTTTCGGCAAAATATAGTCCAGCTGTCAAGGCTTATGCGTTGTACCTTAATGTCCTCAATTTCAATTGAGTAAGGCGTACATTGGTCTATTTTTGTCTGGAATGTCATCAGCTGTTCTTCACAAGAAGGCCCGGAAAGTGGAACTACGTTTTCCTCGGTACACAGGAAATTTTCATCAGCGGCTACTCGTTGACATGGTTTAGTGACCGGTAGGAATTTCCAATCTTTCACCATAAGGTAAGGGGTTTCAGGGAATACAACAAGAGTCTTATTCATGGAATCAATAAAAATTGGAATAGGGTATAATTTAAAGTAATTGTAAACTTCCTTTTCTGTTAGTGGGATTTCTAATATAAATGTTATTTGGCTTTTCTTTATGTATGCTTTCACATTAATTATTCTTTCTAACTTCAACAAGTTTTCATCGGAAGCTTCATACATCAGATTATCGACCATTTCTATGGATTTAAGTAAAGACAACAATTCTGTAGAATTAATAATTGATTGGTGTAGTACTGATACCTTACTAAAGGCCAAGGCGGTTTCTATTTCGTTTAATGTATTAGAAATGGTTCTAAAAACATTTATAAACATGTCAAACATGCTCAAAACATATGATGTATATAAGCAGTAATTTTCCTTATTGCTAATGGCTGTGGCAAAATCTTCGATTCTCTTAAGTCTTTTACTAAAAATAAGCATATTATCCTGTAAGGTGTCCGTACTATTCATAAAACTATCGAATACTTTTGTAACCAAGGTAATTTTACCATCGGTCGATAACTGCTTAGCTTGGATTTGTGAAATGAGGGAATCATAGCGAACAGCATCTTCGTGGTCTAGATTTCCGGATATTAATTTTATTAATGAACCAAGTGGATTTACTAAGCCTCTTTTTATTTTGTGTGAGGGAAACAATTGCCTGAATTTATAAATCGTGTTGCCTAGTAAGTTTTCAAACTGTGTTCTTATACCAAGAATTCCCATGTGCCCATCGTTTATAAAATCCTTTTTCGTATCTATTATTTTGGTAAATACATCATATTGTTTAATATTAAAATCTAAGTCATTGGCTATGCCGCTTAAGTCTAATACCTTAATAACTATCCATTGATCCTCTTGATTATAGGCATTTCCTTGTCTAACAGGTAAGATGCCAGGGTTATCCTTAATCTTTTGCAGATGAAGGGCCTGGTTTGGGATGATTAGGGTCATCACGACCAAGCACCACCTGTGGAGGACGTTTAATATTTTTAACGGCAATTTTAGTGTCTCTGTTACCTATCTGTACTTGTGCTACGTTTCTTTCGACTGAGCCCTTAACTACTGCTTTATGGTATCGGGGCTTGTCTTTACTTTTTCTTTTATTCACATCTTTTGCGAATATAATTTTTCCCTCTTCTAACTCGATTTCATCGTTTCCCTTTTGTTTTTCTCTAAGTTTCTGCTTTTTCTCTAACATTTTACTGGCTATAAATTGATACAAGACTTTTGTACGTTTGGCGTGATCATTTAAAAGTTGTTGAGTGTATGCCTTTTCAAATTCCCCATCAAATGCTTTATTAGCGTCTGTGTGTCCAAATACAATTTCAAAAGGAGTTAATCCCGTAGTTGAGTGGATTGTGTTGTTATAGGCCATTATAGAGTACGTCATCACTGATGCGGCGTCAGTACATTTTTGGTCATATTTAGCTAGTCTGTAAATCTCAATTAAAGTGGAATGGAATCTTTCTACAATACCTGTCGAGTTTGGGTTATTTGAGGTGCAAATGTGTAATTGGATTTTGTACATGGACGTTAATTCTCTAACAAGCACATTATTAAATTCGGTTCCTGGATCACTACTATTTTTTTTGGGTACACCATACATTGAAAAGTATTTTATCAGCGCACGCACTACTTCGCCTGTGGATTTGTTTGATATTTCAATTGCTTGCGCTAGTTTGCTGAAAGCGCATACTATAGTTAAATAGTATCGGCTGTCTATTGTAAAAAGATCAATGAATAATTCCTGGAATGGTGCATCTTGCGTTTGAGTTAATTGAATTGCGGGTTTAAGAGGTTTTCTGTCATATTTCATCTTTTGACAACTTTCGCAACTATTAATAACAGCTGATATTATTTCCTGCATATTGTTCCAATAATAGTTTCTTTTGATTCTAAGCATTGTTTCTTTAACCCCCCTGTGAACTGTTTTCCCATCGTGGTGTTTTAAAACTATCGCTTTCTGTTCTTTTTCATCTTCTACGTAAACTACTCTTTCAGTGCATTCGAGGAACTTCACTGAGCCTTCCTTAAATAACTGAATAACTATCCTATTAAAATCCTTTCTGTGTTGCTCGGTTTCAAAAAATACGAAATATTTCAGTTTTGGTTTAATGTATTCCTTCAAAAACGCTTTTATTATTTCATCATTGTTAGTCGGCATAAATACTTCTAAAATCTTTTGTTTGTCCCGGGATAAGTCACGTACCTGAATATCATTTTTAAACCATTCAAAAATTAATATCTGATTTGGCTTGGTGTCAATGGCCTCGTTCAGGATAGGAATGCCTTTAGATTCTAGGTCATTAGCAGAGTGAGCAGTTTCTGTACCACTTGACGACGGGGGCAAGGACATATGTCCTGTTGTGAAATCAGGGTCAATGCTCATGTCGGATATTGTTCTAGATATGTCGCTAATAGTCAAGGTATCTGAGCTGTCTCTAACCAATTTATCTTTGTTAGTCAATTTCACCAATTCGTCTATTACGTCTTGACAGTGTTTTTGCAGATTCGTCTCGTCCTTGTCAATATTCACTTTCATGGATTCGTCATCACTGTCACCGATCGCGTTTAATTTAATCCTAGATAATGCGTCAGCGTTGGTATTTTGTTTGCCATTTTTGTAAATGATTTTAAAGTCGTATTCTTGTAGGCGTAACCGCCATCGGGTCAACTTACTATTAGGTTCTTTTAGCGAGTAAAGCCAGGCTAAGGGCCGGTGGTCGGTAAAAATCGTGAAAGTATTGCCATAAAGGTACGGGCGGAAGTATTTCACTGCCCATATAATGGCAAGAAGTTCGCGTTCAATGGTACTATAGCGCATTTCAGTTTCACTGAGAGTACGGCTTGCGTAGGCAATGGGTTTATCATTACCTATAGTTCCTTGAGACAGAACGGCGCCTAAGGCTACATTGGATGCGTCGGTTGTAAGTATGTAGGGCTTACCTTGATCCGGGAATTGCAAAAGCGGCGCGTTTGTAAGAATTTCTTTGCATCTTTGAAAGGCATCTATGTATTTTTGGTCAATTATTATCTTATTTCGCTTCTTTAGACAGGACGTTAAAGGTTGAGTAATTTTTGCGAAATCTTTAATGAAACGTCTGTAGTAGCCGATAAGTCCCAGAAAGCTCTTGATTTCGGTTGTTGTTTTTGGGAGTGGGTATTCTAATATGGCTTTTATCTTGTCGTCGTTAGGCTTTAATCCATTTTCAGTAATCGTGTGTCCTAAATATAAGACTTCCTTTCTTAGAAATTCCGACTTATCTAATTGTACCTTGAGGTTGGTTTCCCTCAGTCTGTCAAAAACTGTCCGTAAGTCATTTAAATGTTCCTGTAAGCTGGTGCTATATACAATTATGTCATCCATGTAAACCAAGCAGTGTAATCCTTGTAGGCCTCTCAGAACATTGTCCATAGTACGTTGGAAAGTTGCTGGGGCAGTCTTTAACCCAAAAGGCATTCTCAAAAATTCATAGTGTCCTGCTTCGGTGCTGAACGCTGTCTTCTGTGTGTCATTTTTGTCTACCTCTATCTGATGGAACCCATTGGCAAGGTCAAGCGTTGTGAAATATTTGCTTTTACCTAATTTGTCAAATAAGTCAGTGATATTCGGTAGTGGGTATTTGTCATCTATTGTTATGTCATTAAGGCGGCGGTAGTCAATTACCATTCGATATTTGACTTCGCCGGAGGCGTCCATTTTCTTGGGTACTAAGTGCACGGGTGCGTTCCAAGGAGAATACGACTCATGAACAACATTGTTTTTCAGTAATTTCTCGACTTGGGATTTTATTTCCGCAGCCTGTGCAGGTGCCTGGCGGTATGGCCTAACATAAATTGGATCTTCATTTTTCGTTCTAATGGAGTGCTTCACCTGGTTCGTAAATGTCAATGGTATTTGTTCACAAAAGAAAATATCTTTATATTCCTTACAAAGTTGAGAAATAAGTGTCTTTTCCTCGTCATTCATGTGGTCTAGTCGCAGTCGCTTTAGATTGTCACGTAACATCGAGTCTGTGTCCAAATCAGTCATTTCCACGTCCGTGCTGTTGACCTTGGTGGTATTTTCAGTAAATTTTAAAACTCTAGCGGGGGTGGTAAGTGTTAAGGTCATTGGAGTCTCTAGTGTATTTTGAATCACAGTTGTTGCGTATCCATTTTGGCAGGTAACGATAGCACTTGGCATTCGCACGCCTTCACAAAATCGTGTGAAATTCATAATAGCTTCACCTGAATACAAATCCGTGGGAATTTTAACACGTTGTTCTGTACGGGGTGCTAGCTCAATAACATGGTCTGTAGTATACACGATAGGCAATCTCGCGTTGTTGGTGACGAGCTTTAAATTCTTTAAGTCAATTATTGCTTGTAATTGTACAAGCAGGTCATTTCCTATAAGTCCGTCATATCGTTTATCCACGTCATATAGGTAAAACTTATGGTGACCGTGATCATTGAACGAGGGTAGCAAAGGAATTTGGATAGCTTCATCATGATTACTGGACGCATGTGTACTAATCACAGTAAATGGTTCGTGATAAATTTCCGATCCAAAGTATCTATATGCCTTTTCGGGATTAATAAACGACCGTGTGCTACCTGTATCGATCATAAATTTCCCATCTATTTCCGGTATATATACATATGGCAGTTTTAATTTTAAGTCACAATTTATGTTAATTACTTCACGTTCCCTACTGTGGAGGCCAATATGTGAAAATTTTCGATACACTGAGCTTCGTCACTTTCATTCTTATTTCCCTGATTTTCGTCTACTACTTCACATACTTCCGCCTGGTAATAGCCTTCAGGATCATTGAAGTTGTAGTAGTAATTATCCTGATATTCCTGTGGATATTGATCATAGGGATCATAGAGCTGATTTTCATCTAGCTCTATTTCATTGAGGCGAAAACCCTGTTGCTGTGGTTTCGCAGGGGCTGCAGTTCGCATGGATACATCCGTACTTTCGTTAGGCAAGGGCTTAGTAATAGCTTGGGGTGGTTTGTAACCGAACTGGGGTTGGTTGAACTGTGGGCGGTAACCTATGGGTTGAGGTCGCATGCCAAACTGTTGGGGTTGATAGGATGACCTAAAGGGTTGCATCCCGAATTGTTGGGGGCGCATGCCACCCTGAGGTCCTAGGTGGGGCCTATAACCAAACTGCTGTGGTTGAGGGCTATTGAATCTGAAGCCTTGACTTTTAAATTGGGGCAAGCTCTGTTGGTTGTTATTTGGTATGCCGAAATTTAGGCGTGGAGGTTGGAACTGTAACGGCCTAAAACCTAGTGCGGAGGTTGGTGATGGTTGTGTTACACCAAACTTGAATGGTGCGCTGGGCGTGGGTTGCATAACTTGCGGTTGTGGCTTATTAGAGTTAACTCCCATTTTATTTCGCAAGGTATATTCAACAACAACAACAACAATCTCCAGAGCTTTTTCAAGGGTATCAGGAGTTTTCAGTCTTACAATGCGTACTAAATTTTCGGGTAGATTGTATAAGAACACGTTTAGGGAAGTGTTATTGTATATTATTACTTTACTGCGTTTAATTTCGTCGTCAGACAATTGGTTCACTTTAGAGATCAAAACAGAACGTACGGCTTGAATTCGGTTACAAAAATCCAAATAGTTTTCGTTACTTTTGATTTTTAATGTTTCTAATTCTATAGCGATACACTCCTCGCTTCTAGGATCCCCAAAATGCTGTACTAATAATCCCTTCAATTCACTCCAGGTTTTGACATCCTCTCGCTCGCTAACGAGAGCTGCAGCTTCATCTATTAGCCTACTCGTGATAGAGTGCATAACGTACACATCCTGTTCTGTTTCACCGGTACCTCTATATTTATTTATTATATATTCACTTTTTCTTAAAAATAAGTTTAACTGTCTCTTGTCCCCACCGAACAAGGGGATTAGTTTAAGCATCTCAGCCGGTATTGTGCGGATAGTCGCCATTTTGCACTCTTTAAGTAACACTTCTATCTATAATACACAGTATACAAAACAAATCCTCTCCATCCAAAGGTTGCCTGGAAGAAATCGCTTTTAGCGATAAGGCCGCCCATTGTACACTTCTTCTGCTATTGTTCCTTTATTTTTTTGTTGATTTTGTTTGTGGTGTGTGCAATAAAGAATTTATCTATCTATCTATCTATCTATACTTATAACTATTTTCGCTATAAAGATTCGAATTTATGCGATATATTTAAACAAACACAACAAAACGTTAACACAAAAACCATACAGAAAAGCCAAATACGTTATGGTGGAATAAGTTCGATTCCAAAAATAACTAAGGTGAGGGAATGGATGGTGAAAAATTGTACTCACCAGCCAGTCACCATTGTCGTCCCGGAACTTGTCATATTTATTTGGTTCGAGGATTGCTGTGTAGTACGATTCACTGATTTATGTAAAACACAGGGATAACGCACCAACAGATGCCACTCGCGAACTCCAAGTTTTCACACTTGATGGTTTGGACGTTTTTACACAAACGCGTACTTTCGCGATGGCAACAACCAGCAATCCTACCGGCTGCGCCAGATAAGTTTGCGGGAGCACAAAAACAGTTTTTAAAAACTAAATTATTTAATATAAAATTTTAAATGTTAATATAATTTTTAATTAGAGCGACCGCAAAGAATTCGATTCACGAATCGACTGTCTTAATACTAACTAGAACAAAGGAACTTAAAATGCTAAGTTGCAATTAGAGCGGATGGACGATGGTACGGCCACCCACGCCATATTCTCGGTAATCTACCGCTAGGTGCTGACTGTTGTTATGAGGCGACTGGGTAGCTGCATCATAACTACCTATTATAAGTAGTTATGGTCCATAATAAATAATAACTTGCAAACCAACGTTTCGTCCTACGCAACGTCAGGCTATAATATACTTGAATATTATTTTTTGAAGAATATCCATTTATTAAACAGCATAACTAATAAATATAGATTATAATAAACAACTAAACCACTACACATGTTTATATGGCTAAATTAACATTTTACAACCATTAGTTCAAAAAAGCACTAAAAAGTGCTCAAAGCTGTTCTTCTTGAAATGGAACGCAAGAGCATATGTTTTTGGTGTTATGTAGTCTGTGGAAAGAACGAAATGGATATCACTTTTTCAAGACGATTTTCACCGAAAATATTAGACAATTCCCCTGGACGGCGAACTGGAACTGGTAATGGATTTGATTGCCATTACCACCAGAGTTAGACAATAAGGCTGCAGGGCAGGAGTACTAAGCCTATCCCATTGCTCAGAGGAGTAAGACAGGGGGATGTTATATCCCCGAAACTGTTTATGACCGCAATGCAGCCGATGCAGGCTGCATTGCGGTCATAAACAGAGCGCGTCAGATGCAGGCTAGCCTGGCTGAAGCCTCACGACGAATTTGTCTCCGCATGAACATAGACAAAAAAAACATGATCAATGACAATATTATACAGGAACCAATAGCAGTCAGTGGCATGCCTCTCAAAATTTTACAGGAGTATATTTACCTCGGAAAAAATGTTATACTGGGTAGGAACAATTTTGAGAAGGAAGCCAGTAGGAGGATTCAGCTGGGCTAGGCAGCTTTTGTCTTCTCGTCGCCCATTCCACAATGCCTGAAGGCAAAAGTCTTCAACCAGTGCGTCCTACCCGTAATGACATACGGAGCCGAAACGTGGACACTGACGGTGCGACTGATCCACAGGCTCAAGGTCGCTCAGCGAGCTATGGAACGAGCTATGCTCGAAGTTTCTTTGGGATATCTTTGAGAGATCGAGTCCGAAATGAGGTGACTCGGCAGAGAACTAAAGTAACTGACATAGCTCAGAGAATAAGCAAGCTGAAGTGGCAATGGGCTGGTCACATTTGTCGTAGAACCGATAACCGTTGGGGTAGACGGGTTCTAGAGTGGAGACCGCGAATCGGCAAACGTAGTGTAGGATGCCCTCCGGCTAGATGGAGCGACGATCTGCGCAATGTAGCTGGCAGTCATTGGAAGAGAAGAGCCGAAGATCGGGCTCAGTGGCGCGCCTTGGACGAGGCCTATGTCCAGCTGTCAACTAGTATACTCGTAGGTTGTTGATGATGATGATGACATAAAATTCACTTTTTTACAAATTATTAAATTAACTCGTAGGTTTACTCTGACGTCCAGATTTTCACTGACGTTCGACTGACCAACTGCGCAGTAGGCAAAGATGCGCGATGTCTGTCTAACAGGTTTTACTTTTTCCTATATTTGTATATAATTTCGTTATTAGTTATTTAGTTTTATTTTAAAAGGATTGCTCAAATATTAAATTATAAACGACCCGCTTTTTTTGCGGCCCAGTGTCAGTGGGCGTGTTATAGTTAAGTCGAAGCCGGGGCGAGTCGCTAGTATATGATAAGTTTCGAGTTGTTTAGTAAAACCGGTAGCGACTGTAGCGAGGCACATCAACGAAGTACTCGTATTTTTTACCTCACAAGCTCGGAAAGATTCTGTTTGTCATTCGAAATCTGAGTGCAAAAGTGCATTTTACCCGCTATCGTGGAAAGAGTTTTTAAAATTCGAACCTTCCTATTCAATACTTTTCAATACCGCCAGTCCACTGAAAATACATTAATACTTATATATATTATACTAGCTGTACCCGCGGCTTCGCACGTGTGGTCTTTTTTATACGCTTTATATTAGCTTCACTTGTATGTTTGTAACCGACTCCTTTGGACGCTATTTTGACCCACTTTAAACGGTCAGATTTCATTCAAATTTTGCACACATGTCAAAGACCGATGACAATACAATAATTTAAAAAAAAAAAGTAGAAAATAAATAATAGTTTAAAAAACAC
The DNA here is from genome assembly GCA_946251855.1 of Alsophila aescularia. Taxonomy (NCBI): domain Eukaryota; kingdom Metazoa; phylum Arthropoda; class Insecta; order Lepidoptera; family Geometridae; genus Alsophila; species Alsophila aescularia. The sequence goes on from OX276375.1 coordinate 52,285,977, forward strand.
GCTTTATATAGAAAACCAAACTAAAAAATAGAAAATAAATTTTAATAGTGTAAATAAGAAAAAAATGTTTTATTTAAAAAAAAGCGTGGGGTGCTTTTTAAGATATTATCGAAATGAACCATGCACCCCAAGATTTTTTTGTAATAAAACATTTTTTTCTTATTAACGCTATTAAAATTTATTTTCTATTTTTTAGTTTGGTTTTTGGTTTGGTTTTGGTTTGGATATAAAGCGTGTTTTTTAGTTTTTTTAAACTATTATTTATTTTACGTTCAAAGTACCATAATGTGCTTTTCCAGGACCAATATACCAACATTTGATCAACATTTCTATAGCCGTCAAAAATACTTTTATCAATTGCTCGGCTTCTAACTCACCAGATTGAGATACCAATTACACCAGTTTTCAAATCAAACCCTAAGCTATCTAACAATGAAAACTGCATTGCAATCTGTCCAATAGTTTTTACGTGATGCGTGAACAAACAAACATGCAGTCAAACAGTCAGAGCGACAGGTTTTTTTATATTCATGTTCAATACCCTATTTAAGCACCCAAGAGCATCTTTTTATTTATCTTCTTTTTACAGCCTTTTTCGTACCTATTGCTTTATTATAAGTATAGATAAATTACTGTCAATTTACATCAAAAAATCCGTCGAGTAGTTTCAGCATGGTACGTGTTCTTTTTAATAACTTTCAACCCCTTTATTGCGGAGACCCTTTAATTTTTCGGGATAAAAAGTATCCAATGTTCTACCTGGTAGTATGTTCATACCTGGTAGTATGTTCACATACCTGGTAGTATGTTAAAAAGTATCCAATGTTCTACCTGGTAGTATGTTCATACCTGGTAGTATGTGAACATACTACCAGGTATGTGAACATACTACCAGGTATGAACATACTACCAGGTAGAACATTGGATACTTTTTATCCCGAAAAATTAAAGGGTCTCCGCAATCAAATCATACCAAGTTTCATTTGAATTTGAATAGTTTGAATATTTTCTGTGCGATGCGCGGTCAATATACGGACAAACAGACACACAAAAATAATAAGTAAAACAGTTTTGGCTTCAGTATCGAATATAGAGAACCATCCAAAAATATTATTTATTACTTAAATACTAACATAACTTTGGACCCATATCCCGCAGAAGCCCTTTAGTTTTTCGGGATAAAACGTGTCCTCAATGGTAACCCATCATATAAATTAAGACGGTGCCAAGTTGCATCAAAACCAGTCCATTAGTTTCAGCGTGGTACGTGTTGTTTAAATAAGTTTCAACCCCTAATCTGCGAAAACCCATTAATTTTTCGGGATGTAAAGTATCCTATGTCCTACCTCGTAGTATGAACTCAAATCATACCAAGTTTCATTTTAATTCATCCAGTAGATCCGGTGGCGTGATGCGCGTCCAAGATACAGACAGACAGACATACAGAAAAAAACGAAAAAATATACAGTTTAGGTTTCACTACCGAACTTAGAGTAAACACCAAAAAAAAAACAATATCTTTAATGTACAGAATTTGGACCCATATCCCGCAGGAACCCTTTATTTTTTTGGGATAAATAGTATTCATAACTTTCACCCTTCTTATAAGCTATGTCTGCGCCAAGTTGCATCAACATCCGTCCAATAGTTTCAGCGTGCTACGTGTTCTTTTAAATAATTTTCCACCCCTATCCTGCAGGAACTCTTTAATTTTTCGGGATGAAAAGTACCCAATGTCCTACTCGAAGTAAGAACTCAAATCATACCAAATTTCATTTGAAATCAGTGAGTATTTTTGGCGTGATGCACTGACAAGGTACAGACAGACAGACGGACAGACAGACAGACAAAAAATACAAAAATACAGTTTTGGCTTTAGCAATGTATATAGAACAGCCACCAAAAAAAGTTACACGACATTTTCAATTTACTGAATTCGGACATTATCCCGCAGGAACTCTTTATTTTTTCGGGATATAAATTATTTTCAATTTTTACCCATTATATAAACTATGTCTGTGCCAAGTTGCAACAAAATCCGTCCAGTAGTTTCAGCGTGAATCGTGTTTTTTTAAATAACTTTCAACGCCTATCCTGCGGGAACCCTTTAATTTTTCAGGATTAAAAGTATCCTATGTCCTACCTCGTAGTATGAACTCAAATCATACCAAGTTTCATCAGAATTCATTCAGTAGTTTCGGCGTGATGCCTAGCCAAGATACAGACAGACAGACAGACAGACAAAAATGAAAAAAAATATAGTTTTGGCTTCAGTATCTAATATACAGTGCCCTCCAAAAGAAAATATCAAAATATCTTCAGTGTACAGAATTCAGGACCCGTTACAGTTTTATTATAAGTATAGATTAGTATCCGACTCTACTAGATTATATTTGACTCTATTCGACTATATTCGATTGTACTTGGCTCTATTCGACTCTATTCGGCTCTTCTCGATTTTACTCGACTCTACTGGACTATATAAAATAGAAATAGAAATATATTTATTTACTAAACACAGGAATGATTACATCTGAACAAATATGATAATACAATAAGTAGTTGACATAGACAAAAAAAAAGCAGCGGGCCCCAAACTCGGCCAGGCCTGTATCTTGGGACCCTTAAACAACAGTTAACTCTTATGAGATAGCGCGCAACGCGTCGAATTTAGAAAAGTAATAAAAATTGAATAAATATATATTACTAATTCAAACCGGGAGACTAAATATATATCAAAATAGGCAAACTTACATGCATATGAATATTTATTTAAATATATATATGTAAAAGTACATGCAAAAACAAAGGTCAGTTCAATTAACTGATTATTTTTAATTAAGTATCAGGGATTAAATATAATTTTCACCTCACAAGCTCGGAAAGATTCTGTTTGTCATTCGAAATCTGAATGCAAAACTGCATTTTACCCGCTAGCGTGGAAAGAGTTTTTAAAATGAGAACCTTTCTATTCTATTTTTTTCTTTAGCGCCAATTCACTGAAAATACTTTATTACTAATTTATACTATATTATTATCCGTTTCGATTCTACTCTATTTGACTCAACTCGACTCTATCCGTCTCTTTTAATTTTCATTTCTTTTCTACTCTATTCTACTGTGTTCTACTCTGTTCTACTGTGTTCTACTCTGCTCTACTCTGTTCTACTCTATTCTACTGTGTTCTACTCTGTTCTACTGTATTCTACTCTATACTACTCTATTCTACTTTACTCTTTTCTACTCTTCTTGCACCTAGCATTTTCCTCGCTGTAGTGAGGTGAAAAGTTTTGTGTTGCGCACGGCAGCAAAGTTATTTGGCGTCTCGTACTTTTGAAACTCTCGCTACGCTCTGGATCCTATATTTGAACCACTCGTTTCGCTCGTGGTTCAATCCTAGAATCCTTCGCTTGCTCAGGTTTCAATACAAGTACTCTCGCCAAAAAATCACTTTGCAGCCTTGCATAACAAATAACTATTATCATTATAAGTTTAATAATATTGTTTCGAATTCAATAATTATTATCAGATTTAAGCATTATAATAATATTAATTTTAACACAATTAATTCAGTAACTATAAAACAATCCACATTAAAGTTCAATAAAATTATTACGAATACAAATAAATGCAGTCTTAATACCATGAGGCTACCCTTTGCTTTGAGATTTGAAAAAATATATTCGACTCTTATTATATTCGACTCTATTATACTCTATTTGACTCTATTCAATTCTATTTTAGTCTCGCTACGGGTCATTTATTATTGTTATTTTAAACACAAAATTAATATATTATTTAAGTTGTTTGTCTTGCACCTAGTATTTACCTCGCTGTACTGAGGTGAAAAGTTGTGTGTTTCTCTCGGCTGCAAAGTTATTCTGCGTCTCGTACTTTTGAAACCTGAGCAAAAAATCACTTTGCAGCCTTGCATATCAAATAAACTATTGTTTCATCAGGATGGTGGCATGCCCCGGGTGCTCGACGCAGTTCCCGCCTTGCGTGGTGTCGGGGCGTGCGCTGCTGGCGCCGCACGCGGTGTGGACGTGCGCCACGTGCGGTGCGCACGCGCAGCAACACGAGCTCGTACTGCGCCACTCCTGCCCGCTGTGCCACGCGCAACTTTAGACACGAGGGTGCACCAAGTTGTATCCCACAAATCACCACAATAAACATGTTCCGTCCAGTTGATGACTTTAATTTCTGAAACTTTTTGAATCTTGTATTCAAACCACCTTTGACTACATTTGCAGAAAGGGACTGGTTCTCATACAAACGCAGAATCGATTTTATTCAATAACTATTTATTGATTGAGAAACAAACTATTTTAAGTACGTATCCGCACAAAAAAATCGATATTATATCGGCCTGAAAATCCTTTTTTACCCGAGTACGGCGAAGCAATGGAAGGGTCTATGTACTCGTATGTGGGTATGTTGATGTTCCACTATAGCGTCGCCGTCATAGGTTATATTTTGTTTAGCCGACTACGGCGAAGCAAAGGAAGGGTTATGCGTTCGGTCCGATTTTCACAAGCGAGGTGTCAATCGATTCGTGTTAATTTTAGTGTCATATATATGCTATTTTTATTATCCGATTACTTAGTTACTTTACTACTAAAGAAGGGTTATGTATTCAAACTAAAATTAATTATGTAGTCTAATGGGATTATTAATTAGTTTAATGGGATTACGCAACATGTCATGCGCCACTTTCATGCCTTTTCAATCGATAGTCAGCAATTCATAGTTGTCACTTAATGATTATGAAAATATATGACTTCCTTAATCAGGCCACCGATATTAATCAAACCCACTTTCGTATTGAAACAATCACTCGGGAACAAATGTTTAGCGAATGTACCTACATCGCTGTCCTTTTTGACCCCACATCAGCCGAATTGTAACATTATGCTCCAAGAGCCGAATACCGCAAGCATTGTGGTCGGTCTAACTATGAATCGGCCAAAGACAAGTGAACCAGACTGAAAAGACCTAACGCGAGGACATGAGTTTTTAGACCCGCGCCTAACAGCACGAAACGAATACGGGCAGCGTAACCCTAGCAGCCCTTTTAAATTGAATTGAGCACTAATGCTCATTTATTAGCACTAATAAGAACCATCTAACATTTTTGTATGGAGCCTGCCTTACCTACGGCCGCCATTTTGAAAAAATATACGATTAATTGAATGAAACTAGTGTCATCAATAATTATAACAAGTGCTGTACAAAATGCCATGTACAAAAATCGACTTCAAATGGATTAACTTTTTTTTAGCTAATAACTTAAAAAACTAAACCAAATTTGATGAAGTTTATTTGGGACTACACTGAAAGTCTACCTACACCCTTTTGAATAAAACAACAACCATCCAAATGAGTTTAGAAATCTTAGAGATCGGATGCAATATAAAAACAAAATCAAATGGATTTACTAAAAAAATCCATATATTCATCTCGAAAAACTGTACTGAACTAATTTTGATGCAATTTATATGGGAGCATCTGTAGAGTATATATGCTATCAAACAAAAAAAAACTATCTCCTGACGGTGTACATAAATACAGTCGAACATTTAACCGTCTCATTTTATGAAGTTGATTATAAAAGTCGCCTCTGACTGTGATATACTCTCTGAAATTTTTGGGTTCGAAAATTGTTATAAATATGATCATGTTACTTATTTAAAAGCTTTTGGAAATGTGACTATTCTATAAAATACTTGCTTTTGTGCGCGATTTTGTGCTCGCGGACTTCAGTTTATCGAGATAAAAGTATCTTTTGTCCTTTCCCAGGGTTCAAACTATCTCCATAACAAATTATATTAAAATCGGTTCAGCCGCTTAATCGTGTACATGTAACAGACAGACAAAGAGACGAGCTTCTTTCGCTTTTATAATATTAGTGTGGATTAAAATAGGCGCGTATAAGAGTATGTATTGGCACAATAAATAATAGTACAAATAAATAATAGTACAAGTACAGAAGGCTAACTGAGTAAAGTCATTTAAACTCTCGCTACAACGCTATAAAGTGCAATTAAACTCGCACGGCGCTGCGAGCTTTCAATTATATTTACCTAGAGGCGCTCGCCCACCGCGTGCAGGCTAGAATGCACCGTATCACAACGCGCGAGAACTTCCATTGCTCTAACCGTTTCAGAATCGCTCTGTCCCTTTTTCGCTCGGTAGGGTTGTAATTAAGATATGACTAGTACTACTGATTACTAATTATTCTGTGATATGTTATGACTTAGATATTGTAACAGAATAAATAAGTAATAATGTACGTTATTAATGTACGTTGTAATGTATGTTATTACTTATTATTATAAATTAAAATAGTTCTATTACATATAATGACATTCTTATCAGAATAGGCCTACTACCTCATTTTTACTACCTACCTATCCCGTTTTCAGAACGCCGATAAGTTTAGTGAGATACCTACCTACGTGTCGTTGGTTGATTATGATTATATCCTATACGTATTGCACTTTGATGAATAAAGGTGCCTGTCTGAATTCCATGCTTTTTAATGAGTGAAAAATAAATTGCTACCTACGTAATAAAAGGTATTAAAAGTAGTTAGGTATTATACGAGACATATATTATATAAATTCCTAATTAGTTGTAGGCTACTTACTAAGTCAGCACAGTAATTCATTTTCCGATCAACAATACCTACTATAATCAATTATAAAATTACGTTGATCGATTTAATAAACGACTTTATTTCTGCGCGGAAAAACCTTAAATATGCGTAGCTTCGGTATGGAACACAAATGAAATAACATAAAACTATAGGAACCTACGTAATAAAAAAATATCAATATCTAACTACATAACTTTCAATATCCTTTGGAAGCGTAAAGAATGACAATTCGTCATTTCTATCACTATTCAAACAGCCGAATGCTATGCAGTACTTTCTAGCTTTCTTCTTGGTACTCATAATTAAAACACGAATAAAGTTTGTCAATAACTTTACGTAAGTAGGTGCTCTATCGCTAAGTACAAGGCGCGCGACTTATCGAGCGCACTCTTGACTTTCGACTGAACGGACCCGAATATTGGGTCCTCGAATTTATTTGTACTTGTTGCGGAGTGCGACCGCCCTGGTATTGGTGTAGATCTCAGACCAAATATTCCTCCTAGGTGTAGAATTGTAGATTATATACGCACCAAGCTAAAATTAAATTTGACAGCTTAAATTCTTCATATTCCTTTCATTTTAATAGGGTTTGAATCTGACAACAAGACTATTATCCCCGATGTAAAAAGAGGGATGTTAATTTGAAGCCATTTGTGTTTCTGTCAGCGGCATCATATATATGATATCCTAAACAGATGGACTGATTTCAATGCGGTTTTTCTTATTTGAAAGAAAGCAATTGGTGAGATGGATCTTAGCTTTGTTTGGAAGAAATTGGTGCAGCCGTTCCCGAGATATTAAGTCTGATTGTTGTTTGTGAAGGCCCACACTCCCTCACCCGCAGAGGTCGCTCGCACATAATTATCAAGCACTGATTATATATTATATAATCAGTGCTTGATAATTATGTGCGAAATTAATCGTATTCCATCAATTCAGGTCTTCATAATATGCTGCTCTGTAGAGCAGCATATTATGAAGACCTGAATTGATGGAATACGTGTCAGCCAGAAACTTAGAAATGGAGTTTATATTTAGTTATCACCAGTAAGCCTAAACCCAACTTTACGATACACACACATAATCAAGATACTCTCATCTACAGAAAACATAAGGAAGCTTATCATTTCCAGTTGAACAACTTACTTTCACCCTTTTCTAAACTAAGAAAAAAATAGGAGTTAATTTTTAAATACTGTTTGGGTACTTGAAAATAAAAATGACTACATTTTATTTATAATCTAACTTTATTGTAATTAAGCGGGTTTCACAAAAGTTACTGTCACATGTAGTTTGTTATGTTTCTGACTAGATGCTAAAACATTGTCTTTATAACAATTGTATGAAGTAATTGTACAAATTAATATGTTATACTATTACGAGAATAGATTAATAATAATCTGTTTCATTAAAATACTAATTGCAATTATTTTTACAACTGAGGTACTTCCAGTAGTTATTATTCTATATAAGCTGTCGGACCTCATTGAGCCTTTTGCTGCATGTAGGCTAATGTAGGTACTGAATATACAAAACTGTTTGAAGACTCGCATGTCAAACGATCGTTTTATGAATGAAACAACAATTGATTGTAGTAAACAAGACGCGCGGCAGGTGTTTATTCTTTTATCAACAGTCACAACTTTTGTATACTACATGAAAAATTAAAACTAAAAACAAGTTATTGAACAAAGAAATTCATACAATAATAAGTAACTGAACCTAATCTAAAAATCTTTAAATGCTTTTAGGAAACCCTTAACTTTAATCATGGTAATTTGTTTCTTTATTAATAAATTGTATCCTACTAAAACTAAAGTTCACTGTCCCCTCCTCTCACCCCATTTCACTGCAGGAAATACAATTAATGACTTATTGGGCAAAGTTATTGGAGGGCAAGTCCATTTTTGAGAACTGTAGGGTGTTATCAATAATTTGAAATAGTTCTGGTGGCTGTGGAATCCTTCCTGTTTCTAATTTGGACCAGAGTGGGATGTTATTGAGGGATATTTCAAAAGCTCCTGATGAGACGAGTTGGCCTTCTATCATATTTGCGAGGAAGAACATCATCATGCATGCATACAGCTTATTCTCTAGGCACCAGCTCCACCACGAAGGCTGTGGCTTGTTGAGCCATGCAAAGATGTTAACACCACTCAGTATGCACATGATCATTATCATTTTACCAAAGCCCTGTAAATAAGAAAATTAAGTGATTATTGAAACACTAAACCCTTCATGTTTTAACTAAATTCCTAATTGTCACTTACAATGACCCTGGAGAGATACATGTTCAAGCCTGGTGGGTCATAGTTTGACCCAATGACAGAAATTTCTGGATACTTTTGTTGTATGATTCCAGCATAGTCTTCAAATACTTTTCTGTATCCACATGAATAACTGAAACATAATTGAAATCAGTTTATATTAAACTAGCTGTGCATTTAAATTTCACCTGCATTGATGACGATGAAAAGTATCTTAGGTATTAACACATTGATGGACAGTACTTCCTCACCACTGGATGCATATATGACACTATTAAAATCTGTACACATAGCCTACAGGCGTAGTGTCACAAAAAGCGGTACAAAAATAGTGGTGATATAACAGTACACCTTTAGACGTATACGTCTTGGTCAGATCCATACTCCCCATCATCAGCAAACGGGTCTTCACTTGATTCAGGTGTAGCAACCGCATCATACAATGTAGGATAATATGACACCCACAGCCGTAGTGTGTGTATGGAAGGAGCACAAAAGTATTCATGTATGCGTGAACATACTTTGTTCAGAGGCATTTATAAACGTTATATTGTGTCAGTATTGACGATTGAATTACTTCTGCGGTGACAGTAAAAAGTGCCGTTCCTTATGTTACTATGAAAAAATGATCATCGTAAGGCTTACTGATTTTGTGAAAACGAAAACATTAACATCGAGGGGCATTCTGTCGTATCACTTTGGTCTGCTTGGTCGCCTGTAGGCGTTACTGTCCATCAACATGTTATTTATTTCAGGATCTAATGTATGTAAGCATACAAAAATTCATCAAACTTGTAACCGTTGTTTCAGCAAAAAACAAATATACATTAACACAAACTTTTGCATTTACAATATATGTAGGATATAACTTCTAAAGCAAAACTATTAGGGAGTTCATTGGTCATCAAATGGCAAAAAATAACAGTCAAAAGCGATAAATATGTTTTTTTATGATTTCTGCAGTTAACGCCTGCTTAGTGTAAACATATATAATAATGTTCTAATGGAAAAATTAGGATAGATTTGGTACAGGCATGTGCCACACAGAGGCACAGTATAATAATAATAATAATAATAATATATTAGGGACAATTCCACACCAATTATCTAGCCCCAAACTAGGATACCCTGTAATATGGGCACTAGATAACGGATAAACATACATAAATACGAATATCAACATCCATTACTCAGAAACAAACATTTCTGCTCATCACAGAAATGATTGCACCTTGCAGGATTCGAACCCGCAACTGTTTGATTTCGTTCCCAGGGTTACTAGCCACTAGAACAACAGGCCATAAAAAAAAAAGTATGTGAATTTGAATCTTGTCCATGATCCAAATTTTTCCATTAGAGAATTATTATAAATATGATCATTGATCATGTTAGTAATTTTATAGGAGAAATCACCTTTCTTATTGCATTCATAATGACATGACTGTTAAAAATTACTTTGGAAATACCACTTTAAACTGTAGAGTAGTTGTTCGGTTTTGGAATGATCATCAATGGCAAGTGTTAAATTGGCCAAACTGAATGGCTTATTAAATAAGTACATTTTGAAACTGCCAAAAACGCTCGAATCCCAATCCAAACACGGGGTATGTCAGATAAAATAATTGACCTTGATATCTGCTTTTATTGCATAAAATCATGTTGGCTGCGGTAATCAGCAACTTGTTTTGTTCGAGTAGTTATGTAAAGTTACAGTAAAATTATCTACTGTAATCATAATTTCATTTTTATAAACATAAGCTGTTTTATGTGTAAACATCAATCTGGATTTATGTGTTAAAGAAATATAAAATCTCTTACCAATAGTAAATGTTCATTATGTGTCCCACACCTTGGCCAATTTTTGTAATGCTTTCAGCATCATTATCACTGCCATATACATAGTTATCAGCAGACAGTACGAAACATGTTATAATAATTGCAAAAAAGCAAAGCGCCAAACAGTAGTTACTGGACAAAGACATGTTTTGTTTCTGTACAATGTTTGGATGTTTTAGAAGGCTTGGGTAATATTCTAAACTAGAGAACAAACAGGAAAAGAGTTATCACAAGAATAATCGTAGGTATTTGCTTGAGAAATGAAAAATTACCTCTTGCAAAAATATTGCAATACCTTGGCTGTGTTCACTTACACGCACAGACTAGGTAGAGATACTACGTATCTTACACGCTCGAATCATCCGTGCGATTATCGCTCTATCATCCGGAGATAGTGAACGACTTTGGACGTCCACATAAAACTGACAACTGTCAAGTGTCAGTTTCATACTATTCTTCCCCTCCACTACTATTTTTCGGATGACCCAGGCGATCGCCCGGACGACGCCGTGAACGATTACGAGTGTACGCGCGGGTGATCCGTGCGTCCTCGAACGTTTATGTGAACGGGCCCAATTACCATTTGAAAAATTGACATTGTCACTGTCATAGACATAGATTAAATAAATTAGCTGTCACTGTCTGTAGGGAGACGATAATACCTGACCAATATTGTACAGCCATTATTACACGGCCTGATATTATGCCGGGTCCAGACCAAGAGAACGAGAGCGAGCTAGGCTACCGAGCGAAAGCGAACAAATCAATGTGGACGACTTAACGAAAGCGAGCGAGAGCCAGCGTAAACCTTCGTTCGCATTTGGCCGTGCTCCGCCACGTATCGGTAAATCAAAGGGAATTATAGCTAGCGAGCGACCGCGAAGTGTACGAGCGGGCGAATGCTCACTCTACAGCGACGGTTGCATGGAACGGACGTCTCGCACATATATTTTTAGGAAGGTTCATTCTTGTCGTTTAGTAAGTATGGAATGGTCGAATGAAAATCTTCTGAGGCTCATAGAGCTTTAAAGGTAAAAACCTCGGCTGTGGGATTCGAAGTATAATAGCAAAAATAAATACCTAGCAGGGGCAGCTTCACGAAGTTTTTGTAACTTCCCCATACGGAGCAAAAATTCCCCAAAAAGATATTATTTCAGCAATTTTTCCCCAAATATTTTGAAAATACAACATATTCCCTAGTTGGGTAATTATTAGAGCATGCATTTCGAAACTTCATAGTTTCGAAATTTCGGACCATATATGCATGTTCTGTAATTTTGAAATTCGAAACTTACGTTTATTTCAATACGGTCTAGTAAAAAAGTTACGTCGGCTCGAGTATCTAAAGAAAAGAAAATACATTTATTTCTGACAACTCGCTCGTTCAATAATGTTTAATGTTGGGTATTAAACATTATTGAACGAGCGAGCGCGAAGCGCCAGCGAAGCGTCTCCGTTTCAGCTTGGGCAAAAATTCTTTCATATGTGTTTCCGGATGTCTGTCCAGCTGTTCTCCTCTACAGGTCGCATTTTTCAACCGATCTAGACAAAACTTGGTAAGTATACAAATTTAACGTTAATTTTTTATCGTCGTGGATTTTTGAGTTCCTCCAAAAAGGGGCAAAAAGCGGGCTACTGAATATATCCGCTTTATTAGATCCGATTTCGATGGTTCCTTTTTTTATTTGAATGATAGTAACTTTTCAAAGCCAAGGTAGCTGCAAAGAAACTCGGTATTTTGTCTAAGGTTAGGTGGTACTTCACACCGGGACAGCTTTTGTATCTTTATCAAGCACAGGTCCGATTTTGTATGGAGTACTGCTGCCACCTCTGGGATAGTTCTACCAACTATCAGCTGGAGTCTTTGGATTCAATTCAGAGACGTGCTATCAGGCTCATTGGGGATGACACTCTAATAAAGAATAAGCTTCAAAGTCTGGCGCATCGACGTGAGGTCGCAAGCCTGTCGGTATTCTACAGATTGTACTATGGAGAGTGTGCACACGCACTGCACAATCTGATTCTCCAATCACCGTGAAACTAGACGATCGGCAAAGCGCCACACTTTTATGGTTGAAATACCTCGCACAAGAACGAAGCGTTACGCTTCTTCATTTATTATAAGAACTGCAAAGGAGTGGAATGCCTTGCCCTCGTCAGTGTTTCCGGTAAATTATAACCCAGGTGTGTTCAAGTCAAGTGTGAATAGGTATCTACTAGGCAAGCGTGCTACACCTTCGACCACATCATCGCTATCCTTCAGGTAAGATCGTGGTCATACGATTGCCTTGTCTGTAATAAAATAAAAATACATTCAGATGGTCTCGCAAGTACAAACTTTTTTTGCAAACAACCTAGCGATGTACAGAAGTGCCATCTAGTTACCTAGATTTAAAACTAAAATTAATTACCAAGGTCCTCCATCAATCCCTACCTAGTAGTTAAAGGGCTGATTCCACTGGTAGAAGCCTAAGAGTGAGAAATTTACTGCATTTTGAGGAGCTATTCTGCTCATCACGCCGAAGAGTCTCATCAGATCTTCACCAAATTTTATGAAACCATATTGGACTTACTACCTTTCAAATGAAAAAATAACCATCGAAATCGGATTTAATAAGGCGGAGATATTCAGTAGACCCCTTCTTTTTGGGAGGGGGGGGGGGGATAACGAAGTACTTAAAAACCCGACTACTAAAAAGTTCTAAAAACTCGTGTAACCTGAATACCAAGTTTCGTGTAGGTCAGTTGAGAAATGTGACTTATAGAGGAGAATAGAGATCCAGACAGACATACGAAAGCATATGTGCCCAAGCTGAAAAGGAGACGCTTCGCTCTCGCTTCGCGCTCGCTTGATCAATAAACTATAAAGATGTAATTGAAAAAGTTTGAAAAAATACCCGGGTGTTTCGCAAATCCCCAAGTAAACGATATACTGCAGAACAACGTGAGGTGGAGGGGCGGAGGCTGGTCGCCGAAGGCGACCTTAAAGCTAAAGCTGCGGAGGCGAGCATTGGTCATCATCATCATCATCATCATCATCGTCTTGTCAGCCCTTAGAAGTCCACTGCTTAACATAGGCCTCCCCTAAAGAGCGCCATGACGAGCGATCTTGTGGCACCTCCATCCACCGACTTCCTGCGATGGCTACAATGTCGTCGGTCCATCGTGTGGGGGGTCTCCCCGCACTGCGCTTGCTTGTTCGTGGCCACCATTCGAGAACCTTTGTTCCCCAGTGGTTGTCGGTTCTGCGAACTATATGGCCTGCCCATTGCCACTTCAACTCGCAAACTCTGAGAGCTATGTCGGTAACGTTTGTTGTGCTTGTTATGTCATCACTGGCAACACGCACTGACTATAAACTTTCATCTTGAGGCTCTGCGGTATCTGCGACGAGAAGATATGGCGTAATTTCCCGGTCTTCCAGGGTTTCTGACATGATGACTATATCATCGGCAAATCGAAAGTGTAATCGCCATTGATGTTAACACCATATCCGTTCCAGTTCAGAAGCTTGAATATATCTTCCAGTGCAGAGGTGAACAGTTTCGGAGAAACAACGTCTTCCTGTCTCACCCCTTTTTGCACCTGGATAGAATTCGTGCTCTGATCCTGAAGACGGACTGTCATGGTGACCTTGCTGTACAAACACTTCAACACTTTGATGTACTGGTAGTCAATCTGGCACCGCTGTAATGACTGTGTCACTGCCCAGCAGGCTGATTCCCTAAGGAGTGAGGTTGAGTGATTGCCACTGAGCACCCATTGCGGGTGTGCTTGAAGGTTTTGGAATTCACTAAACAGTTAACGCGCACCCGTCAAGCACTACTATGGAACATGGTGGAAAATGACCTAATTACAAAACTTAACAACAGACGCTTTTTCACAGTTGGCTATGCGGACGATCTGACTATCCTTGTATCAGGACACTTTGCTAGCTTATCATGTGACATCATGAATAACGCCTTAAATGTGATGCCTTAAATGTGATTAACTGTGAATCCAACAAAAACACAATTGGTTATGTTTACTAACAAAAGAAACTTAGGACGATACACACTACCCCACCTTTTCGACACACAGTTAACTTTAAATGATGAGGTAAAGTACCTGGGTATCATCCTAGATAGTAAATTAAACTGGGCTAGACACCTGGAAAATAAAATTATGAAAGCAACCATCTCTTTCTGGCAATGTCAGAAGATGATAGGTAAAACTTGGGGCCTAAGTCCAAAAATAACACTTTGGTTATATAATACTGTGATTAGGCCTTCTCTAACATATGGTTCACTAGTTTGGTGGCCAAGGACTAAACAGGCATCTACCATAAATAAACTACAGTCCTTCCAGAGGTTGGCCTGTGTAGCAGTGACTGGCGCCATAAGAACAGCACCCACTGCTGCACTAGAGGCACTGCTGGGTTTGCCACCGTTGCAGTTGCACATCCAGCAGGAGGCTGCTGCGTCTGCTTACAGACTCAAAGCTCTCAATCTTTGGGGTCAAAATAGTCGAACATTCCACACTAACATCATATGGGATTATGCGGAGGGTAACCCGGACATGCTCTCTATTTATGATAGGGTACCAAAACAACACCTCTTTAATAAACACTATAAGATACAACTACATGAGGAATCAAGTGCTAGGTCGAACACTGACGAAGTTAGAATCTACACAGATGGTTCCAAAATGGAAGCTGGGACGGGAGCGGCGACGTTCTCGGACGACTTGAACATGCATATAGCAGCAGCACTGGGTACTCACAACTCTATTTTCCAATCGGAATGTGTGGGTATAATCCAGGCAGCAACAGCGATACTGCGCAGGAAGGTAACTGACTCTAAAATCAGAATACTCTCTGATAGTGCCCTTAAAGCACTTCAAAGGTATGAACATTCCTCGGGGCTAACTATCCAGTGTCACCATCATATGGAGGAGGTCAGTAAAGATAATTACCTTACTCTCCAATGGATAAAGGGACACAGCGGATCCAGTGGCAACGATGCAGCTGATGCACTGGCAAGGAGAGGTTCGGGCATGCGCCCTGTAGCCCTACAAGCCGATGTAGAGCCAATGATTCCATTGCCTTTCAGTCAAATTCGAGCCTGGATCCGTCAAAGGACATATAAACTACATCAGGAACTAGGGGCAAGTATAAAGGATTGTAGACAGTCTAGGGAGGCGTTCCCGGAGTTAAATCCGAGATACTCCCAAAAACTTCTGAACCTTAAACGAGACAGTCTCCGACAAGTGGTGGGAATTGTAACTGGTCATTGTCCTCTTAACAAACACCTTCACAGATTAGGTGTCACAGACAGTCCCTTGTGCAGAGGATGCATGGGGGCTGAAGAAACGGCCACGCATGTACTCCTCGAGTGCGAAAGCGTGGCGCCACAAAGGGAACAACTTTCTCCCTGGAGGCCTGCGCCAGAATTCGTGAGCTGCTGGCCTTCCTGAGGGACATCGGGTGGCTGAACTAGCTGTCGCCGCCCGGTTCACGCAAAAGGGGCCGATGATCGGCCTAGTTGCGGAAAAGAAGCCCGACCACCAAGACCAAGACCAAGAAGACCCGTCAAGCACCCGCAATCAACACTAATACCGGGAAACCTGTAACTATGCGGCAGACTTAAGCTAAACATAGCCTACAAATACTTCTAGCTGAAATAGGACTTTTCAAATTTTGCCGGGTTTATTGTTCGAGTGATAATCTGTGGGTGGCGTGCCAGCTAACCAATGGCGGCAATCGCCCTCCAACAATCATCGTCTGAATTTATTTTCTATTTTTTCTCTCTCACTTTTAATCTATCTAAAATTTTGTTTCCTTGTAGAAATTAAGTATAATTAAAAGTTAATTAACATCGTAAGTTTTGTAGTGATCTAAACCAATAACTATACCAATAACCTTTTTGTAGATTGTACGTCTCTGAAAGAAAATCTAAACATTGATATTATTTCTCAGGAATAATACAATACAATACAATACAATACAATACAATACAATAACTCTTTATTGAACACATTACAATAAAAAAACAACATAACAGTAATTATATATAAAATCGAATGTTGTACAATAGGCGGCCTTATCGCTATTTGCAATTTCTTACAGGCAACCTTTGGATGGACAGGAATATAAAATAAACATTGCGGTCAGTGATGGAGACTTACTTTGGAACAAAAAAGTTAATAGATAAATAACAACTATATAAACTATATAACAATATAACTTAATATTTGTATACATACTTTAATGTGTTATCATACATTTTGTTAAACACATAAATATATATATATACTATAATTAAATAATATAACATATATATTGGCAAATTTATAATATAATATACATAAATAAATAGCATGTTCACAAAGGAATAGTGTATAAATTATGTATGAATAACATAGTATCCAGCTTTATGACAGGTAGTGCTTCTTCACCATGTCTTTGAAGACAGCTATCGACTTAGCTTTTCTAATGTTGATGGGCAAAGCATTCCACAGTCTTACAGCCCGTTTAGTAAAAGAGTTGCGATAACACATAGTAGATTGGTCAGGCACTTTCAACTGCAGAGTATTGGTGGAACGAAGAATACGGGAATGGGAAAGATGAAGGAACTCAAATCGCTCTTTGAGATAGGGAGGAGTCGATGGATTCAATAGGACACTGTACAGAAGAGAGAGCGCATGAGTATCCAGGCGACGTCGGATTGGTAACCATTTGAGCTTTGTGCGAAAATCAGATACAGGGTCATACTTGCGTAAGCCAAAAACAAACCGAATGCAAAAGTTTTGTAAGCGCTCTAGCTTATTTAGCTGTTCTTTGGTTAAGTCCAAATAGCAGGCGTCGGCGTAGTCGAGTAAAGGCAGCAGAAGAGACTGTGCTAGAGCAAGTTTGGTGGTAGTGGGAAGAAAATTGCGCAGTCTTCTAAGTGAACCCGCTGACGCATAAACTTTACGGCTCACCTCACTTAACTGAGGTCCCCAAGATAGTTGTCTATCAATAACCACACCCAAGTTTTTAACAGTTTCACTTTTTAGAGTTTCAATAATGTAGGTACTTACCTACTTCAAATAATTATTACGACAGCCTATTTAAAAATACCATGTTCCTATTGGTATAGTAGAACTTCACATAATTAGGCTTTGTAAGAATCTTACTCTAGCTATGAAATAGATAGGTAGGTTCTATGAAATACCACAAACATACATGTCATTAAACCTACCTTTCACAAAAACAACACAATTTCATGGCACGATAAAACATGAAACAACGTCTACCTAAGTAGGTCTTAGAACTATAAGTTTCATAGTAACTATGCAATATCAATGATCTTCACTGACCAAACACTGCTAGATAGTAAATGCAATGAACGCACCGGGTTCTCTTCGGTTGACGAAAACTCATTGCTACTGAATACCTTGTGAATTCTGATTTTGAATTACCTGTTTTGTATTTCCTAGTCAAATGACTGTTTCCGTGCGGTTGAGTGCTCATCGCCTTGATGACGTCATTTCACATGCTCACTGAGCTTAGTGAATTCGAAACGAGTGATCGGTGGCAATGAATGGTCCAAGTGGCATTAAACGAAACTCACTTTAACTCTACGGAATCAGGCCCCAGGTCTTGACTGAATCAAAGGCTTTCTCGTAATCCACAAACGCAAGGCATAGTGGCTGATTATACTGTTCGGATATCTGTATAATCTGCCGGAGCGGATGGATGTGGTCGTATAGCGTTGGTACCTGTGCTTTGTTATACAAGGGTGGAGGGGCAGCACTTCCCACAGCACCGGAGCAATTGCGACTCATAATCTGTGGTAAAAGATACTGGAACGTGCAAACGAGACTTTGACTAAGACATTTTTATATTTCAGTTTGTGATTTCCAGGGGCCCGACCACATAACTTAGCTTCAATCGGATTGTCAGTATCGATATCACTAATGCCTTGCGATAGAGTCGAAATTGCTATGAAAGAAGTGATAATCCGATTGTAACCAAGTTCTGTAATTGGGCCGCAGGTATTATTGGCTGTACATTATCGCCTGTACAAACACAGAGTAACTAGAGTGGCTTTAAGGTTTTTATGCCATATTATATTTGTTTTATGTTGTTAGGATGCAGCTAGCAACCATTTATTGTTTCAAATTTGATTCATTTTTGAAAATAGTGTTGTGATGATTTGATCCTCTGAAAATAAATCGATTTTGTTTGAAGATTAATCTGTTATCGACTTAAATAGAATTGTCGAGTGTAAGCCTTGTGTTAGTGTCATAAGTAGATCAGTACATGTGTCTGAACCATTTTGGTATGTAAATTATGTAATGACACGGACATCAAATTAAACTTGTGTTTTACGACAAGGTATGACGTTGATTATAATCAGTAACTCTGATTGACTGCCTACTTTAGAACTTTGCATAAGATTCTGTCCTGTAATTAAGTACGTTCTTTTCTACGCAATATACGCTCGGTGATCAGGAGCACGGGCCACCTGTATAGGCCTTATTTAGTTACCTATACATGTTGTCCCAGGAACAACATGTATAGGTAACATGTATAGGTAATGTTGTGTTGTATCTAATTAATTCTTGGATCCGTTAGCTATCAAGTGATGTAATTAAGTTATGGAGCTGCAGAACCAAACATTATCCCTCAACTTTGTTATCATCAGGTTTTTGGATTGCCTCCCTATGGAAGCAAATTCATAGACGTATCCACGTCAATAATAATCAAACTTTACTTCATTTTTAGTGCGATAGTATTTTGACTATTTTATAATAATAATAATAATAATATAATGCTACTTGTTACAAACTCCTTACTACTTAGTCTTTGATTATATATATTGATGTCTGTCATTCATTTTGAGTTGTCATATATTAGAAATCTATTTATGAACTAAATACGTGTTTATTTTATTGGCGACGATGATAAAGACGTAACTATGAATAGTGAACAATTTACCCAGTTTCTACACGCCCAACAGGCGTAACAGGAACAAATAACACAAATATTAAAGTTGTTAATGCAAAAAACGACCAACAGCGGCGGCGTGACGAACACCGCCTCCACAACAAAAGCTGACAAAATGGTAATCATAAAAAACTTTAACATGGAAAAATACAACCCAGAGACATGCAGAGTCGATGATTTCATTGATTTCTTCGAGACAAAGTGTGGACAAAAAGAAAAAACTACTAAAAAAGATCTACTGTTGAATTTTTTAACGCCAGAAATATTCCGCGAGTTAAAAATAGCACTTACACCCAGATTTGACACCAGCACTTACAAGGATATTTGTACCAAACTTTTAGACTTGTACCGCATTAAAAAGGCCAGGTACCGTGCTTTTGCAGATTTTTGGAACTGCATAAGGGAGACAACTGAGTCGATGGAGCATTACGCAAACAGACTTAATAACCTGAGCCGGGATTGTGGATATCACGATGAACTGTTGGAACGACAGCTACGCGACCGTTTTGCTACAGGACTAAACCATCCAGACCTTGAAACGGATCTGAAACAGAAATGGCCAGACTTACAAGAAACTGAACAAGGAAAATCGAGAGAAGTTACGTTTTCTCAAATTTTTGCAATTGCACAATCACGTGAACAAGCTGAACATGATACCCCAGGTTCGAGTGTCAACCGAATCAGAAAAAAAACAATACTCGGAAGTCTACTACACGAGACAACAATACAATGTGTAAACTATACTCTAACCAATGCTTAAGATGTGGCAAGAATGACAAACATGACCTCGCTAACTGCCCGGCGAAGAAACACATATGTGACGAATGCAATATAGAAGGACACTTTGAAAATTGTTGCTTTAAAACCGGACGTGCATTTATTGAAGGAAAAAAAACATCGAATACCTTCAAGCACAAGTTACAGAGGATCACCGACAGTCATACAACTGCTTCACCACATGATTCTATGGAAAGTAGCGATGATGATGGAGAATTAGTTTGCAACATTGCAAGCACCAGTAAGAAAGACTGCAAACAAATCGATGTCTTAATCAGTGGCGTAAAATGCACGATGGATTGGGACCCCGGCTCCACCTACTCAATAATCAGTTCCCATTTCTGGAAGAAAACTGGTTCACCAACCTTATCTAATGCACCAAAACTTAAAGCCTACTGCAACTACAAGTTAAAATCAAAAGGCCTTACAGACGTAACTGTCGAAATTGACGGACGCCAATTGTTTTTACCAGTTGTGGTAATGAAAAACACTAACCCGATGCTTTTTGGTCTTCATTGGAGTGAAATGTTTGAGAAGGAATTTCCGAAACCCGTTTACTCAGTCAAACCTATTATTCCAACTACACTCAAGCATGTCCTTGATGAACATAGTCAACTTTTCGATGGGAAATTGGGCAAGGTAATAGACTACCAAGTTAACATTCACGTCAAACCAGGGGCTGAACCTGTACACCTCCCAGCAAGACCGATCAAATTCAGCATGAAGAAAAACGTTGAACGGGAATTAGATCGCCTTGTTACCGAAGTCATAATACAAAAAGTAGACCCAAATATTACTCGCATAGAATGGGCTACACCTACTGTTAACGTAGTGAAACCCTCAGGTGAAGTCAGAATTTGTGGAGACTACAGTACTTCACTGAACCCCGTCTTGATCAAACATTTACATCCAGTACTAATTTTTGACCAACTACGTCAAACACTGGCAAACGGCGTGATATACTCAAAATCGATCTCAAAGATGCATACCTGCAATTTGAAGTAGCACCAGATTCAAAAAAGTATTTAATATTATCGACACACAAGGGTTACTTTCAGTACAATAGAATGCCTTTTGGAATATCAACAGCACCATCAATTTTTCAAAATTTTCTTGAACAACTACTTGGAAACATTCCCAACGTTGCAATATATTTCGAAGATGTCGCCCTGACAAGTAGGAGCTTAGAGGACCACCTACGTACACTTTCTGCAGTATTCGACAGATTACGACAAGCTGGATTGAAAGTCAACTTGAAGAAGTGTAGTTTCTTACAGAAAGAGATTGAATACCTGGGTCATATAATAGACCAAAATGGAATACGTCCGACGAACACAAAAATTGAAGCTATCACCAAGGCTGTACAACCTTCCAATTCGAAAGAATTACGATCTTTCCTTGGTTTAGTAAACTTTTACGAACGCTTTATTCCTCATCTTCACGGAATATGTGCAGATCTTCATGAACTGACCAGTGGCAGACGCACATGGCGTTGGACTGACCATGAGAGACTAATTTTTGAAGCCACTAAGACATGCATTGCGAATTCAAAGCCATTGATAGCCTTTGACGAAAAACGTCCCCTTTTCTTAGCCTGCGATGTATCGGAGAAAGGCGTAGGAGCAATTTTATTTCACAAAGACAAAAATATTGAGCATCCTATCACATTTGCATCAAGGAAACTTCGTCCTGCTGAAAGCAAGTATTCCGTAATAGACCGTGAAGCTTTAGCCATTTTATTTGGAATCAAGAAATTTGACCAATATTTACGAGGGACTAAATTTACGTTAGTAACTGATCACAAACCATTAGTGCACATTTTAGGCACTCAACGTAATCTCCCAAAACTAGTTAACAACAGGTTAGTGAGATGGGCTCTATTGATTGGAAGCTACCAATATGACATTTGCTATCGGACAGGAGAAAACAATATTTTGGCTGACTGCCTTTCTAGACTGCCAAATCCCGAAACCAAACCTTCTCGAACTGAATGTGCCGTTCATAAAATAAGTTCAAAACTTTTAGGTAGAATGGCTGATCTTCATTTATCAGAGAACAATTTGAGTGACAAAACATCAAAGGACCTTATTCTATCACAAGTTTGTCAGTATCTGAAAACTGGTTGGCGTGATCTGGAGTATAACAGAGACATGAGACTTTTCTACAAGAGACGTTTTGAACTGTACGTCGAAAACAAAATCGTCATGTGGCAAGGCAGAATGGTTATACCAGAAGCACTTCGAAGAACGATTCTCACATACCTTCATAGAGGACATCCTGGTATATCTGCGATGAAGGCCCTTTCACGTTTTTATGTTTGGTGGCCATCACTTGACGAAGACATAGAGGCATTTGTAAAAACGTGTACAAGATGCCAAGAAAATCGCCCGTGCAACTCGGAACTTCCAATTTTCTCTTGGTCCATTCCAGAACAAGTATGGGAGAGAATTCATATCGATTTTGCCGGTCCGTTCGAAGGTACATACTGGCTAATTTTATGTGACGCACTTTCAAAGTGGATAGAAGTGAGACCTATGAAAAATATAACTTCGAGAAGTCTTTGCTATGTATTAGATGACATTTTCTGTACATTTGGTCTTCCACGCATGATTGTCTCCGACAATGGACCACAGCTGTCATCTTACGAATTTAAAGAATATTGTAAGTGCCAGGGCATTTTACATGTCACATCATCACCTTATCACCCTCGCACAAATGGGCTTGCGGAACGGCTTGTGAGAACTTTTAAGTCTAGAATGGCTACAAATGACGGAAGTCAACTTAAACGTCGCTTGATGGAGTTTTTGTTCACTTATCGGAACACGCCTCACACCACCACTAGTAAGTCACCCGCCCAGATGATGTTCGGCCGACAATTGAACTGTCTGTTGACGAACATTCGACCTGATAAAAGAAAATCGTTACAGTATCAACAGGTGAAGGCTAATGTTATGTCCTCTGCTCCATCTTACCATCCGGGTGATAAAGTGTACGTCAAGACTCGTCAGGAAAAGACATGGCAGCCTGCGACAGTTGCGAGCCGTAAGCATAGGTACTCATATGTCGTCTCAACACCTGACGGAAAGGAAAAGCGAAGACATGCAGACCATATCAGGCCTCGAACGTCTTCCGCAGATTTGGCGAGTTCTCCAATTCATAGGACGCCTCACAACAATACTGAACCAACGTGCACACCATCCGGAATTATAACGTTGCCCGTGGCCATACCATCTACATCCATGACGTCCTCTCCCACATCATCCGCATCCACACCATCCATGTCATCTTCACCGCTCTCTTCATCTACGTTCGTCACACCTGCAACTGTTGCGGTGCCTCCACCCTGTCGTCGCAGTCAGCGTCAAGTACGACCGCCGCGTCGGCTCATAGACGAAATGTAAATGGGGAGGAATGTTACAAACTCCTTACTACTTAGTCTTTGATTATATATATTGATGTCTGTCATTCATTTTGAGTTGTCATATATTAGAAATCTATTTATGAACTAAATACGTGTTTATTTTACTACTTATTGCATAATAATGTACACATGACAGGAAATGAATTACTGGTGGTTCTCACACTAGGTCAAAGGCTGTCTTGTGAGGGGCTTTCACAATTAAATATCTATGTTACTATGACAAGAGCAACATTACAGTTTATGCAATAGAATAGCAGAAAAAACTAACTTCAAGTAAATATAAATGAGTGAAAAATAATGTTTTCCAATGATTTTGTAAGCCCTAGAGTTTTGAAAAATAAAAGTGACTATAATACCATATTTTTCTGTTAATATACTTTCAAGTTTTAGTAGGTACCATTCATAATACATAAGTACCTATTCATGTTTACATAAAATTTGGTAGGCAGGTAGTTTTTATTTAGATCCAGGAAAATTAATAAACTAATTTTTATCATTAATATCACCACTTCTCATCGTGAGAGTGCTGCGAGAACCAGCTAATGGGAAATGGGCAGCAGCACATGGAGTACTGCTGCCACCTATGGGACGGTTCTGCCAAGTATCAGCTCGAGGCTTTGGATTTAATTGAGAGACTCATTGCATATGACACTCTGGTAAAGAGTAAGCTTCAAAGTCTGGCGCATCGACGTGAGGTCGCTCGCAAGCCTATCGGTATTCTACAGATTGCACTATGGAGAGTGTGCACAAGAACTGCACAATCTGATTCCCCCATCACCTTTCCATTACCGTACGACTAGACGATAGACAAAGCGCCATCCTTTTATGGTTGAAATACCTCGCACAAGAACGAAGCGTTACGCTTCTTCATTTATTATAAGAACTTCTAAGAAGCGGAATGCCCTGCCCTCGTCAGTGTTTCCGGTAAAATATAACCCTGGTGTGTTCAAGTCAAGAGTGAATAGGTATCTACTAGGCAAGCGTGCTACACCTTCAACCACATCATCGCTTTCCATCAGGGAGATCGTGGACAAACAATTGCCTAGACCGTAATTTAAAAAAAGCGCTTTGTTGTGTATTATCTTATCACCAACTACTGCGAGCACCAAGATACATGCCGACCCGCTAATGAAAGGTAGTCATAGAAGTTCTTGAGGGCAATCGCTTGGCAAATTGGGGCTTATGGTTTAAGGGGATTTACGAGTATATGATGATGATGATGATGATGATGCGTGTGAAGACATGGGTCGCAGCAAGTAGACCTGGTAGTTGCTAACTGACCGAGCGAGCGCGAAGCGCGAGAGTAGCGTCTTCGTTTCAGCTTGGGCAAAAATTCATTCGTATGTCCGAATGTCATGCTGTTCTCCTCCACAGGTCGTATTTCTCAACCGATCTAGACGAAACTTGGTCAGCCTTATTATGGTTGAAGGTTTAAACCTAGGTTCACGAAGTTCGGGACTAAGGAAAGTTTTGGTTTTGACCAGGTTTAGACCGGACTTGATTCCGTATGGTCGCGGGACTACCTAAAGATTGGATGATCCCGAGACGATCCCAAGAAAACTCTAGACCAACCACAGGTAAGATGTAACCTTCATTCATTGAACAAAACGGTTCATTCAAAACGTTCCAATCTACTCAATATTGCAAAAAAAAAGAAGTATAACGAAACGAAACGCTAATGTACCTACTTTACGTGATAAAGAAAATCTGATTGCAACAAGATATGTAACTGCCCCGCAGTTTTGTTACCTCTTCACGACTGAACGGCTGATCTTGATGAAATTTGGTATGGAGACTGGGGAAGAACATGGCATGGGATTATTTTTACCGTGATAAAGTGTAGTCCTGAAAACTGATGACTATAATGCAAAAGTAAAAGCTTGAAAACAATTCAATAATTCAATAATATCATAGTATTCTTTCAAAATAAGTGAAACAAATTTCTCATATTATGGATTGCATGATTTGTAGGCAGTTTTTTTTGCACTGTTATCGTCTTTGTTTATAATAATAATAATATATTCGGGACATTTTCACACCAATTACCTAGCCCCAAACTAGGATGCCCTGTAATATGGGCACTAGATAACGTATAAACAGACATAAATACGAATACACACATGATTGCACCTTGCAGAATTCGAACCCACGACCGTTTGATTTCATTCCTAGGGTTTCTTGCAACTAGACCAACCGGCCGTCATAAAATATCTAAGATTTATAGTTGTAACTTCCTTGATTGATACTCTATCTACGTAGGAATTGTCCATTTGTACGTATAATGATGGACTAATCATAGAGTAAGGTTTTTATCCGTCTAGTTTCAGTCAAAGAGTATATAAATACTACGGTTTCAGTATACGCGTGGAGCTCCTCTATAGTGATACTCTCTCTACGTACTATAGGTCTGTAACTCCTATTTATTCTGTGGTATAATGACGTGCTGTCAATGTCGTATAGACATTTCTTACTTTCGTTGTGTCAATTGCTGTGGTTTAAATTGCACCAAGAAAGAAGGTTTTTTGAAAAAAATCAAAATGTTGTGATGTAGAGTTAGATTTTATTCTCAATCTTGTGTATCTTCGAGTGTTAATGTGTAATATTGGTGGAATATTAACCATTAGGTGTTCGTTAACGTGCACGAGTGCGGACAAAAGAATCAAACGCAGAAATAAATGGCATTTTGTGATTTTTCCAAATCTCCCTCGGAAGTTTCAGTAAATGTCCACCATTTTACTGATTCGTGACTTTGACAATAATTGACTGTGACGTGACATTACTTTATAATATAATACACTTGACATTGGCGAAATTGCTAGTAGGCCAGTGCCTCCGCAGAAGTCATCCAAAAAAAAAGAAGAAGAAGAAGAAATTGCACCAATGTGCGCTATGTGTACTATCAGCGCGCACAAAGTCGGATTAAAACGCGCATTTATTCTCCACGTCGGACACATGACGTCAGGAGTGACGTCATTTTGGTGTGCACAAAACGCTCACAAAAATGAGGTAGAGCAGCGTATGCGGTAACGTCAAATTCAATTGACATATGTCATTCTGTGTTGATATATTGTTGGAACTCCCGCCAGATTGCCAGTACATATAATAATGATTATATTCTTTTAGCTGAAGCAAACGAATTAAACAGAACTAAGAGAGAAATGAGCAAAACTAAAAACAAACCAAACAACAGTAGGTAGAACAGCTGACTCAAATGACATAAGCTTGCAATCGTCGGTTTAATTTGTTAGCGTGCATATGCTGACCAACAATATAAACCGATCGTTAGCAGTGTTTGCAGTCTCAGCACTGTGAGTGCAATTTAAACCACAATGAATGTAAACAAACTTTTTTTTTTTTAATCTGTGATATTTTTCAAATAATTCTGCTATTTCAATTTTCTATTGCATTTCGTCCCAGAATATCGGTCGGGTTTCTAAGCCAGCGCTTTTTTATTGCCCTAATTTTTTCCCGGAATGAATATGTTATAAAGTGTATTTTTGTTGAACAGGACTCGAATCATACATAATTTTAACTGCAGCTGCACTGCAATCAGATAGAATGCCTCATCATCATCATTGTCATGGTAGTCACCAAAACTGCGACCACAGTTCAAACGACGACGAATTAGGTTTGCAGTACAATCTCTTTGAGAAAATAGATAAAGAGAATGTTGAGTGTCTAAACGAGAGTGTAGAGGGATCAGGGAAGACTGTTTTTAAGCCTTGGGATAAAAGGATGGACACTACTGATGTAAGTTTATATACTCTGCCTGCGCATCTTTGTTGGGAAATATAGAATCAAGGGGCAGGTCCATTATTAGTGCGTGTACGACACAAACTATAACGGGTTTGGTCTAGGCTCCGTACCAATGACTTTTCTAAGTTATGTGCGGATTCTGCAAATTTCCATTGCTCAATGTTTCAGAGGGCATATGGTCCCAGCCGTTATTGATTGATATCAGTTATTAAGCCATGTCAGAAGCCCTTGTGCAGCCTGACAAACTTATGTCAGAGTCCAACACTACCTCAATTGAAATGCAATCAAGCAAACTCATTATTATGTAGGTACCTAGAGAAGATAATGCAGGTGTATGTTGGAGTTATTCACAAGTATTTTAAATTACAGTTTGTGGAAAGTGATGTAGACGAGGAACTACTTTTTAATATCCCTTTCACTGGAAATGTGAAATTAAAGGGAATCAAGATATTATCTGATGATACTGATGAGCATCCTTCTCAAATGAGATTGTAAGTTTTCTTTAATGCTTTAATTTTTATAACATTTGGTTTGATTAGTTAATTTTTTCTCACTAGCTTTTGATGGTGTCTATGTCTGTGTGGACTACAGTTTATTGCGATGTCCTTTCCCAGGTTTCAAACTATCTCCATACCAAATTTCATTAAGATTGGCTAAGCCATTAGGTTGTGAAAATGTAACAAACAGACAGCAGAGTCATTTGGTCTTAAAATAATAAACACTTTATTGACACCAAAATATAGGGTATTTGTCCCTATATTTTGGTTTCAATAAAGTGTTACAAAAATATATTTAAAAAATAGGCACAATGGGAGGTGTTATCGCTAAAAGCGATTTCTTCCAGACAACCTTTGGATGGACAGAAATTACTTGTAATTATTTGTAATAAAATTGTATGGATACAATTTCTACTGGATGCTAAAAGACTGGGTTATGCTCCTAAGACCCTCTGTCCACTTTTATGGACATAATAAGTTGCTCCCGTCAGTCCCAACATAAATTCTGGCCTGTAGTCATGGAGACCCAGTGTGCATTTTTCTGTAAATATTATTCAAACTATTCTTGTGCTTGTTGAATCTTGGCAGGCTTGAATTTAGTTATGTGACGTATAAGATTGATTATTTTACTCTTTGATTTTCAATACTTCCAACTGTCAAACACAGGTGTAGGGTTGTGAGAAGATGAAAGCCCAGCCGTGAAGGTGAGTTTTAATCCTTATTTATCAAATTATCAATATTACGTCAAATATATATCATTTTATATTAAGGAATGAGTATATTATTCAATTTCAATTTTATTTAGATTAATTTAATTGTAAACTTAATTTATTTCGCAATGAATCAATATGTAAATTTTTATGTACTTCGTGACTTCAGACCATATCTTGGTCAAATATTTTTTTATATTTTTCTGCAGTTTGGGTCCCAATGTGTCATCATAGTCTGGTTATAATTGCAGTTTAATTTACCCTTTGATCCACAGGTCTCGCAGAAGAAGACTTCAGTAACATCCTTGATCAGACCGATTATGAAGGGGATGATGGTTGAAGATGGTGTTTCGGATGAAGAATACAACCAGTACAAGTAAAACAATGAGATGTGGACTATATTGTAAGACAAAGAATTGGATCTGAAGACGTTTTTTTAACTATGTTCCTTTTTTATAATACTAAATAAGTTTAATTTTTGTTTGTTTGCTTGAAAAGTGCAATTATTTATGTTTTTGACATAATTACCTTAAAACTCTAAACTGAAATTGTTAATTTAACACTTTGTAATTGAAAAAAAAGGTTTAGGGAATACAATTCGCCATTGAATACTATTTTTCCTGTTTTATTTATCACTCTTAGACCAATCATTAGGTCTTAGGTGCTAAGACCCAATGTACATTTATATGCACTTATTAAAATCACATTCAAATACCTCAAAAGTACTCCAGACATTCATAATCAACCTCAACAATATATTGCGGGCTTCAAACCAAATGGGTGTATCAACAAAACCCCTACTTTTCAGGAGAGACAAATAACTGAATAACTTTTTGTTGGGGTAAACCTAGCGTACTGTAAATTTGTATGCGGCGTTATAAACGCATCATAAAATAAATATAATGCTTGATTATAATTTATGTGTTCTGTACATGCGTTTTTTGTTCTTATATCTCTTTGGCTTGGCGTGAAACTTAGTAAATTTTTCACAAAAAACCATAGAATTTGAGGACATAAACATTTATTTTTTTGTCTTTTGGTAATTGAATAAGGAATAGTTCCAACTAAGTTGATGATTCGTGTTTTGATAATTTCAGAGTAAAAAATAATGTATAATAAATTCAATTTTTTCTGAAATTTGTAAGCCCGTTTGGCTTGACAACAAGTGACATAATGTCCTATTTTCAAGAAGGTGTAAACGCCATTAAAGTATTTATGTCACTATAAGAATAAAAATAAAACACTATAATCATAACCAAAGAACAACGGCGAAATTTTAGGTGATAAATCTTGCAGCGTCTTGAAATATCATTACTACAGAACATATGATCCCAGTCGCAATGTGAAGGAGATGTTTAAAATTGTATCTGACAACAATTGTATAATGTCGGTGGAATTACTTGCAATCTCGGAAGCACTATCATATATTATTACATCAGATATTAGGGAAGTCGTTATTTTCACAGACAGCCGAAGTTCCTTACAGCATATAGCTCGATGCGTCTCTGTCGCAAGAGGTGCTTCGGTAGCATATGCAATTTTAAAGAAAGTACTATTTCTTTTACGAAGTGGTGTGAATCTGAGACTGCAATGGATTCCTTCTCACATTGGTATTCGAGGTAATGAAGTTGCTGATGAATTGGCGAAAGAAGCCATTGTAACAGGTACAGAAATTTATAATTTATCAGAATATACAGATATTTTGATACAGTATAGATATAAAATTTATGAGAAATGGAAATTAAGTTATTTAACAACAGCTTGTCAAAAAGGAATTTGGTACAGAATTTTACAGCAGGAACCGTCTCGAATACCATGGTGCTCAAACAGTACGTTGAAGAGACATCATATGGTGATAGCACATAGACTTCGCTCCGGACACATGCCACTCAACAAGTTCCTATATCTTATGAGGAGGGCAGATTCCCCTAACTGTACATCTTGCGGGGTCCCAGAAGATATTTACCACCTTCTGGTCGAGTGTGCACGGAGCGAGTCTATGAGAACATATATGATCAACAATTTTGAACTAAACATACAGGATATCGGTATATTTCAGGTCATCCTGGCTGCACCTACATGCGATGCGGCCAGGGCCCTATATGCTACGATTTACGATATTGTTTGAATGTAGGTACAAATGTTACATATACGGGGCTGACATAGTCACTAAGTGAATGAAATTCTATCTCCTTTGGTTTAAAAAACCGGGTGGTTTTTTAAACCAAAGGAGATAGAATTTCATTTACTTCCTCTCCGGTTTTTAAAACCAAAAGAGGTTGAATTACGCTTATTGGCGTTAAACCTGTTAATAGTAAGCCTAATTCGACATCCTTGCAATAAACAGAATAATACTATAGACAAAATAAAACCCATAAACAAAACATTATTGCGTATATAATACAATGCATTACGCCCTAGCAGTAAGCCTAATTCGACCTCCTTGCAATAAACAGAATAATACTAAAGACAAAATAAACCCATAAACAAAACATTATTGCATAGATATTACAATGCATTACGCTCCGTCCACATTGCGATATTTTGCCACACGTTTTTTTTCTTGCAATTCTGTAACACATTGAATCTTATCCAGTACCTCACACGTCGTGCGTTTAAGATTAAAAGAGTAGCCGCACTGGTGGTTAAAAATTCACGCGGGAAAAAACTGTAATTTAATGCAAATTGAACGCGATGCGGTGAGAATTTATTTCCACGCGAATGTTTTGTACAGTATAAAGTAGTTATGGCTATGGCCGCACTGCGAAATAAAATTCGGGCGTTTCGCTCAATCGTGCACCGGTGCTATTGGTAGGATATCGCGTGCTTTGTCTCGCGCCCGATAGGGGACCACACATGAGTTACCAGAAAATGACGAAATAGATATAGTCAAAGGCTTCTTGATGTTTTATGTAGAAAAATCCTTTCATCGGTCTCAAGGCTTTAAATGGGTGAGTCCAATGTTCATGACATCTTTTGACAGGTCTGTCACGCCGCCGCCCTAGTATAAGGTAAATTAAAAAAAAACTTTTATTCATTTTAGACGTTCGTCTCAGCCGGGAACAGCATCAAACTGACAAAAATCGTACGACATTTTATTCGCAGTGAGTAATAAGTGTAATTCCGATCACGGAATAATACGCGTGAATAAAAAGCGCGCGGTGAAATATTGCATTGCGGACAGAGCCTTCTAGTTCATGGAAGAAGTGTAAGGATTTTTTGTTAGGTTTATTTTATTTATATATTTATATAATTTTCACAAAAATAGTGTAAAAAGAAGGACTTAATGCTAAATACCATTATATACCACTCAACCAGATCGTGAAAAAAATTAGTACATAGGGCGTGCGGCTTAAAGTATTGAACAAAAGAAACAAAGATTAATTGTGTAAATAAAGTATTTAGTGTAAGGAATTGTTGCAAAATATTTGTGCTAATATTGGACAACTGTTTCCCTGCACAGTGAAACAGCAGCAACATATCTAAACATATTGGTTTGTAATCTCACTAGGCAGTAGCAGATTGAAAATAATAATTATCAAAAGCCTAGTCTGTCACACTTGGTAGGTAATTGAATAGGTACAGTATCTTTAAGCATTATATTTATCACGCTTAAGTATTTAATTGCCTACCTAATTAGGCAGATACTATAATTAAAATCTCTAAGACTTGTTTCAAAAGTCGTTAACACTAACATAACCTACAAAACTTTGAAGCCTTATAACAATTATTCCTGGCCTCTCCAATAAAAAAATCTTAGACTTACAATCTCAGGATGATGCTGAATTACTAGCGATATTTTTAGTCTAAAGACGCCTTGAATTTTACTGACATAAAAATATATATATGGGAGTTCGCCATTGTTCTTTAACTATTAATATCTTCTATTCAATAATTAACTTCAGAGATGGTATAAGGTTGGTGAGTGACGAGTGAGTGTGGTATCTTAGTTGGGTGGGTAGTATCTAATTACTATTTGAGCCAATTTGTATAATCAAATAATAATAATGATTATTTGATATTAATTGATTAATTGATCATTTCAAATGGATATCCTATGTATCATTATTATCATCATACGCTCGTGTCAGACCACTGCTGGAAATAGGCTTCTCACAAAGCACGGTTCGCTCGCATTTTCAGCTCTTCTCTTCAAACTGCTGTCAGCCGCTTTGCATATATCGTCACTCCACCTAGCTGGAGGGCGCCCTACACTAAGTTTGCCGAGACGTGGTATGGTGTGGTCTCCACTCAAGAACACGTCTACCCCAATGGTTATCAGTCCTTCGACAGCCTACTGCTTAGCTTACTAATCCTAAGGGCTATGTTAACGACTGCCTTATCTTGACTTGGTTATCTGCCGGATCACCTCATTCTGGATAAGATCTTTCAGAGAAACTCCGAGCAAAGCCCTTTCCATTGCCCGCAGAGCGACTTTAAATTGGTGAACTAGTCGTATCGTGAGTGTTCACGACTCGGCTTAAACATATCTCCAATGCATTTGAGAACAATTTCGGAGAAATAACTTCCCCTTGTCTCTCACCTCGATGCAGGAGGATATGCTTAGTCTGCTGGTTCTGTACTTGGAGCATCATTGTTGCGGCGTCATACAGACGGATCGGATCTCAACACTTGGATATACCGCCAGTTGACTTGGCTTCGTTGCAGAGACTCCAAAACAGACCAAGTCTCGATAGAGTCATAGTCCAAAAACGCTAGGCACAGGGGCTGATTATACTCTTCCGTCTTCTGTATAATCATCCGCACTGTATTGATGTGGTCTATGGGGCCATATCCTTCCCGAAACCTGGCTTGCTCTAATACGTCGAAATCCGCGCAAGACGATTCGTGATGACTCTCGAAAACAGCTTGTAGACATTGCTCAGGTTCAGGAGGGAAATGGGCTGACAGTTTTTCAAAAGGGTCTTGTCACCCTCTTTGAAAAACAGGACGACCACACTCTTAATCCATACCATTGGAGTTCTCCCAGAGAAGAGGACAATCAAATATACGCTGAAGGGTACCTCTTGCCGTCAGGAGCTCTGTTGTAATTCCGTCCATACCCGTGGCTTTTCCATTTTTGAGTTGTTTCGGAGCCATCTCTAATTCGTCAAGGCTGACTTTTGGCAGCTCTTCAGTATAGTGGCGGGTCAAAGTGGCCCTGGAATCCTCGATGTCGGGTTTGGGTTGCAACGCGTTTGACATTTACAGTTGGCCATAGACAACTTATAGATCTACAACTTCCGCGAGAATCTCCGGCTTAGTAACGACAACTTTCCCGCTTGATGTGGTCAACTTTGTCAGATGGCTTCGACCAAGCTGTTGCACAAAGACTTTCGACCCCTTATTTCGCTCAATCGCTTCTTCGTCTGTGTGTGGAGTGGAATGGAGTGTAAAAAAAAGGCAAGTGCAAGTTGGACTCGCGTACGAAGGGTCGCGTACGTACCACCGAGCAAAAAACGCATAATAAAACGCGTTTCTTGTATGGGGACCCCATTTAATTGTTAACTTTATTTTATTTTTATTATTTGTTATAGCGTCCATAGTACCTAATGCACACTCTGTAAAAATTTCAAGTGTCTACCTATGGCAGTTCAAAAGATACGGCCTTTTGACAGACGGACGGACGGATAGCGGAGCCTTAGTAATAGGGTCCCGTTTTGGCACCCTATGGGTACGGAACCCTAACAAAGTCACGAGCAACGGCCAGGAATCAAATAATAGTTATATTTATATCACCTAAAATAAAATTTCTTCAAAAAAACAACATAATGTAGCTAACGAATATAACTAACTATTAAAAACATACAAACAATAAAGACCTAAAACATTGTCTATGTGTATAGATTCTTCCAAGAAATAGGTGGTCGTATGTCCTTAAGTCTTGTTGGCATGACACAATTCCTTGGGCCTTTCTTTAAATGCTCATAAGCATACGTCTATATGGCATGTTTATTATGCTTGAATCTAATAAAATATTGCTCATACGCCTAACATTCGCCTTTTTGGTTTGATAATAATTTCTGAGTACAAATCATACGCCAAAAGGTTTTTCATTAATTTCATAAAAAATAGTTAACATAAAATAACAACTAGCACAGGAATTGAATGGCTCTGAAAAAGAAAAATCGAATTTTTGTTCATACGCCCTTTGGTATGAATCCTGCGATATTTATTATATAAATAATTCAAATAATAAATACATATATTATTTATATCCTTTGGGTCTGACAAATAATTTTCAATTTCTGCATTTTTTCTGCACAAAGTGTATGAATGAGTACAAAAAATAATAAGTCTGGGTCCTAGGAGGTTTAACATCTTGAATGTTTCTTTTGTAGATTTAAAAACAAGCCAAACATGACATTCGATGCAGTTGCAATGGAACCAGATCAGCTGTTCGAACTGCAAAGAGACCATGAAGGTGTTATGGAATATTGCCCCAAGTGAGTATAGGGATTTTTACTTTATTATTCTGTAGTATAGAATAAGCACGAAAAACACAAGAGGAAGATTTAAGAGTCGAGACTAGATATTTATTATTTATGTATTTCACTAGAGCACTACATAGAACACTTTTAAGTGAAACATTGATGTTGATTCTGTGTGAATCAAACATAAATTCATTTAAAATTAAATTCGAAAATGATTGTTGTTATTTTCAAAGGTTATAGAGCTGTCAGAAATAGTTTTAGTTTTGCTATTTGGTTGGTGCACACAGAATCAACATCATAGTCTGTTTTTATCTTTCACATTTAAACAGCTGAAGTATTTCTATTGATATTGTTACGATCTGGGGTTTGGATAAAATTAATACATGCCAAAAATTAACACCTTTATTCGAAAAACCACAAAAATAAATTAATCCAACAGATAACATTCAAACACTTTTTAACTCGACTGTACACACTAATTATTCACTGAATATTCGCTTCGAATCACTTTGATCGTTTTGTTCCGGCAGCCGATGCGCGCCCTATTTATAACTCGAGGAAGTTTCCAGAAAGTACTGGTATGTACTGGCAGTAGTCGGTAGGTACGTGACCTTCAAGGCCGGCGCCGCCTTTGATGTTGCCGCGTCGCGTCGCGCCTTTATGTACCTACCTACCGCGCGCTCTGGTAACTTCTGTGGGTACCTACGCGCCACTGGTGTGTTCTAGAAGGTTCCATTAAATGTAGGTATTGCGTCATCCAGCTACGCTTACATACATTTTGTTACCTACTGTTTTTCTAAGTATCGACCGGCGTAACAATATTTTGCACAAGGATAATGTGCAGTCCGAAGGAAAATGATCATTTATGTTGTAAATGATTATTAACAGTAAATTATGCTAAACACTGGGAGGGTTCAATCTAGTTTCAAAGATCTGTGGTCTTCACACTAGGTAAGCCTGTTTTGAGAAAACCCAATACGATTAAGATTTTACTATGTAATTGATGTAATAGCTCTAAAAATATGACTTCATGGTCAAATACAAATTCCAGTAAGATGTAATACAAAATAATGTTAAATAAAAGTATAAAGTAAACATTATATACATAGACAAGTGAGTGAAATTCTGATCAGAACTAATCACCCAATTTTGACAATTATGCCAAACTAATTCTGCCTAACAGTGAAGTGACAGCATGGAGTAGTAGTGTTCTGTGGACAGGATTGTCTGTCACTCCTACACTGCAAGGACAGCATTGTCACTCCTACACTAGAAGGACAGCTGCAGAAAAAATAAATGCAAATGCTCCTGCAGGGTGCAGATAGATTATTACGAGTATAAAAAACAATAATTTGCATTGAGTTCCTTTCCATATTAGATTAACGGCACCACATGGTTTGTAGGTGCACACTTTGCCACCCCTGTAGGTCCCCCCCCCCCCCCATTAGGGATGGAAGTACACCGGATTACTTAAGGAATGTTTCGTCTAAAGAAGTGGAATCTGTTATTTGAGCAATAAATGCGAAGAAATTAAATGCATGGAAACCTAAACATTGTTATTTTTAAATAATTGTTGTTGAGTCCATAGCTTTATTTATCGCTATTTTTCTGTGTAATGTGACACTTACAACATTATACTCCATTTTTTTTGTTCGTAAAATCTATTCTTATAATAAAGCAATAAGAACGATAAAAACTGTACAAAGAATATAAATATAATATAAAAAAAAGGTTTAGGGTACTTAAAATAAGCTACTGAACAAGAATGATCGGAAATACTCCGACCAGTTTCGGACTATTTTATTTTGAAGTACTAACTCGCGTTAGTTTTCAAAATCAAAGAATATAACTCTCTGTATGTTTGTTCGTGCATCACGCAAAAACTACTGGAACGATTGCGATGCGGTTTTTACTGTTGGATAGCTTAGGTTTTGACTTAAAAACTGGAGTACATGGTATCTTAACCCTATCATTAGATGCCCAGCAATCGGTAAAAAATATATTTGAGGGATGAACGATTTTTGAAGAAATGTAGTATAATTGTATATTATTGTACTTTTGGTACTGGAATAACACATATGGACTACTTTTAAATTCAATACCAACGCGGGCAAAGCCGCGGGCACAGCTAGTAATAATAATAATAATAATGGTAAACACTTTATTGACACCAAAACGTTTTTATTTTTTTGTGATTTGTGTCCTCTATCCTATACAGGTTTCGTAGTGCGCTGCATATTTAAATAAAAATCAAGATGGCGGATTGACCACTGTGCCAGCCTTCAAAGAAAAATCTTCGAATTCCTTTCAAATGCTTAGTTTAAATCTGTAGGTAGGGTTTAGTTAGGCTTTTTGTTGTCTGTCAGTCAGTATGTAACGGTACTATTTTTAAAATTAAAAGATTTAACTTCACTTGTATGTATAGCAGTGTGTATATGCTGAAAACTTGTATGTGTAGCTTGTGTGCCTAACTTCACAACCACAAAGATCCGCTGCGACTACTGTATGGCCTGGAATATTGCAATCAATATTTCACCCACTTCCACTGAAACTATCAGGGCTGAAATTTGCCACACACGTTTGGTTCTCGTAACAATGCACGATTACTCAATTGCCGCCATTTTTAATCCAATATGGCTGACGTTACAAAATCGCGATTTAATAGGTATCGAATGAAAGGGCTTGATGAGCGACATTACATGGCTACTGTTCTATAGTCGAACAAATAGTAGAACAATTTGGACTAACCCCTGAATAAATAGCCCTTTTTTTTGTTAATTAGTATAGAACATGTGAATGATAAAACCATTTTTTTTATTTGCTTTCAGAATAGTGACATTTTCATCAGTGACACACCTAACACTGCATTTTCCGAAAAATTTTGGTGCTGAGAACACAAAGATTTACTACATTGGCCTGAAAGGGGAGTGGACACAAGGTCACAAACATGGTGTAACTATTTGTGCGTATGAGTCTCGGCCCATGCTGGAAGACCATAAGGTGAACAATTTTGATAAAGTGTCGAGACAAATAGACTGATCTTCGAGCAAATAACAAATGTTTATTGAAGTTAGATGGTTTGTGATACTTCTATAGTAATTTATTACGATACGTTTTGTACCTATTCAACCTAGTTATGTCTATGTATGTATCAGAATATGTATGTATATGCTGAAAAATCCTAGTGTGGTTTGTAGAACTTGCATAATATTGTGGTTACTATTGTTTGATTGTTATAATAATGTGTAGTTGTGATGATTGATGCATGAGACGTCATATTATTGCATAATTTGTATAAACTCTCAATTAAACAAGTTCACAACTTTCTCTTCCTTCCTTCCCTGAGAACTCAAGTCAAGTGTATAATGAATATATTGGGAACTCTGCCTTGACAATAACTATAAAAATATGTAATAGACTTATTGTTATTTTGCTGTGGTGTATGAATTAATGCTGTTATTATAGTCACCATTTTATATTTTAAGAAATAATAAAGGTCTCTTGCATTACTGAATTGCTTTTTCATTCTGTAAACAATATTAATATTTTATAGGGAACATATTATTATATGGGTACATTTTTTTTGTAGTTACTATAGTTCAGTTATTACTTTTTTGTTTAGTTTTATTTATTACCTGACTACGGCGAAGCAACGAAGGAGATGTGTGAGATGTACTCGCCGTTTATGTTGATGCCCATTACATTCCAATCCAAAATTTTGATCATGGAGGATATGTTCGGCATGTAATTGCTGCCAGCTACTTTGCGTAAATGGTCACTCTATCTGGCCGGAGGGCGTCCTACACTATGTTTGCATATACGTGGTATCCACTCAAGAACTCGTCTACCCCACCGGTTATCGGTTCTTTGACTATTGCGTTGGTAAACAGTTTCGGGGATATGACATCCCCCTGTCGTACCCTAAGCAATTGGATTTGTTTAGTTTGCCGGTTCTGGATTTGGACGGACATTGTAGCAGCGTCATACAAGCATCTCAACACTTTAATATATCGCCAGTTCACTTGGCATCGCTGCAAAGAGTCCAGGATAGACCAGGTTTCGATGGAGTCAAAGGCCTTCTCGTAGTCCAGAAAAGCCAAACACAGCAGCCTATTATACTCTTCTGACTTCTGGATAATCTGTCGCAATGTGTGAATGTGGTCTTCGGTGCCATATCCTCCGCGAAACCCGGCCTGCTCGGGAGGCTGAAATTCGTCAAATCTACGCGCGAGATGATTAGTGATGACCCTTGAGAACAACTTATAGACGTGACTCAGGAGTGAGATGTGCCTATAATTCTTGAACAAGATTTTATCCCCTTTCTTGAAGCATAGTACTACCACACTCCTGTTCCACGCCTCTATAGTTTAGACTACAGAATTTACGGCCCTCTTCCGTGAGAATTCTCACCACCTTGGTTAAGTCCCTCGTTAACGTCATTTGTGGTTTCCACGGCAACAAATCGTTTCTCCAGATTTCTTTGAAATTGTTCGGATCCAACTATGGTTTGCAGCTGATTCGGTCGGAGTGTGGATCTTACGGATTCGCTCAAGCTTAAAGTCGATACTCAGAGTGCCTCGGACCATTCGGTGATCACTTCCGGTATTGAACCTGTTGATCACAGAGACATCCCTGAATATATGTTTTGGGTCCGTCATGATTTAGTCGATCTCATTTTTTGTAACGCTATCCGGGTTTCGCCATTTCCACTTTCTCTGGGGCTGCTTCTTAAAGAAAGAATTCATTAAGAAGAGAAAAATGCTTGTTAATTTTCCCTCTCCAGAAAGTTAACAAGCATTTTTCCTCTGGCGTTTCTGCTGCCAAACCCATGTGGTCCAATCCTCGAGGACTTTATGAACGTGGAACCCTACGCCGCCTTGGGATCGGTGGTCTCCCTCTCTGAAGTACATCAGATGGCCCGATTTCAGGGTAATTGTGTCCTCCCCGCTCTCCGGGTTTCACACAATCCCAAAATGTGCCATCTGATGTTCTCCATTTCAACTTCCAGCTGTGCCATGTGTTCGTCCAGCCGTAGAGTGCGTCCTTTATACGTAGTCAAATTCAGTCGTTGGTGGCCTTCCGTAACCCGGGGATTCTTAGCACCCCCCGCCCTGCCGTTACCATAACCGCCACCTTGGTCAGGAATAACAGTGCTGCCGGGACTGGGGGCCGTTTCTTTGTGGTGTCTATCATTTGAAGGAAATGCCCGTAATCGCCACGCTGGGCAGGTTGGCGATCGCAGGGCGGTACTCCTCGCACCGGCGAAGCTGCTGCCCGTCACCGGTCTGTGCAATTTAGCTGCGCAGATTTGTGAATGAATATACCGCCATTTGTCGGTCGCCGGAGCCTCGTTTGTTGTACGGCAGGGTGTAACACGTGCAGGTGAGGTTGACTTGGAGCACTAAAGTTCTCCTGTATGTATGTATGTATAATTATGATGAGTAGTTTAGAAGTTATGACGGAACAGATAACCTATGACAATTTGACAAATGAGGTATCGTTGGAAGCGACTTCATCGTTCGCTGGTTATAGGCTATTTGAAGTCGCTTTAAATTAAATATGGCGCCCTATAGATGACATAAAGAAGTGTATTTTTTCTTAAATGCCGTGTTTGGTAACAAATGAAAGGGCTTAATTAGCACTTTTCAAATATAAATAAATATATATTGTTAGCTGTTGTTCGCGGCTTTGCTTGCATTCATCCTATAATTGGGAATAATTTCTACAAAATAATATAAATAAAAATTAAATATTCGCAATATAGTTATTTTTGTTTTTTTTTATATCTACAAAATTTTCGCTTCTACCACTTTTAAGAGGTAAAAGCGTTTTTTTTTGCGAAAATTGTTGACAATTTGTCATTAAAATTGTTTGCTAAAATAGGTAGCATTGGGGCTCTGGTCAATCACTAACGCTATACAGACTATCAGAATCATGATGGAAAAATATAGGATAAACAACAAAGATCTACATCTTACATTTATCAACCTCGAAAAAGCTTTCGACCGAATACCGCGTAAGCTAGTGTGTAGCTCTTCGCGCCCAAAATGTACCAGAATATTATATCCACAGATCTATGATTATATCGAACTTGTCAGGGATATGTACAACAATGCCAGCACGAGAGTTCGAAGCCTAGCAGGTGTAAGTAAAGCATTTGAGGTCAAAGTGGGCGTACATCAAGGATCTGCTCTCAGTCCGTTATTATTTAACCTGGTGATGGACTATCTCACCAGGGATATATTGTCTCCATTGCCTTGGACGATGCTTTACGCCGACGACATTGTTCTGGCTGCTGATACCGCAAAACATATGCAGGGACTCCTAAATAGGTGGACGCACGCTCTGGAAAAGTACGACCTGAGGGTCAGTAGGAGCAAAACTGAATATCTGAAATGCCCTTTCAGCGGAAACGTGACACCTGAAACTATCTAGGTACATTGGGTCGTCACCTATTCCCACTGTAGAAAAGTTTAAATATCTTGGCTGCGTTATACCTTCCGGAACAGAAGACATGAAGAGTCAGATTGACTTGGCGCAGAAAAGTGAGGAGACCCAACGCCAAATAACGGGACCCGGGATGGAAGAAGAGTTTTTGTGTAATTATGGTTTTTGCCCGCGACTACGTCCGCAAAGACTAAATTAAGCCTAGAGATTTTCCGTGTCAAAATTGTCAAAATAGCAGCAGTTTCATTTATTTTAAGCAAACAATTGTTACATCTCAGCACCTATTTTTTAGCTATACTTTTTTTTTGTTGAAAACCAAAGCTACCATATAAGCAAACCTTGAAAATCTCATCAAAATCCGTTCAGTACATTTAGAATTTTGAGGTAGATAACAATTAAAAAATCTTAAACTATATTTTCGTGTTTAGTAACCTATAATCGATCCCAGTAAGGCCTTGCGTGCACTGCCTTGCGGTGGAACGCGGTGCGTTTATTCTGCCTTTTATTCCATACTACCTGTAGCCGCGGCTTCGCACACGTGGTCTTTTCTTTAGGTTTAAAGAACCAAACTGTGCTATTCCAGGACCAATATACCAACATTTGATCAAAATTTCTTTAGCCGTCAAAAATACTTTCATCAATTGCTCGGCTTCTAACTCACCAGATTGAGATATCAATTACACCAGTTTTTAAATCAAACCCTAAGCTATTTAACAATAAAAACCGCATTGCAATCGGCCCAATAGTTTTTACGTGATGCCTGAACAAACAAACAGACAGAGCGACACGATAAAAAAAAACCGTGCTCAATACTCGTTTTAAGCACCCAAGAGCATTTTTTTATTTATCTTCT
The DNA here is from genome assembly GCA_946251855.1 of Alsophila aescularia. NCBI lineage: Eukaryota > Metazoa > Arthropoda > Insecta > Lepidoptera > Geometridae > Alsophila > Alsophila aescularia. The sequence goes on from OX276375.1 coordinate 52,328,604, forward strand.
TGTTACAGCCTTTTTCGTACCTATTGCTTTATTATAAGCTGTGCTACGAAAAAGGCTGTGTTTATAAGTATAGGCTGTGATTATAAGTATAGATAAATGACTGTCAATTTGCATCAAATAATCCGTCTAGTAGTTTCAGCGTGATAAGTGTTCTTTTTAATAACTTTCAACCCCTATATTGCGGAAACCCTTTAATTTTTCGGGATGAAAGTATCCAATGTCCTACCTCGTAGTATGAAGTCAAAGCATACCAATTTTCATTTGAATTTATTCAGTAGTTTTTGTGCGAAGCGCGTACAAGATACGGACAAACAAAAATAAAAAGTAAAACAGTTTTGGCTTCAGTATCGAATATAGAGAACAATCCAAAGAATATTATTTATTACTTGAATATTAACATAACTTTGGACCCATATCCCGCAGAAGCCCTTTATTTTTTCGGGATAAAACATGTCCTCAATTTTAACCCATCATACTTATAAATTAAGACGGAGCCAAGTTGCATCAAAACCCATCCATTAGTTTCAGCGTGGTACGTGTTGTTTTAAATAAGTTTCAACCCCTATCCTGCGAGAATCCATTATTTTTTCGGGATGTAAAGTATTCTATGTTCTACCTTGTAGTATGAACTCAAATTGTACCAAAATTCATTTGAATTTAGTGAGTATTTTCGGCGTGATGCGCTGTCAAGGTACAGACAGACAGACGGACAGACAGACAGACCGACAAAACATACAGTTTTGGCTTTAGTATTGAATATAGAACAGCCTCAAAAAATATTTACAAAATATCTTCAATTTACAGAATTTGGGACATTATCCTGCAGGATCTCTTTATTTTTTGGGATAAAAATTATCCTCAATATTTACCCATTATTCAAACTATGACTGCTAAGTTGCAACAAAATCCGCCCAGTAGTTTCAGCGTGCAACGTGTTTTTTTTAAATAACTTTCAACGCCTATCCTGCGAGAACCCTTTAATTTTTCGGGATTAAAAGTATCCTAAGTCTTACCTCGTAGTATGAACTCAAATCATACCAAGTTTCATTTAAATTCATTCAGTAGGTAGTTTCGGCGTGATGCCTAGTCAAGATACAGACAGACAGAAAGACAAAAATGAAAAAAAAAACAGTTTTGGCTTCAGTATCGAATATAGAGTACCCTCCAAAAGGAAATTTCAAAATATCTTCAATGTACAGAATTGGACCCGTTACAGTTTTATTATAAGTATAGATAGATTGTATTATAGGTAGATATGCGTTTATTTCACCGCAATGCGCGACCTATGACAAACCGTACTTACACGAACGTACGTACAGAATATGCGATAGAATAAACGCACCGCGTTCCACCGCAAGGCCTAAGATATTCAGAAAGTCTTCAATGTAAAGACATCTAGACCAGTTTCAGTTTTATAATAGTATGGATTAGATTCTGTTAGATATTACTATTAACTAGCGGCAGTGTTTTTATCATTAACCGTAGTCTCTACTATATTGGTTAATGGTTACATACCGAAATAAGAAATTTCTATGCGTTTCTGGTTTCTGGTACGAAGGGAAAGGGAAATGTTTTCGACCCACCAATCAGCATGCTGCATAGAAATAGAAATAAAACTTGTTTTTGTTGTATTTATATCTTTTAATTAAGTAGGTACGGCAATTCTCCTTAACGTTATTTACATAATAATAATTACTTTAACCTTGCAACTGTAGCTGAAAACGATTTAATATGGTCAGGAAATAAAATGAAAAGTTTAGTTCCTACAAGTTAGTTAGGTAATAAAAGTACATTTTTGTTATATGTTTTTTGGTTGTGTATAAAACTATGGATTACTGCAATAGAGACTATTGTAGTGTTTACAAATAATCTATTTGAAATCTAATTTGCATTTATTTCATCTGTATGAACCTTGTACAAAAAAATGAAATCTTTAGGCCTACCGTCTCTATTCTCTGAATATTTCTTATAAAAAGAAAATACAATTTCGTTCTACCCTTCTTTAGTATAGATTAAAATTGGTATCAATGATGCATTTAATGCTGAAAGTTGATATTCTTAAAACTAATAACTAACTATGCAAAGTAGGTACTCGATTAGGTTGATTAATTAATCTATTTCAGATCTATTCGATCTCGCTTTTCCATTCATCTATAGTTACACATAAATATCTTTACAACATTATACAATAATGAAAATAGATATTATTTAGAAAAGCATTTACACTATGGCAGTGACTGTTTTAATTGAAAGTTTCCAGTGGAGGCATAACCGAGTAACCTGGGAGCCTAGACCGCCGATGTCAGTGGCGATCACACGTCGTGGAAATCACGACAACGCAACGTTACACATCAGTCGTTAAAGACACGCGTTACACGTGGAAACTTCCTATTGGACGTCGCAACTCCCATCGTGCATCGTGAATCTAACTAGTTGGGTATTTATTTATTGTTCGTTTGCTGTATCACGCGTGGAGCGAGCGGTGTCACGGGCGATGGCGGCCGCGCACGGAGCGCTGCCCGGCCCGGAGCGGGTACCGCGAGCGCGCGTAGGGACGCGGGTGCGTCCGGTACGGGCCGCGCTGCACCTCGCGCGGCACGGCGTTGAGGTCCCCGCCGGGGTACACGGGCGCGCGCGTGCCCGCCCACTGCCGCATGCACACCGCGCATCTAAACAGGTAACATTCGATTATCCCCATCCCCAATAATATGCATAAAAGTGAAAACGTCTGTTCGTTTGTTTGTTTGGGGCGTTTTCACGCCATAGCTGTTGGACCGATTTTGATGAAATTTGTGTATGTAGTGTGTACAACATAAACCAACATAGGGTTATTTTATCCAGGAAAAAGGAAAATGAAGATTACTCGCTTTTAAACCAAAACAGCTATGATGAAGTTTTAAATATAGGTAGATAGGTACTCTACATACTTTACAATCTAGGATACATTTATCCCGGAAAATTTAAAGTTCATACGACAAATCGGGACAATTTTGGTACTTAGATTGGGTTTACTCGCTTTCATCAAAACGGTTTAGTCGATTAATAGGAAATTTTATACACAGTTTAAAAATATTATACTTTTATAGTTTTATACCTGAAAAAATAAAATCGGGATAAACGTATGTCCAAAACTTCTAACATTATGTTGATGAAATTTTGAACATATAGGTATAATTGGTACTGTACGTACAATACATACACAGATCAAAATAAATTTATCACGAAACATTTTGGTAGATTTGGTTGTGCTCACTTTCACATGGATACGGCTAAACAGATTTCTAGAAAAAATACAAATAAATACGGTACGATATACGAGTAAAGACTAAAATATAACACTTTTGATCCCGGAAAATAGAAAAATCCTGCCAGAAAATCGTAAATCCAAAACGGCTTAACAGATGTCGATGAAATTTTGAACATAGGTACTGTATAATGTACAATACAAAAATCAGCAAAAGTAAAAGTGAAAAATCAGGAAAGTTTTGGTAGATTGGTTGTACTCGCTAACACATCAAAACATATTGGTGTAACATATAAGATACTTTTTATCATTGAATACATAAACAGTGTACATAAAAGTGAAACGTTGACTGTCTGTTCTGTATGTGTCAGTTTTACGCCAATACGATTGGACCGAAATTGAATAAATGTTGTATGTAGACGCTGTACAGTGAACACATAAAGTCTAACAAAGGATACTTTTTATACCGGAAAAAAACTACGCATGAAAAGCCACGGGGCGCAGCTAATGTAATATACAGGTGGATTTTTAAAACGGGACAGTAAGGGTAGGTACAGGAAAACTGCCTTGAACTTTTGAGATATTTTGATCTGCATTCACAGTCTTAGGAATAATTTACGATTGGTTACAAATATTAGTTTTCTCAAAATCTGTGAATCTCCAAAAGTTAATGACAGTCTCCTACGAAACTTTTTCCTGTAGCTACAAAGTGCCCATGAAGTTTGAACACGGCCTTACTGTCCAGTTATAAAAATCCACCTTGTATAAAACGACCTAACTATTACCACAGTACATTATATAGTCTCCCCTATATATTTACTGTGCTATCACAATCACACTAATTGTAGACGACGCGCCACCTCCTTGAAGCACACTTGTCATTTTAAAAAGAGAGTGCGAATCAGTTTGATAAGTAGTTGTCAAAATAGAAAAATATTCCACTTTAGTGTTTTCTTTCGTCCTTCCTTCGCTAACACTAATATAAAAAAACCGAAGTAAATTGACTGTTTGTTTTCTTTTCACGAATAAACTGCTGAAGCCTGAACCGATATTGATGTAATTTTACACAGAAAAAGTGTGCATCAAGAGGAAGGATAACTTCATTATTTTGCATTCCCTAGATATGGGGAATCCAGTGATCATATATAAATGGCACAGAGTTTTGAATCATTAGTCTCTTTTTTGCGAAAGCGAGGAATCCGAGCTCACCTGCTGACTTTAGATACTTGATCGGCTTTCAGAGTCTGCTGCTCTGGTTTGAGGAACATCCGGTTGTCGTCGATGGTGGAGAGCCAGTAGGAGACGGCCGTGGCGAAGTAGTTGCAGCGCCCGATCGCGTTGCACTCGATGAACGGCTTCGCGCGGAACTCTTTTAGGCAAGAGCCGGGCGATATCAGACTCTGGCCTGCCGAGTCTGCTCCCGCCGTGTGCTAGAATCGAGCGGAAGGAAGGTGAGCTCACTGATGATTCTTACCTCTACATATTCTTCTCTTATTATCCGGACGATACTTCGTGAATAGTTGAAAATATAGGTATTAACTGTGTTAAATTTCTTACCATCAAGAAACTGTAGCCTATCCACAACTGGTCCCATCCAGTAGGACAAGCTGGAACATCGTTACTTTGACTGTGAATTGCAATGGTTCTTGTCGGAGCTTCACAAACTTGGCATCTGTCAATTAATACAAAAATGTGTTGTTATATTAGCTGATTGGAGACCGTATGAGCACGTTTAGACCAAGCCCTTTGATAGTAGTCAACTAGTCCAATTCTAATCGGAACTGAGCTGATGCACCTCCCCTTAACGTTGGGTTTTGGGACACCTGTATATTAGTGTTCTAAATCTACATGGTCATTTAAGTGAGATACGGAGGTCAACCTGCTTGCAGATTTCGAGTTTTTGCTGTCTCGGAATCTTTATATTCTTAATGAATATATTGCAAACATTCCATTTTAAAAACTTTTATTTAACTTCACTTGTATCTATGTATGTATTTTGTCTGCTATCTGGGTAGCTATCTGACTGAAACTTTCAGGGTAGCTCACTAACCGATGACAAAGCAATAAAAAAACACTTATAAAAGTTAGAGAAAAAAAAATGAGTAAAATAAAAGAAAAAAAAACTTCAAAACGTAAAAGTTACAAAGCAATTAAAAAAAGGCTTATTCTATAAATCCCTTTCGACAATCCCCTGCGAAGGGGATTTTTGGACTTTTTGTCCAGAAATCCCCTTTGCGTCTTCTTTGCTCGGTGGAAGGGGATTATTGGACAAAAAGTACAGAAATCCCCTTAAACATTTATTATTAATATTAAATATTTTTACAATCCCCTGCGAAGGGGATTTTTGTAACTTTAGTCCAGAAATCCCCTTTGCGTCCCGTTTGCGTGCCGGAAGGACATTAGACAAAGTCCAGAAATCCCTTTAACCATTTTTTATTCTTCCACAATGTGTGTCACCTTTTTCGTTATGTTTAAAATCAATCACAAACTAATTAGGTTATTACACTAATTACAAAGTCTTTATTTTTTCAAACATAATTTATCGATATCAATGTACTATAACAATTTTCACCGTTGTAAACATACAATCTCTCATACATTTATAATAATAAAAAAAACGCTACAGTTAAAATATCACAGAATGTCACATTTTACTGTAATCTTCCTACAAAATTAAATATGTTCCATAATCACAGATTAATTATACCAAATTATTGTTTTTTTTTATAAAATAATTATGTCACATAACTATACTAGTAGTATCACGGAAAAAACACTTTATTACAATAAAGATTAAATATTTGTCGAATTGTAAACTGTCTGTCAAAATTCAACACCTCAAATATGAAATTTGGTCAGCAACTCCGTACTAATAACCTGGTTGAATCATGGAATGGCAAAATCAGATGCATCGTTTTACAATGTTTACGCCACTCTATTTACAGATATCGGGAAAGGTATAACAGCGATCCCAAGAGAGCATTGATCACTTCGATCATCCACATGATCGAAGATTGAATTGCATGATCAATACATAAAGGAAGTCTTAATGGAGTTCATTAACGGTGACATAACGATTGGGCATTGCTAAACATCGTTGATTTATTGTTTCTGCATTGTACTTTGTCAATTTTTTACATTTCATATTTTAGGTTTGTAATTTTGACAGACATAATATATAGTCAGACAAATATGTAATTTTCATCATCATCATGTCAGCCTTTAGAAGTTCACTGCTGAATATAGGTAACCCCAAAGAGCGCCATGACCAACTATATTGTGCCACCTCCATCCACCGACTTCCTGCGATGGCTACAACGTCGCCGGTCCATCATGTGGGGGGTCTCTACACTTCGCTTGCTTGTTCGTGGTCGCCATTTGAGAATCTTTATTCCCCAGTGGTTGTCGGTTCTTCGAACTAAATGGTTGCCTGTCATTTGCCACTTCAACTTGCAAACTCTGAGAGCTATGTCAGTAACATTGGTTCTTCTACGGATTTCCTCGTTCCGGATTTATTCCGTAAAAAAACGTACAAATAATCTGTGATTATTGAACTTATTTGTAAGAGGAGATTAGAGTAAAATGTGTTTTTCTGATATACAGAAAAATACATTTATGTTTCTTATTTTAACTATTGCGACATATTTTTTTTTACTGTAATTGTATGTTTTTTTTTGTGTACAACGGTGAAAATTGTTTAGGTACCTACATTGATATTGACTAGGTATGTTTGCAAAAATAAAGAGTGTGTAATTACATAATTAGTTTGTTTGATTTTAAACAGATAACAAAAAACGGTGACCAACAATTTCCCAATGTGTCTTTTTGTGCAATAATGTCCTTCCGGCACGCAAACGGGACGAAAAGAGGGGATTTCTGGACAAAAAGTTCAAAAATCCCCTTTGCAAATTATATTTATTAATTAATAATGTATAACTATAAAACAGTACCGTGATATACCTACTGACTGACAGACAACGCACAGCCAAAACCGATGCACCTAGAGATATGAAATTAGAAGGAAATATTCCTTGAGTATCCTAGAGGTCCACTAATGAAGAATTTTTTGAAATTCCTTCCCTAGGTAGTGTGGAGCTAGTTATGTGTACAGTATAAAACATAATACATTGTTCCTATTTCAAATTAAATTAAACAAATAATCACCGTGAAATGTACGTTGCAACGTCTCTTGCTTGTATAGGAGTCATAGCCATAGGCATTGGTTCATTAGTTGAGAGCCAAAAACTATAGTCGTCACGTTGTGCAAAATCACAAACATTGTTCAAATTACAGAACATGTAAGGCATGGTCGAGAATCTTCGCAAGCAACTGCCGGCCGCTCCTGTAATAACATTGAATAATGATGACAATACTCACATCCAGACTTGGGAATAACTGGAAACGTCGACAAGACAACCAACTCACATAGAGCCTGAATTTCGGGTGTTACCTACATTGAATCCAAAGCCAAGTTAGCTGCAAAGATATTCGGTATTGTGTCTAAGGTTGGGCGGTACTTCACATTGGGACAGCTTCTGAATCTTTATCAAGCACAGATGGCTTACTCTCGAACACCATTTCGATTCAATCAAGATCCCAACAGTGCGATTCAGCTAGAAAACCTAACTGCACTGCAACGTGGGGGGATGTAGGGGAAGTGAGGGAAGGTGGGGGAAAGTGAGGGAGGGTAGGGGGAAGTGGACGAATGGTGGGGGATGTCGGGGAAGGGTGCGGGAAATAGTGCGAAGTGGGGCAAGATTGAAGGAAAGGGTGTGGGCAGAGTGGGAGAAAGGGGAGAATGAGAAAAGGGGTGGAGGAAGTGGGGAAAGAGAGAGGTAAAGAGGAGGAAGGTGAAAATGACGGAAGGGTAGGAAGAAAGGGGAAGGTTGGGGGGAAGTGGTAGAAAGGTGGGGAAGTGCGGGAAGGACGTAACTTTTTTAAGCCATGATTGCGACAGGTTGCCACACCGAAAGCAAAAGATCACGTTGCAGTGCAGGTTAGGTTTTCTAGCTGAATCGCACTGTTGGGATGGTGATTGAATCGGAATGGTGTTCGAGAGTAAGGGGGCAGGTCCGCTCTTGTACTGCAGCCTTTGGGACGGTACTGTCAAGTATCAGCTCGAGGCTTTGGATTCAATTGATGAGACGTAGTACGAGGCTCATTGGGGATGATACTCTGGTAAAGAGTAGGCTTCAAAGTCTGGCGCATCGAGGTGAGGTCGCAAGCTTGTCTGCAGAGGAGTAGAATGCTACTCTGTAGTTTATATAAATATATAACTGTAGAATGTGTATCCGGTAAATTATAACCCAGGTGTGTTAAAACCTAGAGTGAATAGGTGTCTACTAGGCAAGCATGCTACACCTTCGACCACATCATTGTTTTCCATCAGGTGAGATGGTGCAAAAAATATATGCAATTAATAAGGAAATTTAAAAAAGAAGCAATCATAATATACGAGTATATGATATTTGGAATAAAGGTCCTCGGAACCGGGCTAGATTGTATACCTAGCTAAAAAGCTACTGCAACAAAGAGCAACAATGTTGGGGTATACTCTGCATAACCTATTGCACTGGCTATACAACTGAGGCAATAATTTTTAAAATCTAGCCCATTGATATACGCAGATAAAGTTAACGCGTCGTGCTATTACTTTATACACGAATACAATATCATATAGATAAGAATACAAAAAAATATATAGATAAGACAAAGGAAACTTACCCAAGTCTTGGCCATGTGCTTTTCCATTAGCAACGATGTGAATAAGTGAAAAGCCTTCCCAAAGTGAGGAAGATCCACGAGGACATGAAGGGATATTTGCCGATTGGGAATGTACTGTAAAGTAAAACCCTCTCGATTTGGGGACTGGTGGCGGGGGTGCCGGGGTACCAGGGAATCCACGACCTCCTTGACCTCCTTCGAGTCCTCGCAAACCCACAAAGCCTTTGATTCCTTGTAATCCTGGAGGACCACGTGCACCTGTTACTCCTTGGAAGCCAATATCTCCTCGTTCTCCTTTTCTCCCTGGCTTTCCATTACGTCCAAATGAACCAGGCATACCTGGCGTGCCAGGCGTGCCATCATAGCCTCTTGGGCCTACATCACCTTGTTGCGCAGGGAGAATCTGTGAAGGCAGGAGGCTATCTCCAATATCTCCCTTAAAACCTTTAGGCCCAGTAAAACCAGTACTACCTTCCGCACCTTCGTCGCCCATTTTTCCCTTAATGCCCGCTAAACCCTGAAATCCAGGAAGACCGTTTGTACCAGCTTCACCAGCGTCTCCTTTCTCACCTCTATATCCTTCAAGACCTGGCCAGCCTTGCTCTCCTCTTTGACCTCTAGGGCTAATTGAATCACCAGGCTCTCCAAAATCTCCCTTGAATCCTACTAATCCCGGAGGACCTTCCATACCAGGGGTACCAGGTCTTCCTGAACTGCCTCTACGTCCAGGGAAGCCATCATCACCCTTCGTACCCTTTGGTCCTTGGAATACAAGACCTGGTTGACCTTCAAGTCCTACAGCACCATCCATTCCGTATTCTCCTGGTGCCCCTTTTTGACCCATCGGACCAGGCCATCCAGGAAGGCCATCTAAGCCAGGTGTTCCAGGTTCACCTTTGTCAGTTTTTCCATCAAAACCAGGTAGCCCAATGGGCCCTTGTGCCCCATCAATACCCCTTACTCCCGTAAAACCTTCATCTCCTCTATCGCCTTTGAAACCCTCATCACCACGTGCACCTTGATTTCCTTTTAAACCATTGAGACCAACTTCTCCAGGTAACCCAGGATTACCAGGAAGTCCTTCCATTCCTATATTTCCAATATCACCGCGCGTAGCTGGTAAAAACATGCTTATACCGATTTCTCCTTTTAGTCCTTTCCATCCTGTTTGACCTCTATTACCTTCTAGTCCAGACTTTCCTTGTGCACCAGGAAGACCAGGCATGCCCATTTTTCCAAGTTCTCCGTCCATGCCCGAATCACCCTTATTTCCATCTAAGCCTCGGTCACCTGTAAATCCTAAATTCCCTTTAGGACCATTTAATCCCGGCCTCCCAGCCAAGCCAGGTTTACCAGAAACTCCCTTGTCTCCTTTTTCACCAAGCGGTCCATTAAAGCCTGCGTCTCCAGGTTGTCCTTTTCTACCAATAAAGCCTGGTCTTCCTGAAATTCCCATTGGCCCCATTTCACCTTTTGGTCCTGGAGGTCCTGTTACATCTAATCCTTTAATACCTCTGTCACCCTTGACTCCTCTGCGGCCGTCAAAACCAGGGGATCCGGAAACGCCTACCAACCCAGGTTCTCCTTCGTCTCCTTTCATACCTCTGATGGCGCTGTCACCGGACGAACCTTTAGGCCCGACAAATCCTGTATCTCCCAGATGTCCCTTTATTCCAGGCAACCCGTCTAGACCGGAAAATCCTTGAAGTCCTAAATCACCGCGGCCACCTTTTGGACCAAGAGGTCCTATCATACCGGGTTTTCCAGGTTCACCAAAATATCCTGGAGGGCCGGGCTCACCACGATCTCCCACTTGTCCGGTTCGGCCAGGTATTCCACCTAATCCTTGGAATCCTTGTTTTCCTTGATAACCAACGACTCCATTCGCACCTCGATTTCCGAAGCGCCCTATTTCCCCTTTCGTTCCTTTAGGGCCTTCGTAACCGGGAATTCCATTCACTCCTGATGGACCGGAATCTCCAAATGCTCCCATTGCTCCTGGAGTTCCCGGACGTCCGGCCAACCCAGGCGCACCCATTAAAGATATTCCAGGGAATCCTTTGCGACCCTGTAAGTTAGCATTTGTTTTATCAGGTTATGAGCATTGAAGCATGCAAAAGAATGAATACAATTTAAATATTTGTCTAGGTGGATCGAGACAGAGTTGAAACAAACAAAACTGCCCTCGTAATGATTAAATGTCCCGGTCCGTATCGGCCAATTTCACAAAATCCGAACTTCTCCTAGTGACAACAACAGCAGTTGGTGCTCCCTGACTTGAAATAATGACAACCTCTCCAAATTACCAAATTTTAAAATTAATTATTGAATTATTTGTAAACCAATACCTAAATATAAAAAAAGAGAAAAAAGTGTAATAATAGTATTTACTCGAACTTAAACTTCAAAAACATAAAATGTATTCATCTTAATTTAAAAATATGCGAAATATTTATAATAATTGCTTTTTACGAGTTTATAGCCGAAAATTATTAATTTTAACGTAAATATATATCTGGTTGCTTGTTTGTAGTATGCTGACCTCTAGTGTCAGAGTTTGTCAGGCCGCCCGAGGGCCTCTGACATGGCTTAATAACTGCTATTAATCAATAACAGTCGGGACCGACAGCTTAACGTGCTCTCCGATGCACGGAGCGATGGAAAACCGCACATAACTTACAAAATTATTAGTGCGGACTTGCGTAGCCTAGGACCGAACCCGGTATCGTTGGATTCTAATTGCACTATTGAACCATTTGTTCTTTGTCACTCTGTATAATTTAGTGTGTTGTCAAAAATAAATGTATTTTCTTTTTTTTTCTATTATTATCTCATTCCGATGAGTAGAAGCCAAGCAATCGATAAAAACTATTTGATGGCTGAACGAATTTTGGTATATTGGACCGTATCGATACTTTGGTCCTAGAATAACATATAGGATACTTTTATCCTATATAGAAAAGCTAACCATAAATAATGATATCGCATCACCACCCTGCTTTGCTTGGCGCAGTAAAAAAATATGGAAATACTTTGCAAACACTCACCGCAGGTCCCCTAGGCCCGTCTGGTCCAATATCTCCTGATAAACCTTGTGATCCCTTGAGCCCCATATTGCCTGCTCGGCCTTGATTGCCAGGGTAACCTGGTTCACCGACTTCCCCGCGTATGCCGTCTATACCGTTGAACCCTTTTTCGCCATATATAGCAGAAATACCGACATCACCACGGGATCCTTTTAGGCCTTTGTTAGCAGGAAATCCCTTGAGTCCCATTTCTCCAGTGGTTCCGGGTTCTCCATAGGGACCGGCGTCACCTTTCTCACCAGCAACACCCTTGAAACCCATGGAACCTCTATAGCTCACTCCATCAAAACCTGGAGCTCCCGTATATCCTAGGATGCCATCCTCTCCCAAATCTCCACGAGCTCCTTTTAGACCTTGGAACCCTGTAACAAACCGTAAAAATCTCTTTAATAAAATGGCGGGGGTAAAATATGATAGTCTTAACAAAACAACTAGATGGAAGTTTTCCGAAAAAATGAAGTGGAATTGAATGAGGGGAAGAATATATTGTATGTAAGGGAAGGGGCCATTATTGGGAATATTTCGAAATAGTTGACAAAAAAAAAGAAAGAAAAGCATTTTTTCAACACTCTCACATTTTAAATTTTCACCACACATGAATGACGGCCTCAATCATGCTACTTTTTGTTGTACAATCCTTTGTCAGCAATCTGGCCTTGCATATAGCCCACAAATTCTCAATAGGGTTCAAGTCCGGTGAGTTTCCAGGCCCATCTAGAAAAGTAATCTTTTTGTTCTTAAAATATTTCACCATCTTTTGGAAACATGACAAGGTGCTGAATCTTGCTGGACGATTGCTTGGCTATCTGCTTGAACTTTTTCCAGTTTTCTGGACAAATACGTGTCTTACATGTCTAAAGTTAACCGTGTTAATATAAAGATATGTTAGACACGTATTTGTCCAGAGAACTGGAAAAGTTCAAGCAGATGGCCAACCAATCTTCCAGCAAGATTCAGCACCTTGTCATGTTTCCAAGAACATGATGAAATATTTCGAGGACAAAAATGTTTCTCTTCTAGTTTGGCCTGGAAACTCACCCTGGTGACTTGTTTGTTGTTTGTCGTATGAGGTAGTGCTGGCCTCTGATGTCAGAGTTTGTCAGGCCGCCCAAAGGGCCTCTGACATGGCTTAACGACTGCTATTAATCAATAACAGCCGGGACCGACAGCTTAACGTGCCCTCCGAAACACGGAGCGATGGAAAACCGCACATAACTCAGAAGAGTCATTGGTGCGTAGCCTAGGTTTTGAATCCGGTATCGTTGGATTCCAAATTGCACAATAGAACCGTTAGGCCACCATCGCTCTGGTGACTAAAAACTGGTGTACTTGGTATCTCAATCCGATTAGTAGAAGCCGAGAAATCGATAAAAAAAAGTGCTGAAAGAATTTTGATCAATTTGTATTGGCATTTGGTATTTAGGTCTTGAAATAGCACATAGATTACTTCTAACCCAGAGAAATGAAGCGAAGCCGCGGTCACAGCTAGTCAAACATAATAAATGAAAATAAAAGTTAATTTGATGTGCCATTAGTATTTTTTATATGAAAATCATATTTTTGTTGTAAAAGTTATTTAATTGGTGAATTATACATTGATAATATATTTTTCCCCCCTCGTATGTCGTGGAATAGGTATTTTAAAATTATACTGTTTCTATTTTATTTGGCTCAACTCTTTTTTTTTTTATTGTCTCAATTACTAGCCATCGAGCAACTACCCAAAAGAGATGAAGTCCGTCGAATTCCGCAACATACGAGCACTAATAAATATCAGAGCAATTTTCGTAGGGATCTCAAATTTATTGATAAATAATATATAGCCCGTGTTACTCGCTGATGATTTAGCTTTCATTGTTTTTTTTTTTACACACAAACATACATTCAAAAATCAAACCTTTTCCTCGTTATAATATTAGTAATTACGAAACAAAATATCAATATCGATAAAATGTGCACATGTATCACGTCCCATCAAAACAGAATAAATAATAGTATGAAACACTATGAATGAACTCCGGGAATCACCGCGTGGCCATGGCTTAGCCAATCAGAGCGTTTTATAATTAGAATAATTAGAATAAGCAAAGAAAATTGACATGAATCGATCCCAACTCAGCGTTATGCTAGTTGTAATCGACATCAACAACCAGCGCTGGTCTTCCGTTGGGGCCGGTAGGTGACGTCACGGGTCTCTCCACGACCAGTGTTACGTGTCGTCTTAAACGACCCTAAATACAATAAACCATGTGGCAATATAGTATATGTATATTTTAAAGAGGCAAGTAAATAATAAATATCTACATTAAAAAAAATATTATAAATAATTACATATTATACCTATATATTATACTAGCTGTACCCGCTGCTTTGCCCCCGTGGTCATTTCATTTAAAAGTTACTTATACGTGTTATTCCAGGACCAAAAGTACCTTTATTATACTATAATATACTACATTTGTTCAGCCGTCGAATAGTTTTTTATCGATTGCTCGGCATCTAATCATCAGATTAAGATACTAAGTATCCCAGTTTTTAACTCAAACCATAAGCTATCTAATAGTGAAAATTGCATTGCAATCGATCAAGTAGTTTTTACTTGATGTGCGAACAAACTTACATACAGACCTTCAGTAGTGACCCGAGATGGCCGTGATAGGTTAGAAGACGAAGGCGGGAGCTCGCTAAGCTTCGCTAAGCTTCGCTAAGCTTCGCTCTCGCCTTCGCCTTCTAACTATTCACGGCCAAGTCGAGTTGCCACTGAAGGCTGTTGGCAGAAATCTATCTGTGTTGCAATAGCAAATAAATAATTAATAGGTTGGTCTAGTGGCTAGTGACCCTGGGAACGAAATCAAACGGTCGCGGGTTCGAATTCTGCAAGGTGCAATCATTTGTGTGATGAGCAAAAATGTTTGTTTCCGAGTCATGGATGTGATATTCGTATTTATGTACGTTATCTAGTGCCCATATTACAGGGTATCCTAGTTTGGGGCTAGGTAATTGGTGTGGAATTGTCCCCAATATATTTATTATTATTTATTCATGTTTGTACAGCCACTAAGACACTTTGTGGAATAGAATAGAATAGCGTTATGTGGAGCGTTATTCGAAACTACCTATACCCGATCGCAGCTCAGCCAGTGACGTCATGAATGTTCGAATGTATACATTTACTGTGTACTTTCGAAGAATACATTTTCGCTTTCTGGATTTTAAAATATACTCGATGCCAACCACGAACCTCTACAGATTCATGATGCCAACACGGTCTCTGACGTCAAGAGCGTTGTATACGTAATGTACCTATATTTTCGAAATATTATGCAACGACGTCGGCTTTCCTTTAGTTAGTGCATCAGAGAGTTGTTAGTACAACATGTAAAACATTAAGGATTCTGGCACAGAGTACTATGTATATACGGAAATAGAGGCCTATCTTCGCGCCCAATAAGGGTAAAAGCTCAGAGGCGCCTCTGTATTTAGCTAATGGAACTATTGCTTCATGAAAAGTTTTTGTTGAGTGCAAAAGTTTTTGAGGTTACTCGGATACGAACCTGGGAATGACGGCACGTCAGTTGGGTACTAACACCACTGTGCCACAAAGGATCTTAAACACTGGCCGAAAATTTAGTGTCCGCTTCTGTCTTTTCACTTTGTTTGTAAACAATAAAAATTGCGAAAAAGTCTTTAAGGCTACTCGGATGTGAACCTGGGTTTGACGGCACGTAAGTCGGGTTCTGACACCATTGCGCCACGAAGGATCTTAGACATAAGTCAAAAATTGGGTGTCCGCTTCTGTCTTTACACTTTGTTTGTAAACCATAATAATTAAAAATCTACCATCTGCAATATTACGTAACAAAACTTGACGGTTTACTTCAGGAAATTACATAAGCCTTAAAAAAACAAAGAAAATGTAAAAAAAACGCACAAAATATGTAAATGCTTATAAATATTGAGGCAAAACATTCATAGCAGCGCGTGGATTCGATCCATGTGTCTCTGGGTAGCAGGCAAAACACCGCTTCCACTGTGCTACTCTGACTTGTGGCTTAGGTTCCGAATTTATTATAGTACTAGCTGTGCCCGCGGCTTCGCTCGCGTGGTCATTTCTCTAGGTTAAAAGTACTCTATGTGCTATTCCAAGACCTAAAATAAACATTTTCTCAAAATTCCTTCAGCCGTTAAAAAGTTTTTTATCGATTGCTCGGCATCTAATCATTGGATTACCATACCAAGTACCCCAGGTCTTGGTCAAACCCTAAGCTATCCAACACTGAAAACTGCATCGCAATCGATCTAATAGTTTTTACGTGATGCGCGAACAAACATACAGACAAACAAACAGACAGACAGACACAAATTTTAATTTTTTTTTTTTTTTCAGTAGCACAGTCCAATTTTTTTTAATTATCTTCTTTGTACAGACTTTTACGTTATTATTGCCTATAGCTGTGCCCGCAGCGTTGCTCGCGTGGTAGTTTTTCTGGGATAAAATGATCCTTTGAGTTATTCCAGTACCAAAAGTACCAATATAGGTACCTACATACCTGTGATAACAACCTTCAGTGGCGATCCGACATGGTCGTGATAGGTTAGAAGACGAAGACGCGAGCGAAGCGTAGCGAGCATAAAGCCCCGTTATAGCTAAGAACCATCTTGTTTACCTCAGGTTTGAAACAAAAACCCGCAGTTAAATTGGTCCATTCGGTTTGAAAGATACGATTATCACCCCCCTTTTTTCAACTCCTCCCCCCCTCCCATATAGCAAATAAACATGATGAACCACCTCGATCACATCCGTTTTAAAACATTAAGTTTGGTCCATTCATTTGGGAGCTACGAACTTCACCATATTCCCCTCCCCCCCCCCCTATTATAGCTAAGACAAATCTTGTTTACTTCAGCTTTGAAACATAAAAAACCGCAGTTAAATTGGTCGATTCGTTTGAAAGGTACGAGTCTCACCCCCTTTTTCTCGAAACTCCCCCCTTTTCTCGCCCCATAGAGCTAAGAACCATCCCGATCACATTAGTTTCAAACATAAAAAACCGCATCAAAATCGGTCCATTTGTTTGAGATCAACGATCCTAACCCCCATCCCCATCCCCCCTCCTCCTTCCCATTATAGCTAAGAACCATCTCGTTTACCTCTGCTTTCAAATATAAAAACGCGCAGCTAAATCGGACCATTCGTTTGGAAGCTACTATTATCACCACCTTTTATTCGTTTGGAAGCTACTATTCTCACCACCACGATCACGCTGTAACCATCTCTTTTGCACCGGCGCGTCTAGCGCGTGTACAAAAGAGATGGTTCCATTTTTAGACGTCAAATTCAACTCATTCCATTTCACTTGATTTGTTCGCTATGTTGGCTGCGTTGCCAGATTGCTTGCATCTCGTGTGACCGCTACTCGCAACACCGTGTTTAGCAAACTACAAAATAGACGTTTTGAGAAATAGATCGTTTTGGAAGTCGCCCGTAACGTTTGCGTTGTCGCTCACTGAAAACGTTGGGACAACGAGCTATGCTATATAACGCCCACGCCTAACACACACACACACACACACACACACACACCCTCACATACAAAATAAACAAAGCAATGTGAGCCGAATTCGAAAGTTAACAGATTTGAATTTAGCGGTACGCTTGGTTGCAGTGAATGGAATGCTTGCGTGTTTTAAGGTCAATCAGCGCCATCTAGTTAAATTTGAGGCAGAACTTTGATTTGCTTGGTTTATGTGCTGGAGTTGTTGACCATCTCAATCACATTAGCTTTCAACCAAAAAAAATAACGAAAACACACACACACACACACTCACACACATACAGTATACACACCCTAAACTTATAACACCCGTCTCTTTGTTCGGGGGTTAAAAATGAAAAACAGTAAGCAGTTTGGTTACCAATAAAAACAGCCGCTACAGGGCGCTTTTTTATGAGGGAATGTCAATTATAAATGATAATTTATTTCTTTTTTAAACATGCACTTCAGGTAAAACTAACAAATTTACAAAATAAAAAAATCAAAGTAAATTGACAGAATTCTTTTCTGTTTTTGAGTTTTTTCTAAATTATCCGAATTGGAATTATTGTGACCTATTTTGTTGTAACGATTTGACGGTTTACTACAGGAAAAAAACAATTTAAAAAAAAACAAAGAAATTGCAAAAATAACGCATAAAATTTGTAAATGCATAAAAATATGGACACAAAATATTTCAAGAAGTGCGTGATTTCGATCCACGCACGTCTGGGTTGGCAGGCAGAAATGATCCCGTTAAACCAGACAGTATAGTGGCGAGAGGGTCGAAATTATGATACCCTTTTAATGTTTTATTTATATTACATTTAAATTACCATAACTTTGAATACCTATCCCGCAGGTACCCTATATTTTTTGGGGATAAAAAGAATCAATAATTTTAATACATAATATGTACTTTGAGTGTGCCAAGTTACATCAAACTCCGTCCAGTAGTTTCAGCGTAATATGTGTTCTTTTAAATAACTTTCAACCTCTATCCTGCGGGAACTCATGATATTTTCGGGATAAAAAGTATTCTAAATGTTAATGCATAACATAAGCTATGATTGTGCCTAGTTGCATCAAAATCCGTTCGGTAGTTTCAGCGTGATGCGCGTTCGAAGAGACAGACAGACAGACAGATAGACAAAAAATAAAAAAAAAACCTTTTTGCACTCTATATCGATTTTGAAGTATATCTCAATTATAATTTTCAAAAAATATTTAATGTACAGATTTAGCCCAGTTACAGTTTTATTATAGTAATAGATAATAATAGATTATTATAGCGAACTATTGTGTGTATACATAAATTTGTCTATACATTAGTTGCATTAAATTTAAAAAGCACTAGTATCTTTACTGAGTGACTTTCCTGACTAATCTGGTGTTTACAAATGAATATTTTTAACTTATTTCTAAAACTATGAATGTTTTGCATTGCTACTCTTCTGAGTAGTTGCTCGAAGGTACTAGCGCATAATACGAATTTATAAACAAAATTATCACGGCTATATAGGGTTTATAAATTTACGAGGCACAGCCGAATAAAATAACGCATTTATGGCCAATGGACAAATTCCATAGTGACGTAATCCATCCGTAACAACAACTTTGATGGCATTTCACGTAACAACTACTGGACCGATTGCAATGCGGTATTCATAGATGGGTCGCTCAGGGTCCTATCTACGGAGCCCTAAAGCTGTGTATGTCCGACACGCACACGCCCGTTTTTGACCGAGCGAGTGCGAACCGCGAGCGAAGCGTCTCCGTTTCAGCTTGGGCAAAAATACTTTCGTCTGTCCGATTGGATCTCTGTTCTCCTCTACAGGTCGCATTTCTCAACCGATCTAGACGAAACTTGGTATACAGGTTAAACGAATTTTTAGAATTTTTTAGTCGTCGGGTTTTTTGATTGGGGTGGATACTTCCCATAAAAAGGGGAAAAAGGGGCTACTGAATATCTCCGCCTTATTAGATTTTTGGTTAATTAAACATTTTGTATTTTGTATTTCGATGGTTCTATTTTATTTGAAAGGTAAATTTAAATTAAATTAAAAGGTTTAAATAGGTCTCATAAAAAAATTGATAAAGATCTGATAAGGCTGTTCGGCGTGATGAGCAGAATAGCTCCTCAAAACGCAGTAAATTTCTCACTTTTAGGTTTCTACCAGTGGAATCAGCCCTTTACCCAGGATTGGTAGGGATTGATGAAGCACCTTGGTTGTTAATGTTAGTTTTAACATTAAGGTGACTAGATGGCGCAAAAAAGTTTGTACGCGCGAGTCTACAGCTCACAGAGCCACCAGTTTTTAAGTGTTGGTATCAAACATAAGACCGTATCAACTAGCACAACTTGACGCAAATGGCAGGGGGTCACCGATGTTTACTTTGATAAAAATGTGCCGTTGAACATAAAAATGAAATACTGGTGCTTCGTGATAACTATATTATACATTTTTCAAAGTGATTATGTGTCGGCAAACAAAGATAAAACAAATTTTTGTTATTGCCGTAGGTAGTGTTGGGAATGAGCTCATGAATAACTAGCTTAAAAGCTAAAAAAACACGTCTGCCCTGCCAGAAAAGAACTTATGCCAATAAAATATATAATTTTGGAATGTGTTTATCAAGGTTTTCAATTTGAAATCCAATTAAAAAAATACTTGTTTTGATATGGTGCCATATTGCAGCCAAAAAGAAATTATACAAAAAATAATAGCCTATGTTACTCGGGGAGATGTAAGGATTATAACGATACCCCATACGTCTAAATCTGTTCAGGCATTTAAAAGTTATGGTGGAATAAAGAAACTCACATACATACAAACGTATATCCTAAAAACATTATATGAATCCTAAAAACATTATACTCCTTTGTTTGGGCAGTCGTGTAAAAATATATAAAAAAAGAATTGAAAATTTATGATTTCAGTTCAGCCACTACTATACGTCGTGCAAACTACGCCAACTATACTACTTATAACAATTACAATAAGCAATAAGCAAAGTACTTTAAAAAAAGCTGTTTCAATAGCCTCCTGGCTCTTCCGTATTCTATCACTTACGTTCTGCAACTGCTACATAATATAATATCTACATGTATATATGAATGTACTAAAAGCTAACGTGATCGAAGAACTTTGCTGAATCTTTTCAATATTTTGCCTCATAAATACACATTTACCATCATCTCTCTATCCTTATATTATATGCGATTGGGTATGTACACCATGTACGTTTAACCGCCGAACTCTGTGTTATATTATATGCGATTGGATATGTACACCATGTACGTTTAACCGCCGAACTCTGTGTTATATTATATGCGATTGGGTATGTACACCATGTACGTTTAACCGCCGAACTCTGTGTTATATTATATGCGATTGGGTATGTACACCATGTACGTTTAACCGCCGAACTCTGTGTTATATTATATGCGATTGGGTATGTACACCATGTACGTTTAACCGCCGAACTCTGTGTTATATTATATGCGATTGGGTATGTACACCATGTACGTTTAACCGCCGAACTCTGTGTTATATTATATGTGATTGGGTATGAATGAATGAATGAATTTTATTTGTTTAAAACATGTGTACAGATAAGATGGTAGTGGTTAAAACTTAGTTCTAACTTGCTCTGCCTTACGGCGTACAAATATTTATATTAAAGCTAAATAAGTATTAAATAACATCGAAAATGTATCTTAATTAATTAATATTATTTTAGATATTTAACTGTATGTCATTAGTTAGCAGAAATAGTCAAAAATATAATGTTAGATAATTCATTCTTTTAAAATTAATTGTAATGACAAAAAATAACAATAATGAAATAATAAACTGAAATAATAAAATTGAACGGTCACTTACTTTAAATAATATAATAATAATATTTAAAAAAAGGCAAAAAAAGAAAATAAAGTCACAAGAATATTTAATGAACCCAACAAATCACAGTTTGGCTTTACATTAAAAAAAATTGTCAAGTGAATAGAAGGAGAATTGCAATAGCCAGCTATGAAGTCGGTTTTTAAATGTATGTAGGGGCATATCTCTTTACGTTATTATAGATTTTGATTGCCATACAATAAGCATTGTTTTTAAATAGCCTTAAATTACACTGCGGCATAGCAAGGTTTTTGCGATAGCGAGTCGACCGTTGAACATCACCTTTCATTGTAAAAAAGTCCGAATATTGTTTCACAAACAAACTAATTTCTTCTATATATAGCCTGGGAAGGGGCAATATTTTGAGTTTTCTGTATAGGGGCCTACATGAGTCACGACATGCATAAGGTACGGATGCATTTTTTCTGCGCCTTAAAGGCTCTTTCCATGTTTACGGAATTTCCCCATATCACCAATCCATATCTCAACACCGATCCTATATAACCGTAATATGCTGAGAAGGCAGGCTTTAGCGAGACTACCCTTCGTATACATTTCAGGGCAAATATAAACCTATTAATTTTTCCACAAACTGAGTCTACGTGTGGTTTCCAAGAGCAATATTGATAGAGAGTCATACCGAGAAAAACACAACTGTTTACTTCCTCTACGTCCTGGCCATATGCAGAGACTTTAAAATTTAAGGGAGAGGCCCTGTAAGTGAGAAACTGAATGAATTTAGTTTTGTTGACGTTAATTTTAAGATTGTTTTTGTCTAGCCAAGTAATTGCTGATTGGAGTGCTTTATCGATATCTTCATTAAAAGTTTGTTTGTCCTTGCATTTTACTATAATGGTTGTATCGTCGGCAAACAAAACACACTCATGGTTAATGTTGTTTGGCAAGTCATTTATATAGAGCAAAAAGAGAAGGGGCCCTAAAATGCTCCCTTGAGGGACACCGAAATGGTTACACCTTAGCTCAGATTTATGTTTTTGTTTAACGCAGCTGTCTATATCAGCAATTTCAACGTATTGCTGTCTATCTATGAACACCATGTACGTTTAACCGCCGAACTCTGTGTTATATTATATGCGATTGGGTATGTACACCATGTACGTTTAACCGCCGAACTCTGTGTTATAAGTTTACGGTATGTATATGTATAATTGTGTCTGTCTGAGGCATCGTTGCTCCCAAAAGAATAGACCGACATTGATGCGTTTTTTTCTGTTTGAAAGCTGATGAGATGGAGATGGTTCTTAGTTATAGGGGAGAAGGGGGGAGGGAGGCTGAGGACCGTAGCTCTCAAACGAATAGACCGATGTTGATGCGTTTTTTTAATGTTTGAAAGCTGATGTGATCGAAATGGTTCTTATCTTAGCTATAATGGGGAGTAAAGGGAGTAAAGGAGTAAAGGAGTGGGGTGGGGGGAGGATCGTAGCTCCCAAACGAATGGACCGATTATGATGCGTTTTGATGATGGTTCTTATATCAGCTATAATGGTTGGTGCTTTTTTTTACACGACAGCACAAAAAAAGGAGTGTTATGTTTTTAGCATTCATGTGTGTTTGTATGTGAGTTTCTTTATTCCACCATAACTTTTAAATGCCTGAACAGATTTAGATGTATGGGATATCGTTAGAATCCTTACATCCCCCCGAGTAACAAAGGCTATATATATATATATTTTATTTAAAACATTCAATATGGCGGCAGTATGGCACCATTTTCAAACTCGAAAAAAATATTTTTTCTTCGAAATTTACAATATGTGTATCAAATTGAAGGTATTGATAAGCCCATTCTAACAATATGTATATTTTTGCCAAAGCTCTTTTTTGGCATGGCAGGCATATTTTTTTAGCTTTTAAGCTAGTTTAAGCTTGTCTTTCATACTCGCTACAAGCTGTCAACTCAGTATTCACCCCATTCTTACTCTGTTCCACGCAACAACAATCTATCCACACTTTTTTTTGGTCTTCCTCTACATTTCCTTTACATTCATTTTTAGTCTCTGTTCGTTACATGACATTCCTCTCTCTGCATGACATGCCCCAGGTCATAGACAACTGCAGTATTACTCCGTACTCTAGACAGGCTTTTGACGAACGTCGCAATGAGAGTATTTGATTATCGCCATTTTGGCGCTGATAGCAATAGTTTGTCAGTAGTGAGCGTCCACGGAACTAATGTATTTGAACTATTACTTATTCTGTGACTAACGTCGAAACAATGTCTATTTTAATTCCATGGGCTCGGTGGGGGCGGTTTGAATCAGCATAAACCTTAGAATATTTACGCTGCCCTAAATATTCTAAGGCATAAACTAAAGTATGGCCGAGCAAATTCATATAGATCAGTGCCCGAAGTAGATAATCTAAGACATGCCCATACCTAGGTAACCTGTACTACTTTCAAAGCCACTGGCGCTACTCATGTCATCAATTTCAACTAACACGGTCAAGCACCTTCACAAAACCCCGACTGCGAACAAAATGGTTGCTAACCAACTTTAAATCGTTATAGCTCCTAATATAAATATGGTAATTCTAAATGAAAAATGATAAGAGAAACCTAAAGATGATTATACACTACAAATACCTACTATACCCTAATGATACCCCATTTAATATAGTTCGTCGACTTTTTTCACAATATGGCGTCTAGTTGTCGCCATATTAAATTTTGATTAATCTCATGTCTTTAGTAGCACTCGCAAGATTATGACAAATCGATTTATGTGATAATCAACAAAATCGGTCCACGCGTTTGGTCTATATAGTGCCACAAAGGAACAGACACACAAGCTGATAAACACAATATCCTCCGCTCAGTCGGATAAAAAGTCGCTTGCTCGACGCTGATCAAGATGAACCAAGTACATACTGGTAAACCGGTTAAAATTGCATTGAAAGAAAAATTTAACAAATTTTGTGATGTTGGCGGTTAATAAAAAACTTAGGAATAAAATAAACCAGTTCATATAGAAAATAATAGCAATAGAATATCTTACCTTTTCTTCCGGGTGGACCCGGGGGTCCCATGTCGCCCTTTTTGTAGCTGTAAAGTCTGTCCATTGCATCACCAACCTCACCAGGAAGACCATCTTCCCCGACATCTCCAGCTTCTCCTCTGTAAAAAGACAATTCAGTTAACCTTACTTTAAAGCCACAAACAAATACCGATTGGTCTAGTGGCTAGAGATCCTAGGTGCGAAATTGAACGGTCGCGGGTTCGAATCCTGCAAGGTGCAATCATTTGTGTGATGAGCAGAAATGTTTGTTTCCGAGTCATGGATGTAATATTCTTATCTGTATGTTTATCCGTTATCTAGTGCCCATAGTACAGGATTGTATATATATGTACAACTTGTACATATATCTCAATGGGTTTAGGGCTAGGGGACTTAAAATGAGCAACTGAACAAGAATATAACATTTAAAATATGGTGTCTGGCTGTTTGTTTGTATGGATGTCTGTTCGCTCATGTAATTTCGTAAACTATACTGGGCTGATTGAAATGCTGTTTTCACTAGTTACCTTAGGTTTTGACTAAAAAACTTTTTATCTCAATCCGTTGAGTAGCAGCCGAGCAAT
The DNA here is from genome assembly GCA_946251855.1 of Alsophila aescularia. Lineage (NCBI taxonomy): Eukaryota > Metazoa > Arthropoda > Insecta > Lepidoptera > Geometridae > Alsophila > Alsophila aescularia. The sequence continues at coordinate 52,353,698 of OX276375.1, forward strand.
CGATAAAACTATTTGAATTAAGATACAAATTAGTTTTTTGGATTGAGATACAAATAATACTAGATTTTAAGCTATCTAGACAGTAAAGACCTCATCGCATCGTCGCGAACAGCCATAGAAACAGACCCCATGTAAAACATGTTCAGTGGCTTGTTTTAAGTACCCTAGCCAAATTTAATGTATTTAATCGTGTAAAAAATACTGAACCAATTACGATGCGGTTTTCTAGTCTTCTTAAAAACTGGAGTACTTGGTATCTCAATCCGATGAAGCCGAGCAATCGATAAAAATCTTTTTGACTGCTGATGGAATTTTGATCAAGTTGGTATATTGGTATTTTAGGTGTTGAAATAGCACATATTGTACTTTTAAGCTAGAGAAATGACCACGCGTGCGAAGCCGCGGGCACAGCTAGTAACAAATAAAATAAAAGTGGGCAGGTACAATTTGTTTACACAGCTACAGATTTTACATATTGGTTAATAAGATAAATTTTAAGAGACTATTTCTATATTTTTAACACCCCAGTGGCTCTGCTCTACGGCTCCTCCCGTAGGTTTCTCGCCATCCCATGGAGTTCCGAGAGAAAATCAGCCTATGTCCATCTGGAATAGTGAACCTAGCTTTCTATTAGGTAAATAATTCTATGAATCAGATTAGCCGTAAAAACAATCTTAGAACAAAAACATTTACAATATTAGTGTAGATATAAAAAACAGTATCCTATATACGTACTTAGGCCCTGTGTCTCCTTTTTGTCCAGTAAGGAAGTGGATGGGAATGTTTGCCGACTCTCCTGGCCATCCGCGCCTGCCGTCGCGGCCTCTCGTACCATTCCTGCCGGGTAAACCGATCGGTCCGTAATCACCCATCGCACCCTTTGCTCCTTTAGGCCCAAAGTCTCCGGAAGGCCCAGGCCAGCCTGCGTCTCCGGTTATACCAGCTGGGCCGATGAAACCTGATAAAAATGTTACAAATGATTTGACGACTGGTTGGTCTAGTGGCTAGAGACTCGAAAGGTACGAAAGGTACGAAAGGATTTCGTACCTAGAAGGTACGAAATCAAAAGGCCCCGGATTCGAATCCTGCAATCATTTGTGTGATGAGCAGAAATATTTGTTTCCGAGTCATGGACGTAGTATTGGTATCTATGTATGTTTATCCGTTATCTAGTGCCCATAGTACAGGATATCCTAATTTGGGGCTAGGTAATTGGAAAGGAAAAGAAGAAATTGAAAGAAAGAAAACAATTAAATTAAGTTCTCTCACTTTCTCTTTTTGTATATATATAATCATAATGTAATCCACATCAATATAAAAAATTGAAACGTTGTCTGTTTGTTTGGGGAGCTTTCACGCCAAAACGGCTGATTCGATTTTGATGAAACTTTGTAAATAGGTACTGTACAATATAGATACCAACATAGGACAATTTTTTGTCTCGGAAAATGGTAAGCTGCCACGGGAAAACGACAATATTACTTGCTGTAAGGAACGGAACGACATGCGTTGCCGTGGACACGAAACAATAACATGTCTGACAAAAATCATTGGTGCTATACTTATGCATTGGTTTTTATTGTCCTAGATGAACATAGGAATGCATTTTTTTCGCGATAAATTGTAGTCGTATGCGTCGTATGTCGCTGGTGAAAGCTAGTTATAAATAAACTAACCGACTTCTCCGGGGGGGCCCTGTTCAGCAATCGTTAATGATAGTGGCGGCATTTGTAGTCGGCCCGTTTCTCCTTTCTGTCCTTGTGGTCCCGCGCCTCCTGGCAAACCTCTAACTCCCTTAGGTCCACTTGGCCCAGGGGTTCCATTATACCCAGCCGTGCCCTTTATTCCTCTTGGTCCAATAAAACCATCATATCCTGGATATCCTTTAGCACCATGAAATCCGTCATCACCCCTTTGACCTCTAGGGCCCGGCAAACCTGAAAATATAAAAATACTTCAAATTACTCTCATGCAATCTAAATAAATCTTCTCTTTTTCTTCTGTTTAATCTTGCAAGAACATATCAACTCTTAAAAGATGCCAAAATTACGGCAGTCAACAGTATCAGACTGGCAGTCAATCTATTTTTTACTAATGATACGACAGTCAACAGTAGCAGACTGGAAGTCTATCTATTCTTTACTAATTATACGACAGTCAACAGTAGCAGACTGGCAGTCAATCTATTCTTTACTAATTATACGACAGTCAACAGTAGCAGACTGGCAGTCACTTTCTTTACTGATTACGACAGTCAACAGTAGCAGAGTGGCAGTCAATCTATTCTTTACTAATTATACGACAGTCAACAGTAGCAGACTGGCAGTCAATCTATTCTTTACTGATTACGACAGTCAACAGTAGAACAGCAGGTTCTTTTCATAATCCTATAATATTTCATGTGTAGAATGAGAAGCTATTTCCTGCACCTTATAAGAAATAGAATTATATCTTGGCCAAAAGAGCATTCAACACAAAAAAACGGCCAAATGCGAGTTGGATTCGTGGACCGTACAAACTTGTAGGTAAGTAAATAGTTCGCCCATCACGGGAATCGAGAAAAAAGATTTAAAACAAAACTTCGTTTTTACTACAGGTTTTCGGCTTTTCAATTTACTTGTGCTATAAGACATTGTTTCTTGGCACATGATTATAGGCCGACGGGAAGGACCCTATATGTTTTGATTCCCTTACGAGCACTTGCGAGTGTGTCTTGAAATGAATTTTATGAAATGGCTTGTTGACCCCTCCTTCCCCCTCTTCCCTCTCCCTCCCCCTTGTATCTGCTGCTTAATTTATTTGAGAATCTAATTACTTATTAACAATCATGAAAACCGTATTCGTACCTACGTATTGTTTTTTTATTACAATTTACTTAGGTAAGTACTTAAAAAACTTAAAGATAACGACAATCCCTGTGTATCCGGACTAGAGTAAACATTTAAATGCCGCAAAGCTTCCAGTTGACATACTTTTCTGTTTCTGGGTACTAGGTATCCACTTGGACGAAGTTTCTGGTGATAGCTATCGAATACGTGTAGGCAAATTTATTAAAGTAAAGATTCAAAGTTACCAAGCTAAAGATGTTGGGCAATGTGTAAGATATATGTCAGGCATGATTCTTACCGGATGGGCAGTAAGGACAGTCATCACCACGCGGTCCTCTTGATCCCGGAAATCCAGGAGTTCCAGGTGTGCCCTGTTCGCCTACTTGTCCAGGAGATCCGGGAGATCCGTCTTCCCCGGGGGGTCCAGCTCCACGTACACCTTTTCCAGAATAACCAGGTGGGCCCTGGAATCCCGTGTCACCTCTGTTGCCTTGCAGCCCTGGCATACCATCAGTTCCTGGTATTCCTTCTTCACCGGCTGGACCTATCACTGTATCGCCTTTAAAGCCTTTAACACCCATTACACCTGGCAGTCCTGCACGACCTATAATACCTTGAAGACCAGGCGAACCCTTAAAGCCGGGGCTTCCTGGTTCTCCTTTGGGCGATAGTCCTGGATTTCCTACCCTTCCTGGAAAACCTTTGGGACCAGGAATACCGGCTGGGCCTTGATAACCCGGTGAACCTCGCTCGCCGTCTAAACCTGGTGCGCCCACTGATCCAGGGTACCCTTCTGGTCCCTGGGGTCCCTGTGATCCAGGCAGTAAAGGCTCGTTGAGAGATTCATCAAATATTCCTGGCTCTCCTTGAAACCCTTGCAGACCAGGATTGCCAGGTCTACCATCTTCCCCTCTAACTCCGTCGAATCCATCGCCTCCATCTGGACCAGCATAACCTGGTGCACCTTTATCGCCTTTTGGTCCTGGCGGGCCTTCCTTGCCCCTGTGGCCTGGCTTTCCTCTCGGACCCTCGGCACCTTGGTCACCTTTAAAGCCTTGTATTCCATTTCGACCGTATGGACCCTAAAAAATATATTATTTAAAATTAAATGTGTATGCAAGAAGTTACTTTAAATAATTTTGATATAGAAACAGATAAGAATGTAATTAAACAAATTCTTACCATGTGACCCGTAGATCCGCGTTCTCCTTTGCCTCCTTTAACTCCTGTTGCTCCTTTTATGCCTCTATCTCCTTTATTCCCCTGTGTAATAACGGACAGGTTTCCTCGAACGTCGTCGATGACCAATACCGATGCGGGTCTCCCTGCCTCGCCCCTGTCTCCCTGGTCACCTTTCTCCCCAGGCGGACCGATCGTCTGATCTCCGATGTCTCCTCTGTATCCTGGATCTCCGCGAGGTCCCGCGGGACCCTTCAATGAAAAAACTAATTTAAACACTACTACCAATAATTAATAACAACCCTTCAATGAAAAAACTAATTTAAACACTACTACCAATAATTAATAACAACACCAATAATCATTTATTTATTAATAGCAACCCTCCCAACTTTAACTCTTGAATGCACTACTGCCCAAAAAAGGAGGGTAATGTTTTCAGGATTTATGTTTGTATGTGTGTGAATTTCTTTGTTCCACCATAACTTTTAAATGCCTGAACAGCTTTGGATGTATAGGGTATCGTTAGAATTCATTCATCATCCCGAGAAACATGGGCTATAAAAAAATACAGTTTTTTGGCAGGCAGTCGTGTTTTTTCTCTTAGTTTGTTTTTGTACATGTAGATAGATAGATAGATAGATAGATAAATTCTTTATTGTACACACCACATAGAAAATTAACAAAATAAAGGAACAAAAGTAGAAGAAGTGTCAAATGGGCGGCCTTATCGCTAAAAGCGATCTCTTCCAGGCAACCTTTGTAATATTAGTGTAGATTGTATGTAAGAGTATTTAAATGTGTTATATTAAAATTACCTGATCACCTCCTTCACCCGGGAGGCCGCTGTCGCCGTCATAGCCTACGGGCCCAACAAATCCCATTGGGCCCGGCGAGCCATATTCACCTTGGTCACCTTTTGCCCCTCTGGAGTTGACTCCACCTTCTCCCGCTAAACCTTGAGACCCCTTTTCGCCAGCTGGACCAGGCACACCCCTGTCACCGGGGATTCCCATCCAACCGGGCGGTCCTACCACTCCATCGACTCCGCTGCAACCATCAAAGCCAGGATCTCCTCTGACTCCTTGCGGTCCTTGAAGGCCCTATAATTATATAAAATTATGTAAAGTTTCTTCCGAAAGGTGGTCCACAATTCGGCTGTATTTTTATCTTCGCGTGTTTTCTTATTTCTCCGGGATATAAGAACTAATTTGGATAATTTAAATATTAGAAAAGGTAGACCTCCATTTAATGTAGTCCCATGTAAATTTCATCAAAAATAGTTCAGTATTTTTTATTAAATCCATTTGAAGTGTTATTTATTTGTGTTCGTAGAATATTCTGAATAAGGATGCTGGAAAACTTGCAGCTATGTAGATAATCCAAGTAAACATATATATCGTTTTTGAAGGCTGTTTTTTTAAAATTAGATTAATAATGCCTGTTACATTTCGCTATTAGAATATTTATATTCCATACTTGCGGGCCTGCATATCCTCTCGGTCCATAAGGTCCGTCGCCACCCTGAAATATAACACAGGTTGTTTTAGGCCCATGCCTTAACTTATATAGATATACTTTGAAACATGCGAGGATTTTAAAATATAAATTATACCCGTTCTCCTTTATCTCCGTAATCGCCGCGTTCGCCGAAATCCCCTATCTCGCCCCCCAGGCCAAATGGCCCATCGGGTCCATCCGGGCCGTAATCCCCCTGGATGCCTGGTACGCCGGAGTACCCTCGCTCGCCTGGGTCGCCTCTCAGTCCTTCGCAATGGCATATCGCCGCTGTCTGATTACACACTACCTACAAAAAAAGGAAAAGACACATTAAAAGAAGCAACTTTGTAAGTTGGGGTACTTTGAGCCAGACAGAGAGGCGTAAGTCAACGTCTAAACATGAAACACCAGTTCCGTTCCGATCATACACACAACTTGTCCTTTATGAAAGTTGCTTGTTTTATTAGGTAATGGCAACATTTAACTTCCTATTTTTTATATTGTACCAATAGTAATAATTATAGACTAGTATAGGTGTCATTTTTGAAATTTCTGATATTGCGATAACGTCAAGAAATCTCGATTTTTATTTTGATTTTAGAATTTTACTCACTACCAATGAATTGACCATACAAACGTAAATCCAAAATCATTTTGGGGCATATTTCCAACATATTATGATATTTTGATTCGGATGGTATTTATCTAGGTACACCCTACTATATTTTGTTTTCAAAATACTTACCTGAAATGAAATTTAAGCGTATTGTATGTTTCTCGCGTCTTACATTATTACGTAAGCATTTTGAAAACAAAAAAACAGTTATAGGGAGCCTAGATGAATACTATCCGAATCCGAATAATACTCTTACATGGTGAAAATATGCTTCAATTACAAATTATTTTGGTTTTTGGTTTAATTTGTTTTTTAAATTTATCAATTCATTGTTCGCCGGCCACTAATAATGTTTTATTTCTATTTCTTATTTTTATTCAAACTTTTATTACTTTTTGAAAATATTGTTCAAACAGATATTAGGGTCCTGTTACGGTAATCGGATTTCAGGATTTTCCTCCTAATTGGCCGATTTGACAGTAATAATACTATTAATCGATAATTATTATTCCCATAAGTTAAAACATACAGATAAAACTATTTGAGACTATAAAGCCGGAAACAGATATTATATATACAATCTCTATTAAACATGAACCAAATGTAGACTAATTAACTAATCTAAAAACCACATTATTTTTAATGCTTTGTCATCGATTTGTGAGTTAGCGTGAAAGTCTCAGCCGAATAGCTAACCGGAAAGTGCTCGAAATTTGAGTTGCAAGTTTCCACCCGGAACGACAGACAGACAAACAAGAAAGTGACTTAGTAAAAACGTGGTAAAATGACACCAAAATTAGAGATCAAGGCCATCAATTTATAAAAAATTGCCGACGTATCTTAAAAACCAAGCGACTTTCATTGCGATCAAGTTGTACTCATCTGATTGGAATTGACCATCATCATGCATGAAGTCTGGATGTTCACTTTGTGACAATAAGGATATAAGTTTAAAAATAATATAAATTAAAAGCGATTTAATATCAAACTTAGCTTTGCCTCATGAGTACAAAGAATCTAAGTAAAGCAATTAGATCAGGATATTAAATTCTCTATAAGCAACACTGGACGTGCCTTATCGTTGGGACCTCTGACACACTTACACTTCCCCTTTCCTCAATATTATAGCATCGATGTACGTGGCTTTATTTCTCCTATATACCTGTGGGTTTCGATGAGCTCGCTTTTAATTTTTCCATATATTTAAAAGATCAAATCATCAATTTTAGTTCGAACTAGTTTTCGCCCTCGACTTCATCCACGTGATCTCCATAAAGCCTAGAAATTGTTATTGTATCCAAAACGCAGCAAATGTGTATTAAAAAATTAATCTAAATGAACACTTTTTTTTAGAATGCGTTGTCATCGAGTTGTGAGCTGCCCTGAAAGTTTCAGCCGGATAGCTAATCGGGAAGTGCTCGAAATTTGAAAGTGACTTAATAAAAACGGTAATAATGTATGTTTTTTGACCCACCCATAATATCTAATCAAAACCAACCAAATCCAATCAAATCCACCTGAAGGACATCAAATGTACTGAAAAGATGGAGGAATGGCTAACACATTCATAGTAGGTATACGAGATAAATACTGGGACTTGAAAAAATTAACTAGTTCATCGAGCACAATTAACGAACTGAAATGGGTTTTGCAGAATGCTTTATGACAGGATGATGTCAGCACGTTGCATCATCTTGCCTTAAAGGAATGGGCATATAACCTGTGACATTACATTATTATATTATGTAGGTTAGACTAACCTACATAATATAAAAATGCCATCGCCAAGTTCCTTGTTATAATATATCTTATTGTTCAACAGACAATATAATTCTTGTGCTTGCAGCATCTCTTAAATGTTATAAAACACCAGAAAACTCTACGTGTCTTATTCTGATAAATACTGTTTAAGGTACTCGTAAGATTTTAATTTAATGATAGAAAAAAATATAAGAAAAGCTAAACCATGAAAAAGCGCTGACTGCGCTGTTATTTGTACAAGGAGGTTTAGTTAAGTTTTGAAGTTCTGGAATAAGTCTCAACTTTCTAGTGCTTCCGTAGCCGAAATCAGGTTTATAGTACCCAGGTCAGGTTAGTAGTACTTTTTCCTCAGCTTCTTGCTGAATATCATCATAATATCAATGAAAAATAGTCCTATAAACAGTTTGTGCGTTTTAGCCCGTGTCACCTAGCTCGTCAATGGGTTGTCAGATTTCGATGTGGTTATTCTTTGGGTGACAGAGTTTTTTCTGAGATGTTTAGTTTTTCTGAGATGGATAACTCTGTCAACCAAAGAATAACCGCATCGAAATCAAACCACCCGTTGACGAGCTAGATGACACGGGCTAAAAAGCACAAACTGTATATAGGACTATTTGTCATTGATATTAAGATGATATTCAGCATAATCTTTGATTTATCAAGTGAGTCACAGTTTCAAAACTAGCCAACTTCAATCTAATGCATGTATTAGCCAAAACTAGACAACTTCAATCTAATGCATGTATTAGCCAAAACTAGCCAACTTCAATCTAATGCATGTATTAGCCAAAACTAGCCAACTTCAATCTAATGCATGTATTAGCCAAAACTAGCCAACTTGAATCTAATGCATGTATTAGCCAAAACTAGCCAACTTCAATCTAATGCATGTATTAGCCAAAACTAGCCAACTTCAATCTAATGCATGTATTAGCCAAAACTAGCCAACTTGAATCTAATGCATGTATTAGCCAAAACTAGACAACTTCAATCTAATGCATGTATTAGCCAAAACTAGCCAACTTCAATCTAATGCATGTGTTAGCCAAAACTAGCCAACTTCAATCTAATGCATGTATTAGCCAAAACTAGCCAACTTGAATCTAATGCATGTATTAGCCAAAACTAGCCAACTTCAATCTAATGCATGTATTAGCCAAAACTAGCCAACTTCAATCTAATGCATGTATTAGCCAAAACTAGCCAACTTGAATCTAATGCATGTATTAGCCAAAACTAGCCAACTTCAATCTAATGCATGTATTAGCCAAAACTAGCCAGGTTCTGTTCAGGTGCTGGAACAACTACTGATTAGATTGAAATTGTCTAGTTTTGCAACTGGGTGACCCAATTTATTCAGTATCAAACGTTGATGTACACAGGTGTTAGCAAATTAGTTAGGTACGTGATTATGTGGTCATATATAAGTTTGCGTCCCATAAACTAAATCAAAAATATCCCTACACTATAGGTACTGGTGCATTCATAGTTGGAATGTCATTTGTTTAACAAAACTTGCCTTATACGCCTTCTCTACTCGGAATTACAAGTTGTGTATCCGAGACGCCATCTCGGCTTATTAAGACGCCATTTGAAACGTATCAAATTTGCAGTTGACAGCGCTGCTAAATTTGCATGACGACGCAATGCAATCGAGCTCGTATGGTATGCTCGTATGTGGGCTCGACTTCAAAATTAATAGTTTATTACTTTGCGCGACTATTATGACTTGTTAATTTTTAGCGAATATAAATTGGGTGACACATCATCTTGTAACCAGCGAAGCTTTAAATGCATCTACTAAGCTCACAACATCATCATCAGTCAATATTTGTCCACTGCTGGACGTAGGCCACTCCTAATGCACGCCACTGAGCTCGGTCTTCAGCTCTCTTCATCCATTTTCTTCCAGCCGCTTTTCGCAGGTTGTCACTCCTCCTGGCCACAGGGCGTCCCACACTACGTTTTCCTAAACGTGGTCTCCACTCGAGAACTCTTCTACCCCAACGATTATCGGTTCTTCGGGAAATGTGACCAGCCCACTGCCACTTTAGCTTGCTTATCCTTTGAGCTATGTCGGTTAAGTTCTCAGCCAGATAAATAATATTGTTCACAGATTCCATGGTTAAATGTTTGAGCAGCTATTTTGTAATCTGCTTGTAGTTACAAAAAATGTAAGGCGAATTGTACTATACAACTTGTATAGTACAATTCCCCTTACATTTTTGTATACCATAAAATAATCATTCCACGCAAGGATACAAAGCATAAATATTAGAGATTCAGAGTACAATTGGCGGTCTCATCGCTGAAGAGAAATCTCTTACAGAGATACTTAGTACCATCGTAAGGATCAATATTACATTGATTGTCGGTATTTACATGCAATCATACAAAATCTAATCGTGAGTCTGTCCATCGTCAGTGCATCGCTACGCTTCGCCTTCGTCTTCAATACAATACAATACAATACAAATACACTTAATTGCACACCAAAAAATAATACTGTCAAGGAAACAAATTATAAATTAAAGAGTATAATTGGCGGTCTTATCGCTAAAGAGCGAATCTAAGATCTCTTCCATTTAACCTTAGTATGTCTTCGTGTGTTTTTTAGCCTTGAAACCTATCTGTTTGTAGCTTTAGCTGGGCATTTCATGAAATAGAAACATTTCTTGTAATTATCGAACATTTCATGAAATAGAAACATTTCATGTATTTATCGAACATTTCATGAAATAGACACATTTCTTGTAATTATCGAACATATCATGAAATAGAAACAATTCATGTAATTATCGAACATATCATGAAATAGAAACAATTCATGTAATTATCGAACATATCATGAAATAGAAACATTTCTTGTAATTATCGAACATATCATGAAATAGAAACATTTCTTGTAATTATCGAACATATCATGGAATGATCTACTCGTATTCTACGATATGGCCACGACATATATACTAATAATAAGACAATGAAGATACCTAATTGAAAAATAAGTTAATTAAAAAAACATTTAAAAAAGCTTTCAAAAAATAATTTGTTCAGTAGCCATGTATGTCATGCTGATACTTAGAACGGGGTATCAATAAAACATTTCATATCAATGCCTTTAACCGTTGAGGAATTCCCTAGTCAGGACCCAACCCTGAGAGCAGTAATCATGTCATGATAAAACTTAAAACCGGCTATCATAATGAAATGCGTACACAATAATTCGTGTCTGTGCTGTTAACCGTTGAAGAGTTCCTTTATCTGGAGCTAATCATGGAAGTCGATTCAGGTCATGCTTACCATAAAAATGCATTGTCATCCAGGGCCGGCCTTAGGCATCAGTGCGCCCTGGGCGAGAAATATTTCAGCGCCCCTAATATTACATGTTTTTTTAGCTACTGGGTACACTTTTGTTAGTGTAGTTATTTCTATAGTTTATTTTTATGATCGATATTCTATGTGCGTAAAACATGTGAACATAGGAAGAAGGCGCGAGCGAAGCGAAACGAGATAATTTTTAGTTATTTCCGATACATTATACGAAGGAGGAAACTGAATATAACATTTAAAAGACGCTAGCGTAACGAGCTTGAAACATTTCGGTAAATTACTCAGTAATTGATTCCTCAGCGTGCGAAAATAGCTAGGTAGTATTAAAAGGCACGAGCAAAGCGAGCGGCATAAATGTCGTCTATTTGTAGCCGTGTGTATGACCAAAGAAGAACAATTACTATGGATCCATTGAAAGATATAACAGTAACTATGAAAGCAGCCATTAATAACGAAGCAATTCAATCAATCAATCAATATACTTTAATCAGAAAAAGTTTACATGTTTCCTGGTAGGAATACTAAAATTATTGTACATAGTACTATGACAAGAAGTGGATCAAGGTTTCACACACAGAGACGCAGCACAAACAAGGAGACACACAACTAGCCACTGCACTATCATATAGAAGTCTCCATCTCCAAACTAAGTTCCAAGACTTTTATTTCAGAATATGGAGACCTCCTCAGACAAAGAGCAGCCAGAGTATTCCCCGAACCTCATCCCTGTATATTAAACTAGTAAAATTAAATATTATACTTAGTAGGTACCAAAGAAAACTTGCATGGGTATAATCACAGTAGAAGCAGAGTAGTGTACTGGTACACATATTTAAGTACATAGCATGTCCTACCTAAGATGCCCAGTAAGGTATGAATACCTATGATTAGGCATCAGAACAAATTGTTAAAGACTGAAGGAAAACAAGATCCACCTTTTCCTTCATTCAACAGGAAATAACAGAACGAGGGTGTGAGCGTACCGTGCGCGAATATGTCGAGCAAATTATACTTAATAGTGCGCGCTCAATGTCAGCTGTAACTGTGGTTACCAAAACACGGTACAAAGACCGGTTTCTGCACGAGCGCTCGCTTTGAGCCTGTAAGAACCTAGGTGAAAAAATGAATGTTGATAATTGACCTTATGTCTGTGCGTAAAATAAAAACATTATTAAAAAAGCGCGAGTGAATGGAGCGCGGAAATTTTGAGATGTTTCTATAAGTGAAACAAATAAACAGAACTATAAAACCAAATAAAATAATAAATGGAAATAAGAAGCATCTAGTTGAAATAAGCCAGCCAGCTCATGATCCCCTTGGAACAGCGCTGTTAAAAAACTTTGTATATATTAGCTTTTCTGAAAAAGACTGCTTTGTCATCAAAACTGAACCAACATGTAAATATTCAACTCCGTGGGAAAAGAGGAAATTATGGTAATTCAGTTTGCAAAATTTGATTTTCAAAAATTGTGTAGAGGACTTAAAATAAGCTGCTAAAGAAGAATATAATATTGTTTTAAATTGTGTCTGTCTGTTTGTTTACGCATCACGTAAAACTACTGGACCGATTGCGATTCGGTTTTCACTGATAGATAGATTAGGTTTAGAATTAAAAACTGGAGTACTTTGTATCTTAATCCGATAAAAAGAAACCGATTTGGTAATCGATAAAAAACTATTTGACAGCAGAACGAAATTCGGTCCATTGTACTTTGTGGGTACTTTTGGTCCTGGAATAACTCAAAGGATAATTTTTCCCTAGAAAAATGTCCACACGAGTAAAGCCGCGGGCACTGCTAGTAATTGGTGAAAATCTTATTCAAATTGAACTCTCATTATTCATTTACTTCTCGGAGCATTTATTACTACCCTTAAATTACTTTCTGGTACCTAGGTATATACCATTACAATTATATTAATATATCGCGGGCCATTTGGGCTTTTAAGCCCGAAAATCGGAAGAACGCGCCGTACGGCAACGAAGCGGTGGCCGTCGAAGAGTTAATGCTCTTGGACTGGACTCGATACGAAGATCACAAGGTTGGAATAAATGAAGGTGTTCATTGTTTTCTATGGTTTTATATGTTATTTGTTAAGTAACTTGACTTTGTTAAGATTACGTTAACGAAATGTAACTAAACTTAATAAACCTATAGATATGTGTGCTTATATTAATTCAGTAATACTACCTATACCTACATATACTGCAATAAGTCAAGTTAACGACTAGCGGTTAAATGAACCAAACGTTATATCACGCAACATCTGTTGATGTTATCTAAAATCTGTTTATTGTTGAAACGGCTATGACCTATATATAAACATTAGCTGCTGTCCACGCCACACTTCCTTAGGTACACTACACGAAACATACTTTACACATCCGTACTTTTGTTTTTTGTTTTGTCGTATGAGGTAGTGCTGGCCTCTGGTGTCAGAGTTTGTCAAGCCGCCCGATGGCCTCTGACATTCGTACTATGTACACTACACGAAATATACTTTAATGTCCACGCCATACATCCGTATTAGGTATAGTTACTACATGAAATGTCCACGGCACACATTCGTAGGAACAAAAAAATACACTATACGAAATATACTTTAATTTCGCCACACATCCGTAGGTACACTACACGAAATGTACTTTAATGTCCACGCCACACATCCATAGGTAGGTACACTACACGAAATATACGTTTCACTCCTCTTGCTCAAAATGACCGTTATTGTAGCGTACCAGAGTGAGGACAAAATAGCATATTTTCCTCTACGGGAAAAACTATTTTCTCTTGTAAATTTTTGTCTTTTACCAACTTGCCTACAAAAACGAAAAAGTCTTTATTCATAAGTAGAATAATCTATATCTATACTTATAATAAAACTGTAACGGGTCCAATTCTGTACATTGAAGATATTTAGAAATTTTTTTTGGTCCTTACTCTAGATTGACGCCAATAGACTGAAGCCAAAACTTTTTTTTTTCTTGTTTGTCTGTCTGTCTGTCTGTCTGTCTGTCTGTCTGTCTGTCTGTCTGTCTGTCTGTCTGTATCTTGGCTAGGCATCACGCCGAAACTACTGAATGAATTTAAATGAAACTTGGTATGATTTGAGTTCGTACTACGAGGTAGGACATAGGCTACTTTTCATCCCGAAAAAAGAAAGGGTTCCCGCAGGATAAGGGTTGAAAGTTAATTCAAAAAACACTTACCACTCTTAAACTACTGGACGGATTTTGATGCAACTTGGCACAGCCATAGTTTATATAATGGGTTAAAATTGAGGATACTTTTTATCCCGAAAATATAAAGAGTTCCTGCGGGATAAAGTCCCAAATTCTATAAATTAAAGATATTTTTTTGGGGACTGTTTTATGTTCAATACTAAAGCCAAATCAGTTTATTTTTAATTTTTGTCAGTCTGTCTGTCTGTCCGTCTGTCTTTCTGTCCGTCTGCCTGTCTGTACCTTGGAAGTGCATCACGCCGAAAATACTCAATGAATTCAAATGAAATTTAGTATGATTTGAGTTCATACTTCGAGGTAGGGACATTGGAAACTTTTCATCCCAAAAAATTAAAGGGTTCCAGCAGGATAGGCGTTGAAAGTTATTGAAAAGAATACGTATCACGCTGAAATTACTAGACGGATTTTGTTGAAACTTGGCACAGTCATAGTTTATATAATGGGTAAAAATTAAGGATACTTTTTATCCTGAAGAATAAAGTGTTATTGCGGGATAATGTACAAAATTCTGTAAATTGAAGATATTGTGTAATTTTTATTGGATGCCGTTCTATATTCAATACTAAAGCCAATATTTACTGTATTTCTCTAATTTTTGACTGTCTGTCTGTCTGTCCGTCTGTCTGTCTGTACCTTCGCAGCGCACCACGCCAAAAATGATCAATGAATTCTAATGAAATTTGGTATAATTTGAGTTCATACTTCGAGGTAGGACATTGGATACTTTTCATCGCAAAAAAATTAAGTGTTCCTGCAGGATAGGAAAATTATGGAAAATTATTTAAAATAACACGTAGCACGCTGAAACTATTGGACGGATGTTGATGCAACTTGGCACAGGCATAATTTATAAGATGGGTGAAAATTATGGATACATTATGTCCCGAAAAAATAAAGGGTTCCTGTGGGATATGGGTCCAAATTCTGTACATTAAAGATATAGTGTTTTTTTTTGGAAGTTACTCTATCCTACTAATATTATAAACGCGAAAGTTTGTAAGTATGGATGGATGGATGGATGTTTGTTACTCTTTCAGGCAAAAACTACTGAACGGATTTGGATGAAATTTGGTGTGGAGGTAGCTTATACCCTGGATTAACACAAAGGCTACTTCTTACCCCGAAAAAATGCAGGGGTCCTGAGGGACGCGGTTGAAACCGCGGGACGCAGTCCTACTTAATATTATAAACGCGAAAGTTTGTAAGTACGGATGGATAAACGGATGTTTGTTACTCTTTCACGCAAAAACTACTGAACGGATTTGGATGAAATTTGGTATGGAGGTAGCTTATACCCTGGATTAACAAATAGGTTACTTATTACATGGAAAAAATGCAGGGGTCTTGAGGGACGCGGGTGAAATCGCGGGGCCCAGCTATTATTCTATAATGAAGCCTTAACTGTATGTTTTTTTCATTTTTGCCTGTATTTTTGTCAGTCTGTATCTTAGCCGCGCATCACGCCACCGAAACTACTGGATGAATTCAAATGAAACTTGGTATGATTTGAGTTCATACTACGAGGTAGGACATAGGATACTTTACATCTCTAAAAAATTATGGGTTCTCGCAGGATAGGGGTTGAAACTTATTTAAAAGAACACGTACCACGCTGAAACTAATGAACGGGTTTTGATGCAACTTGATACTGTCTTAAGATATATGATGGGTTAAAATTGAGGACACGTTTTATCCCGAAAAAGTAAAGGGTTTCTGCGGGATATGGGTCCAAAGTTATGTTAATATTTAAGTAATAAAAAATATTTTTTGGATGGTTCTCTATAAACACAACACAGTTAACAGTAAAACAGTTTGGCTTCAGTATCGAACATTCGATACTGAAGCCAAACTGTTTTACTTCTTAATTTTGTCTGTCTGTTTGTCCGTATCTTGACCGCGCATCGCACCCAAACAACTAAAAGAAAAAAATGAAAAAAAATACATTTTGGTTGCTTAAAAAATGTGTTGAACAACTTTTTTTTTGTTTTCGTGTCTTTCATTCTGTTTGTCTGTATGTTTGTTTGTTCACGCATTACGTAAAAACTACTGCATTACGTAAAAACTATCATAAATTAGTAGGTATTCTTAAAAAATAAACAGAAAAGTAAATAATAATTTGTTAACAGGTACTTGTAGGCTTATTACATTATGTATTATGGAGGCAAGCGATTATGGAACGGGTGAGTCATTAGTGCAATTCAAGGAACAGGCTGGATAAACAATCATTGCAGTGTCCAAGGCGATAACGGCCATTCGCACATCCCGGCCCGGCGACTCCCGCCCGCATCCCGCTCCCGCACCTCCGCCAGCCACCCCCGCACCACGTGCTATATTATAATAATTTGTTTCTAAATCAACCATGATGGGTCAGACATACAAAAAGAAATTGCCTCATGATTTCGGTGTACAACAACGCAGCAAGCAAGGGTCACTGAAACGGGTGGGCTAAGAAAAGAATACCTAGTACGGATTGGTGCGGAATCACGTCTTCTAGAAAAGCTATTAAAAAAATGCAAGTCACATTTGAACCAAACTTTGTCAATACTTAGCTATAACATGTTATGTTTATTTCTGTTAGTTAAGGCCAGGCTCCAAGGTTACATTTTCCCACTCCCCACTCCCCTGCCACCTCCCCTGCACTCTGCCACCCGCTACCCGCAATAAGCACTGAACTGCCTGCGTAACAAGGTTGAATATCGCGAGCGCTGTTTGAACATGTTGTTTGAACACACAATTTAGCTCAGAACTAAATAACGTATGTCTCAAAAGTTATTTATTTTATTGGTAGGCTAATAATTTTGTTAGGTAAATTTTGTCTAAACTAATGTTTTAATTTTTTCTACTCAAAGAAAAATAAATTACACAACAAGAAAATATAGTTTATCATGATAAAAAACTATATTTTCTTGCTGTGAAATTTATTTTATAGATAAAACTTAAACCTTTTGATAAACTATATTTTCTTGCTGTGAAATTTATCTTATAGATAAAACTTAAACCTTTGAGTAGAAAAATTTAAATATTACTGAAAATAACCTAATTCTTTATAAGAAAATGTATAGAATGAAATTCTGTTAATCATATTTTTGTCTTAGTCTTAAAGATATAAAGATCTCAAAAACTCTCTATGTTAAGTTTCACATTTATCAGGTTTCCATAAATATGCTGGATCAACCACCTAGCATATTTAAGGAAAAAACCCTCAAAAAGCAGAGCGGAGAAGTAATTTAAGACCAGCTTAAATTACTTCTCCGCTGCGACTCAATATCATATAGAAATCATTTTAACATGACTAGGTAATAACAACCTATCTTGTCATCGATGTATTCCTGAACTTTTTTGTATCTATGTCAAAATTAAACAATATTATATATGGAACAGCGGGTGTAGATTTACGAGCGTTTACCGGAATCTGGTGACCCCGCCGCGCGCGACTCGTAAACGCGTTCCCGATACATAGCAAACGCGTATTCCATTCGTTCGGCCACGTCGCAACAACTTGCAGTTAGGGTTATCGTTGCTGATTCAGTCTTACACATACAGACCCTACAGATATATCTGAACTTTGACTGTTACACTTTTAAAAGATCCTAAGGCGCTATACGCTTTGTCCTGCTCGTTCAAGTCCAGGTCACCAGGTTGAGCGGGAGAGGTGATGCTCAGGAGCAGATTTTAGATAAATTTTGTGCTGTTCCATCGATATCTCAATGTATACAACTCAATTAAATAAATTTAAACAAAAAAATAAAGCAAAAAAATATTTTACAATTTTTTCTTTAAATGTAATTATTTATTTATTTTCTTTGTCACTTTTTACGTTAAGCTTTTTTTAAAAAAAAATTGCCGTGTTTAGTTTGTTCATTGTTTTTTTTTATTGTTATTTCGTCGGTTTGTGAGCTACCCTGAAAGTGTCAGCCGCATAGCTAATCGGAAAGTGCTCGAAATTTGATTTGCAAGATTCCAGGACAGACAGAAATACATAGAAACATACAAGTGAAGTTAAAAAAATCTTTTAAAAAAAAGTTCGGTTATTTGTTTAGTTTATAGGGTAGCTATATAATTATTTAAAAAAAACTATGGCTAAAAATAACGAGAACAGCAAGCTAGTAACAAGTTATTTTCATGTGGTATGTTTTTTTCCAAGGATACCAAGCCATTTCTGAAAGTTCTATACGGTTTTTTGTTTGGGTATACTTCTCTATCCACAGTATTTTTTGGTTCATATAAAGTTGTTTCATTACCTACGTCGTTCTCGACGTTTTGCTGATTTAAAACAAACGTAACGATAGTAATACCCTACCCTGCCGTAGTCTGTTTAAAATGACTCTAAACTGAAAAAGAAGACGTTCTCCGGAGAATCAGACCGGATGGTAACCCTACATCGCATCAAACTGAGCTTTGTCGTGACGTCAACCCCTCGTTAACATATTGCTGTTGCTTCAATATTTTGCTGTTTTATTTTTTACTGATTTGACATGATTTCAACGAACTGGCAATGAACACATGCATAACTTTCCTGAGAATAATGAGCTAAAGCTTGATTAGAGAGAGACCGATTAGATCAACTTAATGTACCTACTAGCTGTACCCGCGGCTTCGCATGCGTGGTCATTTCTGTAGGTTAAAAGTACTCTATGTACTATTCCAAGACCTAAAATACCAATATACCAACATTTGATCAAAATTCCTGCAGCCGTCAAAAAGTTTTTATCGATTGCTCGGCTTCTACTCATCGGATTACGATACCAAGTACACCAATTTTTAAGTCAAACCCTAAGCTATCCAACAGTGAAACCGCATCGCAATCGGTCCAGTAAATTTCACGTGATGCGCTAAAAAACATACAGACAGTCAAACATACAAACAAACAGACAGACAAAAATATTAATTACTAGCTGTATCCGCTGCTTCGCATGCGTGGTCATTTCCATAGATTAAAAGTACCATAATGTGCTATTCCAGGACCTAAATTACCAATATAGCAACATTTGATCAAAATTTCGTCAATATTTTTTAATCAATTTCTCGGCTTCTAGTCGCCAAATTGAGATACCAATTACACCAGTTCTTAAGTTAAACCCTAAGCTATCCTACATTGAAAACCGCATAGAAATCGGTCCAGTAGTTTTTACGTGATGCACACAAACAAAATACAGACAAACAGTCAGAAAGACACGAAATAAAACAAAAAAATTGTTCTGTAGCTTATTTTAGGGTACCCTAGACCATTTTTTTAATTTGACTTCTTTTTACAGCCTTTCTCGTACCTATTGCTTTGTTATAAGTATAGCTAGATGACTGTGCCAAGTTGCATCAAAATCCGTCCAGTAGTTACAGTGTTACAGAAGAACACTCAGACAGACAATTAAAAATGAAAAAAAAAAACAGTTTTGGCTTCAGCAACGAATATAAAACAGACTCCAAAAAAGTTTACATAATATCTTCAATGTACAGAATTTGGACCCCTATTCCGCAAGAACCCTTTATATTTTCGGGATAAAAAGTATCTTTTATTTTTACCCATAATATAAACTATGACTGTGCTAACATGCTTCAAAATCCGTCCAGTACTTTCAGCATGGTACGTGTTCTTTTAAATACCTTTCCACCCATATCCTGCAGGAACCCTTAAATTTTTCGAGATAAAAAGTATCCAATGTCCTTCCTACCTCGACGTATGAACTCAAATCATACCAAGTTTCATTTGAATTGATTGAGTAGTTTCGGCGTGATGCTATGCCAAGATACAGACAGACGGACAGACATACCGACAGAAAAAAAACAGTTATAGCTTCAGTACCGAAAATAAAAAATAAAAAAATTTCTTTAATTTACAGAATTTGGACCCCTATACCACAGGAACTCTTTATATTTTCGGGATAAAAAGTATCTTTAATTTTCAATCATCATGTAAACTATAACTGTGCCAAATTACATCAAAATCCATCGGGTAGTTTCAGCGTGATACGTGTTCTTATAAAAAAAACAACCCCTTTCCTGCGGGAACCCTTAAATTTTTCGGGATGAAAAGTATCCAATGTTCTTCCTACCTCAACGTATGAACTCAAATCATACCAAATTTCATCTGAATTCATTAAGTATTTTCGGCGTGGTGCGCTGCCAAGTTACAGACAGACAAACGGACAGACAGACAGAAAGACAAAAATTTAAAAAATACAGTTTTGGCTTTAGTATTGAATATAGAGCAGCCCCCAAAATTTACAAAATATCTTTAATTTATAGAATTTGGGACATTATCCCGCAGGAACTTCGAGGTAGGATATTGGATATTGGATTTTCATCCCGAAAAAATTAAGTGTTCCTGCAGGATAGGTGTGGAAAATTATTTAAAAGAACACTTAGCACGCTGAAACTATTGGATGGATGTTGATGCAATTTGGCACAAACATAGTTTATAAGATAAGTGAAAATTATGGATACATTTTGTCCCGAAAAAACAAAGGGTTCTTGTGGGATATGGGTCCAAATTCTGTACATTAAAGATATAGAGTTATTTTTTTGGAAGTTACTCTATATTCGATTATGAAGCCTAAACTGTATGTTTTTTCATTTTTGTCTGTATGTCTGTCAGTCTGTATCTTAGCCGCGCATCACGCCGCCGGAACTACTGGATGAATTCAAAAGAAACTTGGTATGATTTGAGTTCGTACTACGAGGTAGGACATAGGATACTTTACATATCGAAAAATTTATGGGTTATTATTTAGGGGATGAAACTTATTTAAATGAACACGTACCACGCTGAAATTAATGGACGGGTTTTGATGCAACTTGGCAGTGTCATAAGTTATATGATGGGTTAAAATTGAGGACACGTTTATCCCGAAAAAGTAAAGGGTTTCTGCGGGATATGGGTCCAAAGTTATATTAATATTTAAGTAATAAAAATACTTTTTGTATGGTTCTCTATATTCGATACTGAAGCCAAACTGTTTTACTTTTTAATTTTGTCTGTCTGTTTGTCCGTATCTTGACCGCGCATCGCACCCAAACAACTAAATAAATTGAAATGAAAAAAATGCTCTTAGGTGCTTAAAAGAGGTATTGAACAATTTTTTTTTGTTAATCGTGTCTTTCTTTCTGTTTGTCTTATATTTGTTTATTCACGCATCACGTAAAAACTACTGGACCGATTGCAATGCGCTTTTCATTGTTAGATAGCTTAGGGTTTGATTTAAATCTGGTGTAATTGGTATCTCAATCCGGTGACTAAGAAGCCGAGCAATTGATAAAGTATTATTGACGGCTGAAGAAATTTTGTTCAAATGTTGGTAAATTGGACATTATGGTACTTTGAACCTAAAGAAAAGAACACGCGTGCGAAGCCGCGGGTACAGCTAGTCCATAATAAAAATGAATAAAGTGAAGGTTGTTCGATTTTGTTGTATTATATTTGTTGTATTTTTAATGTTCGTTTTTTAATTTGTCAGTTTTTTTTCTGAGATAGTTATAGGCCTATTGCCTATGTCTCATTCAGATTTTTCTGAGATAGTTATAGGCCTGTTGCCTATGTCTCATTCAGATTTTTCTGAGATAGTTATAGGCCTGTTGCCTATGTCTCATTCAGATTTTTCTGAGATAGTTATAGGCCTGTTACCTATGTCTCATTCAGATTTTTCTGAGATAGTTATAGGCCTGTTGCCTATGTCTCATTCAGATTTTTCTGAGATAGTTATAGGCCTGTTGCCTATGTCTCATTCAGATTTTTCTGAGATAGTTATAGGCCTGTTGCATATGTCTCATTCAGATTTTTCTGAGATAGTTATAGGCCTGTTGCCTATGTCTCATTCAGATTTTTCTGAGATAGTTATAGGCCTGTTGCCTATGTCTCATTCAGATTTTTCTGAGATAGTTATAGGCCTGTTACCTATGTCTCATTAAGATTTTTCTGAGATAGTTATAGGCCTGTTACCTATGTCTCATTCAGATTTTTCTGAGATAGTTATAGGCCTGTTACCTATGTCTCATTAAGATTTTTCTGAGATAGTTATAGGCCTGTTACCTATGTCTCATTCAGATTTTTCTGAGATAGTTATAGGCCTATTGCCTATGTCTCATTCAGATTTTGATGATTATGAGCAAGAAACAAAAAACCCCGTAGGTTCTAACAACCTCACTTCGGCTACGTTTGGACTA
This sequence comes from Alsophila aescularia, assembly GCA_946251855.1. NCBI lineage: Eukaryota > Metazoa > Arthropoda > Insecta > Lepidoptera > Geometridae > Alsophila > Alsophila aescularia. Next base: position 52,376,313 of record OX276375.1, read on the forward strand.
GCAAGCTGAAACTTCTGTATCATGTTCCAAACTTATAAACGTCTAATTCCCGCACTCATAAGCGTCAGATAACCCTAATCAAGCATTAAATCGCTCTTTTTGTATGGATTTTGACAGAGTTTAATAGAATTTAGTGTTAAACTCTTTGAGTACGGCAGTAAGTCTTGTTTCAATGTTAACCAAAAGCAAAATTTAAAACATGCATACAAACATAAACCAGAAGATACGGTACTTCAACAGTCTTAGGCAACTGTAAATTAGAATAGTAGAAGCAATGGAACTTAGTCTAAAAATGGAAAAAGTGTGACTTTCTGTCTACGAATAATATTCGTAACTGTCATGTGTATAGCCACCGACCCCCCTACCCCCCGTTATGCTAGGATGCATCTCAATCACATCAGCATTCAAACATTAAAAAATGCATCATCATCAGTCCATTCGTTCGGGAGTGACGATCCTCACACCCTCCCTCCTATTGTAGATAAGAATCATCTCGATCCTATCAGCATTCAAAAAGAAAAATAACCGCATCAAAATCGGTCCATTCGTTTGGGAGTTACGATTCCATAGACAGACACACGGATACATTCAATGATAACTTATAAAACCCCTATCTTATCGAGTTCGGGGGTTAAAGCATCGCTCAGTTACTCGAATATCAGCGCTGCGCACCGCAGGGGAACTAGTGAAATATAAAATGTTGCCGTGGAAACATGTTGCCATTTATATCTGGACTAGCTGTACCCGCGGCTTCGCACTCCTGGTCTTCCCTCTAGGTTAAAAGTACTCTATGTACTATTCTAAGATCTAAAATACCAATATACCAACATTTGATCAAAATTCCTTAAGCTGTCAAAAAGTTTTTATCGGTTGCTCGGCTTTTACTCATCCGATTGAGATATCAAGTACCCCAGTTTTTAAGTCAAACCCTAAGCTATTCAACAGTGAAAACTGCATCGCAATTTATTCAGTAGTTTTTAAGTGATGCGCGAACAAAAATACACACACACACAAACAGACAGACACGAATTTTAAAATTTTATATTCTTGTTCTGTAGCTTATCTTGAGTACCCTAGACCACTTATTTTTTTATTATCTTCTTTGTATAGACTTTTTCGTTCTTATTGCTTTATTATAAGTATAGATATAGATTATTAGTATAGATAGACGTTGACCAAAGTTCACTACCGTTCCTGGTAATGTGAGTTATGTATATCGTATTGCACATAATACCTATGATGATATTGGAATAGGTGCCTACATAGCATAGTAGGTGCCAAGGTATTGATTCGACACAGAGCGTTTTCAGCAATCACCAACACCGCGGTACAGTCAGCGACCTGCGCTAAATATAGAGGAGCTGTGTAATAGCCGTCCAACTAACAGGCTTTTGTTGCCGTACTGAAACTATTGACCTATTTCACTTTACTGGAAGTAAGCAATAACGTTCAGTGCATTGCTCGTGGCTATAAAACCGCGTTGCGAGTGACCGACTACTGACGCGGCTCATTGCGGTAGGTAAACGACAAACGCATATGCTCGTACTATACGCGATGCTCTATTTGCAAGCCGCTTTTAACCGACTTCAAAAATGTAGGTGCTCAAGTTGATGTGCATGTATGTAATATTTTTGTAAATGCGTAATATTCATATATATTATTCTATAGGAGTATCTGAACAAATCCATACCAATATATAAAAGTGAAAAGTCTGTTTGTTTGTTTGGGGAGCTTTCACCGCTGGACGGATTTTGATGAAATTTGGAATGGAGATAGCTTATACTCTGGAATAAAATATAGGATAGCTTTTTCCCGGAAAATTGAAATTTTCCACGGGAAATTTGGGAAATGTTCATTACTCGCTGTAAGGAACTGTTGCCATGAAAACGAAATAAGTCTGTCAAAAAACGTCATGAGCATTTTGTTGTAATGTTTGTTGTTTAATGTAATTTGTTAGTAGGTACCTATTTATTTTGTTGTAATGTTTGTTGTTTAATGTAATTTGTAAGTAGGTACCTATTTATTTTGTTGTAATGTTTGTTGTTTAATGTAATTTGTAAGTAGGTAATAATTTATTTTGTTGTAAAGTTTGTTGTTTAATGTAATTTGTAAGTAGGTACCTATTTATTTTGGTATAATGTTTGTTGTTTAATGTAATTTGTAAGTAGGTACCTATTTATTTTGTTGTAATGTTTGTTGTTTAATGTAATTTGTAAGTAGGTACCTATTTATTTTAGTATGTATCATATTAGTATGTTTGTATTTTTTTATTTACTTATTATATATTGTGGTTAATGGTATTTATAAGTAAAAAATTGTATAAATATTCTAAAATAAAAATAAAATCAGTAAATTTATTCATATGCACACTACCGTTCATAAATGTTCATGTTCTCGCTATCTAACTTAAGGTTGCCTGGAAGAGATCGCTGCTTAGATAAGGCCACCTAATTTACTATTTTATGGTCACATTTTATAATTTATGTTTTCTTAGTGCAATAAAGAGTTATCTATCTATCTATACCAAATTTCGCGAATGTATGTATGTTTGCCCACCTATTTCTTGGAAAATTTAAGTTCGATTGCAATAATTATTTTTGTAATAGTTTCAGTATCTTTCAGCTTAGGGAATAGTTCAGTAGTTTATAAGATATGGAATATTAACTGTTACCAGTATGGGTTTTTAAGTAACTACTTCATTTTCTTAAACCTGTTTTAATGAAAATAAAAAGTAAGAAATAAAAACGAATTAAAAAATAAACCCTTTAAGTTAAGAAAGAAATAATTTAAAAAAATGAGGTCAGTGCCAGGTAAGTGCCCTGCCTACTTTCTTACATTAGTCGGTTTGGGCGTAGCACACACCTCAACAGTTTGAATTATTTCTTTCTTTTATGAAATAGAGTTGATTGAGACCAACTTTTTTAATTAACGACGGTAGCCTCGTTATCTATGTCGAGATTGTAGGCCCTGGTATCAAATAGAGTTGATTGAGATTAAGTTTTACATGATGAGAAGTCGTTTATTTAAATTGGTTTTACATAAACACAACCTAACGTAACTCTTGTTTTTCGATCTGCATAATTTAATAGGTGACCCGATGTCTGTCCTTAAAATCTAGCCCATTTTTAGTCTGAGCACAATATTCTACACACGTACGCAGACATAAATGAGTTATTTATAAACAAAAACTGTAATATGAGAAGCGATATCGACGAAGCGTAAAAATTGAGGAACATAGAGTATACTTCCTCTAGGGTTCAATGTTCTGAGTACGTCAGGCGATAAAACGGCGAGTCATGAATGGACTCGTGCATTGACAGGGCGACTCACCCCGGAATAAAGCACTCATACGCTGGACAAGAGCGCGATGTATATTTATTTGTGTTTACAACTTTACACTGACGCTAGGCAACGTAAGCAATTGACAAGCATTAATATTTCATAATACAATGAAATTCGAAAACCATTTCGATATATTGCGACGCTAATCATTATTCTTATTTTTCCAACATTTTTAGTTCAGTAACTACAAAGAAATTAAGTAATAACTCGCAACCAAGCAGAGTTCGGCGGAGTAATAAAATTTCAGTTGCCTGTAAAGAAAAAAAACTACGCTAGAGCCTGACTTTGACAGATATAAATGTTTATTTTTTCGAATGTGGCTTCGGTAATCTTGTTCATTACACCGAATTCTTGCAGTTACTTCTTTTTAGAATAAGCTATCTTTTAATAATTAATTTCTCGGAAAGTATAACTTAGATTGGAAAAATAAAAAATCTTATTTTACAATATGCCTACAGAGAAAAATTAAAATAGTAATGTTAAATGTTGTCAATTGCTTCGCTATATTTGGTTACTGAATACCCCCATTATTATAAGTAGTCGTAGGACAAGCCATGCTACGGCATGTGCAATCTTAAATTATCGTTTTTATGTTTTTTTAGCATTGACGCCTTCATAACGAGAAGAAGAATTGCTTTACTTATAATAAATCAATAAGTACGAAAAAGTTTGTACAATGAAGATAATTAAAAAAAAAAGGTCTAGGATACTTAAAATAAGCTACTGAACAAGAACATAACATTAATAAAAAACGTGTCTGTTTGTTTGTTCGCGCATCACGTAAAAACTACTGGACCGATTGCGATGCGGTTTTTACTGTTGGATAGCTTAGGGTTTGACTTAAAACGGGTGTACTTGATATCTCAATCCGAAGAGTAAAGCTGAGCAATCGATAAATACTTTTTGACGTCTGAAGGAATTTGGATCAAATGTTGGTAGGTATTATTTTAGGTTTCGGAATAGTACATATAGTACTTTTAACCTCGATAAATGACCACGCGTACGAAACCGCGGGTACAGCTAGTATCTAATAATTTAATCTGTCCAGTTCCACGTGTAACAAATCGCACGTTAATTAATAGTTTTTCTGTTGCTTCAACTATTAGTGGTACTTGAAGGGTTAACCTGATCCTAACCTGATGTTGATAAATTCTCTCGGAGGTCTACGCCACAACACATAATATTATAGGTAGTAGTACTGGGTCTACGCGGCGTAGACTTGGCTACCAAGGCGAATTTTCCTACTATGGAAATTCAACGGGCACTCGAGAGCGCAATGACGTTACCCACCTAATGCGAATGGAAAAAAATACTTCTTTATGACGTAACTTCAAGAAAATTCGTATTCGTAGCGATTCTTTATAATTAAAAGCTTTTATAAAACTTCCCTTGTGTATCTATGTATTTCTGTCTGTCCTGGAATCTAGCAAAACAAATTTCGAGCACTTCCCGATTAGCTATCCGGCGCAAACTTTCAGGGTAGCTCACAAACCGATGACAAAGCAATAAAAAAGGTAAAAAATATATGTGACGTTCATTAAAAAGAAACCCGTAGGTAAAACTTTCTTTCTTTTTTTATGTTTACTTTTGTATGTATGTATGTATGTTGCGTGCTATATGTTTGCATAATATAATTTCACTAAGTATATAGTTGCTAAAATCGACAAGTTACCAGAGCCCACGACCAAAACCATGTATCATCGTTTTACGGTAACTTCCGTATAAAATCATTACATTAGATTATCCAGAACCTGACTAGCCAGGAACGTAGCATCTGCGTGGATGCCCATTTCTACTATGTACATAAAATTGCTAGGCCATATTATCATACTAGCTGTGCCCGCGGCTTTGCCCGCGTGTTCATTGATCTGATTAAAAGTAACCTATGGTTATTCCAGGACCAAAAATACCAATAAAGTACAAAATACCAAATTTCGCTCGGCCGTCAAATATTTTTTGTCGATTGCTCGGCCTTCAATCATCGGATTGAAATAACAACAGTTTTTAAGTCAAAACCTAAGCTATTTTACAGTAAAAACTGCATCGCTATCCGTCCAGTTGTTTCACGTGATGTGCGTTTAGACAAACCGACAGACACGATTTAAAAAAATGTTATGTTATTGGTCAGTAAATTGTTTTAAGTGCCCTAGATCTTTTTGTACAGACTTTTTGGTACTTACTGCTTTACTAGATGTATAGAAGTATAGATATACAGATAGATATGGATAGATCTATTGGATATCTGATATTGAAAATGCACATAGATTTTGTCATTTTATTACGAAAAATGTTTGTAACCGAACTATATTACCTACTAGCTTTCGCAGAAAAAAAAAACGGTCCAGCTACATTGAAGACAATAGGGCAGTAGCGTATCTTCAGCAATAGGGTATTTACTCGTAACTAGTATCGAATCGAACCGAAACGAGTATCAGTAGGTACCTATCGAAAAGTCTGATTAGCAAGGTGCTGCACTAAATTAACTATCTTATATCAATGTTTTCTACATCTGGACAATTATTATTTTACCAAGCCCGACAGTTTCAGACGAAATTCTATGTTACCGATCAGTTGAATTTGTCAACATTTTCAAAACGGTCATAAACATATTAGGTGCATATACTTTCTTCTGAAAAGTGATAATTTCACATAAACAGACCCAAATCACCTGTAAAATGATTTTCAGAAGGTTTGTATAGCAAACCTTAATGTTTTTTTTTGTCGCATGTTTATCAAATGGTCTCCTGGGTACGCGTTTAGGATAATCAAATCTATCTATGGTTTTGGCCGTAAAACAATGAGACAAATATTTTAGTCGTTGGCTCTCGTACTAATATGTATATTCTTCACAAGTATAGAGTAATGTATCACAAATGGCCGGTTCTATATCTTAAACCTAACCGTTTTCGCTTACTGTCCATCAGCTGTTGATATAAACGCCATACAAAAAACGAAAAAAAGTAAGGAGACGTTGGATGAACGATTTGTTTCATTTTTATAGGAATGGGCTAAAGACTTTGATGAATTGTTCCATAATAGAAAAGAATAGAAGAACTAGTTGGACTGACCCACTTCAATTCCATTTAATTTTTATTACATTTTTCCGAAGCTTTATAGAGTAAGGTTTCCCATCAAAGTCCAGTAGCTTCGTGTGATTCAAGCGCAAAACGACAAATTTTAATACAGTTGTTGTTTTGTGTTGTCCTCCACAAACGCTCCCCTTACATACTTTTAACATTAAATGCCTCCGAGATATACAATAAAAAAAAACAAATTGAATTTATTCCCAACAGGAAATTAAATTTAAAAAAAGTCTTTAAGTCTAAACCGACAATAACCACAAATCCAGTTTCTGGTACGAGTTATCACCGCGGCATACAAAGTAGTACAATATCATAATTATTCCGATACGACATCGTGGGAGTCACAATTATTTCGGCAACGATTGCAAAAATTGTGTTATGTACCTAACGACAAGTTGATAGCAGTTTCCTGTAGCGGTGATAAGAGATGCTGCTGTTGTGTCGCGCCCTCATTACCAGAGCTTTGTCGATGGAAGCTGATTTTGACCCAGTTAAGAACTGTATGATCACATCGCTTAATTCTGCACTGCACAGTACATAGTGTCAGTTCCCGGAAATGACAGACGGAAGCTCGAATTCCGTGAAGCTGAATCAGATTTCAGAACTCAATTTATTATAAAGTTACTTTGTGGCCTAGTATAATATGTGGCAATTTGATGTTTTATTGTGACAAAGTTATTTTTTGATAAAACATTCCGATTCTTCTATAATTATGATTATGTTCTTGAATGGCAAAATACACTTTTTAACTCTATAAATTAAATTTAAATTTTAGAATATTGTACACCCATATTTTTTTATATTTTTTATTTTATCTAGTTTACTACTAGTAGTTTTTTCATACTAGTTTATCCGTCAGAGAACCAAAGTCACTGAAATAGCTCTAAGGATTAGCAAGCTGAAGTGGCAATGGGCAGGCCACATTTCTTGAAGGACAGACAACCGCTGGGGTTGGAGACCGCGTCTTGGCAAACGTAGTATAAGATGCCTACCGGCCAGGTGGAGTGACGACCTGTGGAAGGCGGCAGGTAGTAACTGAATGAGAAGAGACGAAGATTGGGCTCTGTGGCGTTCATTGGGAGAGGCCTATGTCCAGCAGTGGACATACATAGGCTGATGATGATAGCATTGATAAGCTCGAAAAATACAATGAACTGCGAATATTAACGTAGTAAGTACTTTTTGTTTCACCATCAATGTTAAAGTTAAATAACTTACGTTGCAGTTTAAATGGGTTGTATGAAGCCCTTATTGAAGAATTTAGTACATATGTACCTACTACCCTTTTTTAATAAATACTTTGATATTGACGATGTGGCTCAGTTCAATCAAATAAGTAAGTAGGTCGATAGGAATCCAAGTTAATCGTCTGTCATTCATCCGGACAGTTTATCAAAAGGTTATAACCTTTTAAAAACTAAAATTGGTTTAATTATGTTACCAACGATAAGATAAAAGTATTTCGGCGAAATACAGTTTTAAGGTTTAATTGTAATTTCAACAAATTTAATCAGCTGAACTATTTTATATTACACAGATAAACAATCGTGTATAATTTAATATCTAATTAGTTGTAGAAACTCAATCTAATCGATACGGGGAAGAATTTGAACCGTATATTCTGCAAAGGTTTTATAACGACGTCACTGACTATATAATTGACCAAGTGAGCGCGAAGCGCGAGCGAAGCGTCTCTGTTTAAACTTGGGCAAAAATGATTTCTTGTGTCAGTCCGCGCGCTGTCCGGATCTCTGTCCAGATCTCCGACTGTTCTCTTCTATAGGTCGCATTTCTCAACCGATCTAGACGAACCTTGGTATACAGGTTTAACGTTTTTTTTAGAATTTTTTAGTCGTCGGGGAGTTTTGATGGGGTACTTCCCTCAAAATGAGGCAACAAGGGGGCTACTGAATATCCGCCTTATTAGATCCGATTTTGATGGTTCTTTTTTATTTGAAAGGTACCTAGTAACTTTACGTTGGTCCCATAAACATTTGGTAAAGATCTCATACCCACATTAGATCGGCTTGATGAGCAGAATAGCTCCTCAAAATGCAGTAAATTGATCACTTTTAGGTTTCTTCCAGTGGAATCAGCCCTTAACCTACTAGATAGGGATTGATGGAACACCTTGGTTATTAATGTTAGTTTTACAATAAGGTCGTTAGATGGCGCTACTGTGCACCGAAAGATTGTTTGCAAAAAAGTTTGTGCTCGCGAGGTCTACAGCAACAACCAATAAGCAAGCGTGGTGGGTTATTATATGGCTCTGAACATGAGTGGGCAGAGTCCCAGCTGTGGAAACACAGTAGGATGTAACGACGTTGAACAGTTTAAATAGCCTGAGTTATTTTTGTAAGAAAACTGTAAGCATTTTTGGGTCACGAGGCTACAGAATGATAACATTTTGTTGTTGCTACTTGATAATAATGTACCAAATAAAAACTTTAATCATAACAGTTAGTCCAAAGGTTAGCGTAACATCAGATACGTTTTCTTACAAGTTTTTTATGTACCTATTATGTTATACCTACAAACGTTTTATAGGTACCTAGTTATATATCAGATGTAGGTATGTACCTACAAGGTTTACAAGACAGTGCTGTAAATAAATCTCAAATCAAAACTAATACAATATGTATGAATTTCGGGCTAAAACAGGAATTAATATTATGTATCTAATAAAAAACGACGGCGACACAGAGATTGCTGCGAATCACCGAATTTCTGTCATCGTTCTGTCATCTACGGTGACGAGTTACCATACTCTGTAGTAAAATAAAATACCTCAAGAAGTCGTGTTCATTGATTTATTATTGAGAACTTTGAACTCTTGATGCTAATTTTAGGTCGTGCGTGCGTCCCACATTACTTTAAAGATAACTACATTAAAACATTATATGTTATTTTGACCTTATTTATCATGATACATTGTAGTCTGCATTCTAATTCACACTTTTCAATAAGTAATCTAGGTATAAGCTCCAGTACTATTAAACTAAGAGTTCTTGTTTATGTAAATAAATAATTGTATTATATGTGAAAACTTTCTCGAAAAGCGGGACTAAAGACTTTGCTGAAAGTCACGGCGCAGTTTCGTTTTCGGGAACAAACTTTTTATTAAACTGTTCTTTTAATTAGGATGTAATTAAAGAAGCTGGTTGGCAGCAAGCTATGGATCTCTCCATAGCTATGCTTGAAGTTTCTCTAAAGGGCAAGATTCGAAATGAAGTGATCCGACGGAGAGCCAAAGGAACTGACATAGCCCTAAGGATAAGCAAGTTGAAGTAGCAGTAGGCCGGTCACATTTTCCGATGAACCGACAACCGCTGGGGTAGGAGAGTTCTCGAGTGGAGACCGCGCGAAGGCAAATGTAGTGTAGGAGGACGCCCTGTGGCCAGGTGGAGTGACGACCTGCGGAAAGCGGCTGGCAGAAACTGGTTACAGAGAGCTGAATTAGGAGAGGCCTACGTCCAACAGTAGACAAGTATAGGTTGATGATGAAGTGATGACGATGAATGTTTGGTGTAGAGGTCTAAAAATGGACCTGTCAGTGTCTCATCGTCAGAAATAAGTGATTATTCTTGTGCATTGATCATCTAATTATTAAAATTATTTTTGTAGTCATGATTGTTTAGTTTATTGTGTGGTAAGAGCGATGGTAGCCTATCGGTTTACTAGTGAAACTTAAAATCCAATGATGCTAGGCTCCGTACCAATGACTTTTCTAAGTTATGTGCGGTTTTTCATCACGCGGTGCTTCGGAGGGCACGTTAAGCTGTCGTTCTCAGTTGTCACTGATTAATAGTAGTCGTAAAGCCATGTCTGAGGCCCTTGGGCTCCCTGACAAACTCTGACACCAGAGGCCAGCAATACCTCATACGATAAGCAAGCAAGCATTGTGTTGTGCGAAATTAGCTTTCATACTAGGTGACGTCACATCTAGTACGTTTAGTACACAAAATTTTCGATGTACCGCTTGCGAAAATCACCCTCCATGTGAGACAGTAGTCACACGCTAAAAAAACAGGTCCTAATATTTTACTTTATAAGAAACTAACAGCATCCCGCGTCTTGTCCTCACCGCGTGGACATTGATAAAAAGTATCTTCATACCAATTTTCATCAAAATTCATTCATCCGTTACTAAGCTGAGTGGCTACAAACTTAGGTTGGTACTTACAGAGTTTCGCTTTTACAACATTAGTAGGAAGTAGGAATGAAGCAACGTAATATCATGAAACGTTTAACATGCGGCTCCGATGACATCAATGTTTCTTTTTAAATGATAGCCTTTGTAACTAAGTAGCTAACATTATCATCAAAGTTTTAAGAAACCGCCATTTTTTGTTGTGATGCGGCTAATCGGACCGTGGGGTCAAGCGATTAGTTCATCTGTTTCGTAATACTTAGGTACTTTATTATCTATGCGTAAGTAGTGAATGAGAGTTGAAAAAAATTGCTCATTTGCTACCATCGGCAAGCTAGTCCTACTTCAAGGACCTGCAGTACGGCCGAAAAGTCCACTCTGAACTTTGCTAATGGCTGTGCAATGAACATTTTTTAGGAATTGAATGGCGGAATGAGGCGACGTGGGGATGCGGTCTAGGCTAGATATGCACCTCATTCCAAAAAAATACATATGTATTTATATCATAAATAGATAGTAACAGCGAGTTACCGCGCGTTGTGGCGTTCATGAGGGAAGCCGATGTTCAGCAGTGCTGGGCGGCTGATGAGGCCAAACACTACGGAAATGTAATGCAGGTGTGATCCAGTTCTTTTATCATCAATGTCACATTTGATTGCCCACTTTTAAAAATTAAGTTGATATTTTTATTACTTAAGTTTTAGTTTCGTTAAAGTAGGCTCAAGAAAATGTACATACTTAATTCCGTTCGCTAAGAAGAAAGCTCTGTTGGAAACAGCTGAAAATCCATGTCTTTAAAACTACTAAACCGATTTTGATGAAACTTGAATTATTCCATAATTTGAAAGATACTGAAATTATTACAAAAATAATTATTGCAATGAGACTTGTATTTTCCGTGAAATACGTGGACAAACATACATACATCCACGAAATTTGGTACATACTTGTGTTTTATTTTATGGTACAGCAATATAAAGTAGTGTATCTAGTACCAATAATGGTATTGACCAGAAGTAAACCCTGGAATTTGATACTTGTATTGTACAACCAAGAGTTAGGTACAAAATTCTTTAAAAGTTATGATTTAAATTTTAAATGGATCATAATTTATCATAGTCCTGTACTTTTTAGTTTTGTCTATACAATTTTATCCAAAATGGGCATGGTAGTGTCGTTGCCGAAAAACGCATTTGTTTAGATAGAAGCATAGAAGAACATAAATGTGCAAGTTACACATTTTCAAAAATATTACATACATACTCATCATCTTGATAAGGTTAGTTTTAACCCCCAAACTCAAAAGAGGAGTGTTATATCGATTTTGATACGCTTTTTCACGTTTGAAAGCTGATGTTATCGAGATGCTTCTTAGCTATAACGGGGGGTTGGGGGTAATATACTCGAACATTTTTGATTTGTGCTTGTTTAAAAGTACACTTCAAGCACGCAACTTCTAACGGAGTTGGTTTTGCGACCTAAACAAAACACCACAAATGTGTGTCATATTCACGAACCAAGGGTTCCAAAACACTAGTTAATAAAAACAATTAGAATTCCGTATAATTTTATCCCGTTGCTCGGTTCCGAAAGAAACTAAAAACTTAAAGACAAAGACAGTTAAACTGAAAATGTGTCCAACTTCGTTTTATTCTTACGTTAGCCTTTAGAGTAACTAAACAGAGCTACTAAAATGCTGAATTATTTCTGATCTTTGACTCACAAACCTCGGAGTTTCTTTTCTTTTTGTCCTTTTGTCAATGCAACATGAATTCAAGAACAAGATGGTTACGAACCCTGATAACAAAGCTATTTTGCATATGACGTAGATGCCCAATGTTAAAGTTTCGACCCCCATTTAGGCCCCCACGCAGATCTACGACATAGAACCCCGGAGACAACGAATCTCTATCGTTCTTCCCACACTCATGATCCTACACTTGACGACCATTTGCTCTAGTGGCTAAGTGACCCTAACTACGAAATAAAACAGTCGTGGGCTCGAATCCCGCAAGATGCAATCATTTCTGAATGTTTGTTTCAGAGTCATGTAATATTGGTATCCGTTATGTAGTGCCCATAGTATAGGGTGAGTGTTGGTTGTGAATTGTCCAAAATATATTTATTTATTTATATTTATCAAATATATCACTAATGATGACCTGATAATAAGACAGACTAATTAACATCAGGTCATCAAACGCAAGTCTGTATTCTGAATAATAATTAAAAAGGTCGAAAAACAATATTCTATCAAATTGTATCTTTCTAAAAGTCAGTCATGTTGAGTGGAGCGGTCGTTGATAAAGCTCGAAGCGACATAAATAATATTATATATAGAGGTATCAAGACCGATAAACTTCTCGCGACAAAACTTCAATGACCGCTCCAGAAATGTATCAATATTATTTAACGGACGTTTTTTTTTGTACCTACAGTTTAATAAAACTTTTCAAATATGATTATGATTAATTTAAAATAGCTGATAGCATATCAAATTAAGGCACTGATCAAGACTGTAACGAGTTATTTTTGGCAGAAATATAAGATTTTTTTCCTCAATTTTCCTCCTATGAAAGTTAACCATACTTAAACAAAACATTCTCGTTGAATGATTTTTTTGTAAACTCTGTCGGTCTAAAGCGTCTGTAACCATTATAAGACCCTAATGATCATCATTTAAATGCCGTGTACCTACTCGTAAACTAAACTAACGAAAAAAAACTTGCTTTTTTTTATCGAAATCCTTAGAGCCGTTCTTGGGGTAATTCCCAGTTGGCATATCGCCGTCGACGCCCCCCTAGTGACATTGGTATCTATGTATCTGTACTTATAATAAAGCAATAGGAACGAAAAAGTATGTACAAAGATGATAATTAAAAATGAAATGGTCTAGGATACATAAAATAAGCCACTGAACAATATAACATTTGAAAAAATTGTGTCTGTCTGTCTGTTTGTCTGTCTGTATGTTTGTTCGCGCATCACATAAAAACTACTGGACCGATTGCAATGCGGTTTCACTGTTGGATAGCTTATGTTTTGATTTAAAGCAGGGGTACTTTATATCTTAATCCGATGAGTAGAAGCCGAGCAATCGATAAAAATATTTTTGACGGCTGAAGGAATTTTGATCAAATGTATATTGGTATATTGGTATTCTAGGTCCTGGAATAGCACAAAGAGTACTTTTAATCTACAGAAATGACCACGCGTGCAAAACCGCGGGCATTAGCTAGTGAGAATATATTTTGATCCCTATGTAAAAAAGCAAAGTCGATCCTGAATTTGTCGATAAGTTACATATCATACTGCCGAAATTTATAACTCCTATTATTAATTTCCTGATAACGTTTAACATTTTATTAATTCGTTTTTTTCTCATTAGCCCGATGTCACAATTCTCATGACAATAGTGTTTCTGGAAAATTATATTTCTGGGCCTGCAGTCTCGACAAAGTTAGTGATTGCTTTCTAACCGAAATCGGTACATATATCGATGACAATCATTAGCTTTGACAGTTATTGTCAAAAGCTATCGACTGTCATCGGTATCTGTACTAACATTGATCATGATTGACATATATATTTGGTAGAGACTGCCTGGACTTTGCGACCGATTTTGGTTGTAAAGCAATCTCTATCGATGTCGAGACTGCAGGCACTGGAAAGAGCATCTGGAACTCGAAAATTCAATCAATCGTTTTCGAGCATTTAAAATTTGGACTAAAAATGGCGACAATATGATAGAATCCTATTATATAGTATTTCATCTGTCTTCTAACCTACATATTGTCTATATATTCAGAATCCTCATGAAAGCCCTTAAATTAAAGCTCCCACTCGATAGGGGAGTTTTTACTGTATTCGCCGAGACAGTATGGCGTCTAGCGGCTGCCATATTGTTTTTTTTAACACTTCATGTAACCTAGTGTCACTCTCAAAATTCAGATGAATCCAATAACTCCTCATTTATCAAACTCCATCAAGCCGCTAAGCTACAGATATGCCAAAGGATCAAACAAACACCCGAAAAAAATACCTCCCTCTGGACAGTCGGGTAAAAACTAACGGAAGAAATGAAGATAACTAAGCATTAACTAACACAACACTTTGACAGCTAAAAATGACAGTATTGCAATTAATAATAAATAATAATAAATATATTCGGGACATTTCCACACCAATTATCTAGCCCCAAACTAGGATACCCTGTGCTATGGGCACTAGATAACGGATAAACATACATAGATAAGAATTTAAAAAAAAGTTTAAAATATACATCGTAAAAAAACAGCCAAGTGCGAGTCGGACTCGCGTACAGTAGTTGGTTCCGTGCAAAGTTGTAGGTATGTAATCTTAGGAAACGAGTCTCAAAGATTGCACCGAACATTGCTCTAACGAAAATATAAGCTGGATTGAGGCACAAACTTAACTTTGCTATTGGAAAACTGTTGTCCCCTTACATCGACATAGGTCGCGGTCGCTTACCAACTGCAGATAAGCTTACAACCACAAAAAAAGGTGACTTTCCTACAAATTTACGTTTTTTTTTGTGCTTAAAACATTGCTTCTAGCCAAATTTCATGATTCTAAGTCAACGGGAAGTACCAACTCTATAGGTTTTGATTCCCTTGCGAGTGTCAAAATATGCGGCATAAATGGCCGAATGTGTTGATTGCGTTGACTTAGAAGTTATTTTTTCACAGCTCCAAAGGATTGATATATTGATTGATCTGAGTATTTGATATTCATTTCAACTTGATACCTAACCTCCACGCGTTCCTGAGAAAAAGGGTATTGACAGACAGACAAACAGATGGACAACAAAGTGATCCTATAAGGGTTCCTGTTTTCCTTTTGAGGACGTTATAAATATAGTACCAAATATATTCCGTAACTTTAGCGTTTAAATGTTCGTAGTATTAGATATACCGAATCTAACACTACGAACAAAGACCTACCTTTCTGATAATCTTTGCTACGAACCATTAATCTAATACGGTCACCATGATGTGACCGACTGGAAATAGTTCTATCCAGTATTTCCAGTCGGTCACATCATCTTAATAACTCTAGAGCTACCTAAACTTTTTTAGCTTTTGCAAATTGAATTAATGTTTAGTCTTCTCGTGACCAATGTCAATGCAACTTGAATAACTTGTTCGAAACTTCGTGGTTTGTCAACATGCTATTTTAATATTTATATGTAAGCAAATTGACCCGTTTTAGTCTTAAAACATGAAAACTAGACTTATGAAACTATAGAGATATAATTTGCTGTAGGGATACTTTAAATTTAGATACAATTAAAAAAAACAGACATTCAAAGTGGGCATGACATTATTTTTTTAAGCGAACTCTCGCTCGTGGATTGTTTATGTAGTTACATTATTTTTCACCTACCTATTCAGGAAAACCCCACCAATTTCATTAACAGTTTTTTAGTTACACGTGTTATTTTAAGACTAAGTCAACTAGAATCTTGTTAAATAGTAATAAAAATGATCAAGGGTATTCGATGATGAAAACTTTTCCGAGCTATGAAGGAAAAGCTGCAACCACGGAACGGAACCCTACACTATGCGTAGTCTGACACGCACTTGGCCAGTTATATTTAAAAGCTTTCATTTAACTTGCAATGTTTGTATGTATGTATGTATGTATGTATGTTTGTTTGTTTAGGTATAATCTTGCGAGCTGAACCACTTCCTCATATCCCACGGATTTGAATTTTTGCTTGTTGGTTCAGTTCCTATGTCAGTGCATTTTTATGGTAAGTATGACCTGAATCGATATCGAAGATTAGCTCTAGATAAAGGAACTCTTCAACGGTCAACAGCAAAGACACAAAAAAATGTACGCATTTTATTATGATAGCCGGTTTAAGTTTTACTATGACATGGTTGCTGCACTCAGGGTTGGCTCATGGGCCTGCAGTCTCGATATCGATAGAGATTGCTTTACAACTGAAATCGTTCGCAAAGTTCGATTATAACGATTGTTGGTATAGTCTCTACCAAATATCTATGTCGATCATGATCAAGGTCAGTGCAGATAACGATGACAGTCGATAGCTTTTGATAATAACTGTCAAAGCTAATGATTGTCATTGGCATATGTACCGATTCCGGTAGTAAAAGCAATCCCTATGTATGTAGAGACTGCAGGCCCTGAATAGTTAACAGCACAGACACGAAATGTTGTATACGCATCTAATATGTTTCACGACATAGCTACTACACAAAAGGTTTTTTTTAAATGTTCTTAATTAACTTATTATTTAATGCTTGAAAGTCACATCATCACATCAACAGCTGTTAAACATCCGCTACTGAACATCGGTAGAAAGATAAAAAGAGAAGCTGTTCGCCTTTTCCGTATCATACGCTCATTTTCCGAAACTCTTGGTAATTGCAGCAGTTGGTGGTACGCAGCTCCCCATTTCCGGAATCCCCTTAGCTGGTTCTCAAAGCGCCCACGGGATGAGGAGGGGTGGTTTTTATGCCGGACACCTCACAGCTTGAAAGTACTAATACTTAGAGGACAAGTTTCGGTCATCTATCAGATTAGGAACCTTCTGTGTTGCCATGATTCGACGTCGTTAGATGGAGGTCGTTTTCTCGCGAAATCATAATAATTTTTAAGTGTCTTTTGGTAAATATATGTGTCAGCTAGAAATATTATCTAAAGTAAACATTAGAAATTGAATAGTTATTATGGTTGTAACAGTTAAAACCTTCTATGGATAACGTATTCCTGAATCTATCTATAAGGGAAAGCGGTAATGGTAAAATTTCTAAACTTCTAGAAGTTTTTCCAGAAGTCAAATTTATTTTAGGAAAATAAATTTAACTTCTGGAAAAACTGTATTTTTTATATATCTCCAAATTATTCAATCCAATCGTCAATCTTAAATGATGCGAATGGGATTCCATACCAATCGTTTGTTTTGTATCTACTAAACTTCCAGCTCGGTCGAATCTTCGATCGATGTGCTATTTTTAACCCTTAATTAAGGTACCTTTGGTATAACATGTTTAATAGTCGTTAATCTCTATGTTGCAGAGAATCGAAAAAATGCAATCTGAAACAATACTTAGATGTCAATTCACAGAATATCCGTATCTATATATTTGTATATAATTCTATATAATCTATATAATTGTGTGATCATATTTCAGCGACGGAAACAATTAATGGGTTTTCAGGAAGTCTTTTAGTAATATAAGTAAGATGTCCTAAAACAAAGGCATTAGAATTTCAGTATAAAAATACTGTAACTGTAAATGTCGCAAAACAAATGCTAAAAGGACTTTGACAGGCTGTGAAATAGATTACCATTTCTAACCCGACTCTTCAAGTTGTTATAAATGGAATTAAAATCTGCCAAGTGCGTGTCGAACTCGCGCACCGAGGGTTCCGTACCTCGTTTATATCTATTATCAGTTACGAATCCGCCGTAATAACAACACGTGCTCAATTCAGTGAACATTTTAACCGGCTACCTTTTGCAGAGTTCCGGCTACGTCAAATCTGTTGACGTCGTGCATTACGATTCAAAGGTAGGATAGGCAAACCGCGTAGGCTTAGTGACAGAGCTCCGTGTGAACGTTTGGATACGGAACCCTAATAAATTTCAGGGCAAATATAAGCATACATTGTTCCTAGGAGCCTCCCAGAGTGACGTCATCGCAGTCTGCATGGCTGGGTATTCCTGCAGGCACCGCACACGCGCCACATTACGTTAATGTGCGATATCGAGTGAGCGGTTCTCGAAAGGTTAATGCGTTTACTAGGATGTTTCAACCAAATCAGCTTCTTTTCCTACGGGACAATGATTGAAACATCGACAAGAAAGAAGACATGTTCCAAAATGTTGAATGTAACGTAAAATTTATAACTTATCCATATTTTTATTAAAGCATTAACTAACAAAAAGTTATGTACAAAGAAGTTTTTTTTTTGAAATGGTCTCGAGGACCTAAATTAATCATGTGTGTCTGTCTGAATGTTTGTTTTCGCATCACGTAAAACTACTAGATTGATTGAAATGCAGATGAGATGAGATTGATGCGATGTGTAGAAGCTGAGTAATCGATACAAAACCATTTGACTGCTAAAATAATTTAGATAAAATTTGATATATTGTACTCAGTAGGTACTTTTGGTCCTATTACAACGACATCACATAACATAGGATACTTTTATCTCAGAAAAATGACCACGCGGGCAAAGCCGCGGGGCTCAGCTTGTAAGTAAATAAAATAACACAGTCTTCCCGGCAAAATAAGTACTGTGTAGGTGTGAACTACATACATTATATATTATGGATATCGTATTCCCATCTTGCATTTAAATTCAGAGGCCTGGAGAAGATCGTGTAGCACTCTACGCGATAAGAGCCAGTTGTATTGTTTTACACAAAGTAGAATTTTGTTTATTTGTTATTAAATGAGACAAAAGTGTGTTGATTTAGGCACACAGGAACTCCTCGTGGAACTGCTATTTATAGGTACCTAAAAAGAAGTGGATAATAGGTATAATGTATTTGGTCTGATATTGTTCAGATGAGCGAGAATTTTTCAGGTGGATACTTGACATAAAAGCATTTTTTCGTGAAGAAATTTTGCACTAATGATTGTTGGTGGTAATAGATAAATATGTAGTTAGATCGACATTTAATCGTATTCTAACTTTAACGAGTATAGATTAACTATGAAATAAAGTTTTCAGGTTATACCGGTAAGGGTAGCGCGTCGATGTCTTTTGTACAGCAGAAGTCGCTTAGACGAAGCGTGCTATTACTTAGAAGTAAAAAGTGTAGGTGAGTTAAATAAACTTACAGCTGATGCAGGAGCAGGTGAGAAGAAGATGAACAGAAGGGCGGCGGACACAAGACGAAGCGCGAAAAGGCGCGCGCGCGCCGGACCCGACATGGCTGCGCCGCACTACTGGCGCGCGCCCTGCCGCCGCCGCGGCCGCGCCCGCGCCCTCGCCCGCGGGGCGGCGGTGGGGTGCCGGCGCCGCCGCCCGAGCGCTCCTCGTTCCTTTAGTATCCCGGCACAAACGGCGCGCGCGCACGGGATTCAGGCGCGGCGCGCTTCGTGCTATGGCGCTCTACGTACTATGGTAAGCTTCTACATAATGTGACGATTATCGATCCACTTATAGTTTTTTTTATAAATTGTTTCATAAATTCGATGTCATCTTTTTATGTTGGACCACAAATAAAGCCACACATTTTTCTTTAATGTATTAAAATATTTAATTAATTAATTATACACTATATTATTGACAAATTGATAGTTCAGTGATTCTTTTCCCCCCACAGTTTGTTAGCAGCTTTGGCGCCACTTTTAGGAGTGAAAACAGTGAGTGTTTTAAACTATATTTTAAAAAATAACTTTAGTTTACGATATTTTTATGAAAGTCAATTTAAATTCGCTACAAAAAGTTTAGGAGATTTGGGGAATGTAGCGGCGTGGTCGGCGCGGGCGCAGGCCGGTCGACCCGCTCGTCCGCTCGCGCTCGTCTTTTTGCGATTTCTCTAAACTGGAGCTCTACCACTTATTAACATCAGGAGGGCAATAGGAAACCAACCTTCCAAAAATGCGTTTTAAAATCATATAATTTTAATTAAGTTATGTTTAGGTGTTTATTTGAATAACACTATTTATTAGAGCATATTTCGAGGAGCTACATTTCCACACATGACATGAATGTTTGCATCAGAGTACATACAGCCTATATACATTGTGTAGAGACAAAGTTGACCGACAAAGTTTATCATCGTTCGGATGTAATGCGTCGGCATTGCGCAAACCTACATTTTAACAGAAAACAACGTTATTACTTTAAAGTGGCATCTATCATTGGCTTATAATTATAACCTTATTATTATAATTTTAGTGGATATATTTTAATTCAATGATGAATTATTTTATTTACGCTCGTAAATTTTCCCGAATAAGACATCTTTAAACTAGGGTTTTAATACGTCTGGACTTAACTAGGATGTCCCAGATATTTTGTTTACTGAATGTTTCGCTAACTGCTTGACGATTAAATATGTCGGCGTCATACTTACATACAGGTAGCAAAAATATCTAATTGTTCTGGAAGTCAAGTAGATTAATTTTCTTTTTCTTATAATTTAAATGTGCCTATGCTATTCAGTTATACATGTTGAATTGGATTTGCTCTTGTTTCAAGAATTGACGCCACATGTCTTGTTTATGAAGAGCGGATAGTTGGTTCAATGGAGCTTATTTCAAACGTGCGTTGCAGCACAATATTTTCAATTACTTACCTATGTATTATTATTATTAATATTACTCCTGTCACTCATTTCATGTAGTTTATAATTTAATAACATAATAGTTAAGTTACGTCAGCTTAGGTATTGATTGTATGATCTTGGGTGGTCGAAATAAACAATTATATTATTATTACTAGCCACGGGTTTGCCCGCTTGGACATGTTTCTCGGGTTTATAAAGTACAAAATACCAAAATTCCTTCAGTAGTCAAAAATATTTTTATGGATTGATTTTTATTGATTTTTTGTTTTTAATTCATCGGATTGAGATACGCAGTATGCCAGATTTTTAGTCAAAACCTAACTATCCAACTAAAAACCGCATCCAATCGGTCCAGTAGTTTTACGTGATGCGTTAATAAACAGAAAAACAGATTTTTAAAAACATTATATTCTTGTTCGTTCGCTTATTTTACATTCGCTAGCCCAATTTTATTTTAATTATCTTCATTGTACACTTTGTCACTTAATGATTTATTATAAGAATAGATATAAATGATAACCAAGTTTTCTATAAATTGAACGTGAAGTGGGATTATATCATATGTATGTTTCAAGCTACATACGAACAGATAGATAAACTGATGGACGTGACATAATTACGGAGGTTCAGTTTACGCGTTCAAATATTTATTTGAAACTAGCTGATGCCCGCGGCTTCGCACGCTTGGTCATTTCCATAAGTTAAAGTACTCTATGTGCTATTCCATGACATAATATATATATATATATATATATATTATATGTGTATTATTATATTGATCAAAATTCCTTCAGCTGTCAATAATATTTTTATTGATTTCTCGGCTTCTACTCATCGGATTGAGATACCAAGTACCCCAGTTTTTAAATTAAACCTTAAGCTATCCAACAGTGAAAACTGCTTCGCAATCGGTTTAGTAGATTTTACGTGATGCAGGAACAGACATACAAACAAACAAACAGACAGTAATTTTTTTTAAATGTTCTATTCTTGTTCAGTAGCTTATTTTAAGCACCCTAGACCTTCTTTTTTAATTATCTTCTTTGTGCAGACTATTTCGTTCCTATAGCTTTATTATAAGTATAGATTTAATTAATTAATTAAACCAAAAAAAAAACATGATTATAAAACATCCATAGTAAAATATGACTTCGAGAAGTGTGCATCTAGTATTTAACTGTCTGAATAATAATTGTTATTGCGGTAATTGATTTAATTTAAAATATCACATATCTAACAAATGCATGTCTATTCTTCAGTTTACAAATGACGGAATGTTGTTCGAAATCTATGTGTGCGATAGCTGTACAGGCTCACCTTACAAAAAAAGCTTACGTTGCTTTTTGTATCGTATATCTCGACATTTTTTTTACATAAGCATGTGTCTGTCTATACCTACCTAAATTGGAAAATACTGTCGTCTGGATACGGTTCTTATTTTACTTTGACGTTAAAATATTCCACGGAGTATTAATAAACAAAAATACGTACAATATAACACGTCGGATCTCGGTGTCATACATAACCCCAAACTAGGAACCCTGTTATGGGTATTGGCCATGCTCTGATCAAATACTTACATATGTATCTATATGCGTATCATCTATCTATTTATATTTATACTTATAATAAAACAGTAACTAACAAAAAGTCTGTACAATCAAGATAATAAAAAAAAGTCGAGGGGACTTAAAATAAGCTACCTACTGAACTTCTTTTTTTTTAGTTTGTGTTCGCGCTTTACATAAAACCTACTGTACTGATTGCGATGCGATTTTCACTGTTGGATAGCTTAGGGTTTGACAAAAATATCTCAAACCGATGAGTAGAAGTCGAGAATTCGATAAAAAGAAACACATCTGAACCTTATATCCCAGAAAAATGACCATGCGAGCAGCTAGTAAATAAATAAATAAATATTTGTGGGTCTCACAAAATTTGCCCTGCGCGGGAATGAAACCGCAACTTCGCACATTGCAGTCCGGTCGATTATGCCATTGGTTTATTTGTTTTTACCCGACTACGAAACAGGAGGGCTATGATTTTAGCAGCGTATGTATGTATATTCATCTGTTCCCTCACAGCGCCTACCTAATTAACAGATTTCAACTTATGGGGTATTTGTCTCGATGGACCATGAGAATAAGGCCAATAAAAAAAAATGAAACTCGTAAAAATAAAAATTGACAGATTCCGGCAGGGTGGGTATCAAATTCAAGAGATTTTAAAAGACCATTTCATAAATATATCTAGACAATCTAGACATCTAGACATCTAGACAAATCTAGACAAATAAATAAAATTGAAGTGTCTGTTTGTAATGTCATATTAACAGTTTTTATTGCATATGAAAGTATCTACGGCACTTATAACAAAAACTATTTTTTTTAAGTTTTGTCTTGTCTTGTCTGTCTGTCTGTTTGTTCCGGCTAATCTCCGAAAAGGCAGGACCGATTGGGACTTTCACTGGCAGATAGCCGATGTTATAGAGACTAACATAGGCCACTTTAATTTAAAAAAAAGTGCAAAAAAAAAAACGTGATTTTTATGACCACTCGGGCAAAGCCTCGAAACCGCAAGGTTCGAATCCTGCAAGGTGCAATCATTTGTGCGATGAGCAGAAATGTTTGTTTCCGAGTCATGGATGTTAATATTCTTATCTATGTATGTTTATCCGTTATCTAGTACCCATAGCACAGGGTATCCTAGTTTGGGGCTAGATAATTGGTGTGGAAATGTCCCGAATATGTTATTATTATTTTTTTATTAAAGCCGCGGACACAGCTAGTATTACTATAAACTAAAAAGTCTAAAACTGTTAAGTATAAAATCCCAACACCAATTTTTTTTTGGTTTGTTTTCTTTTTTTTTATGGATATTTGTTCCTTTCACGCAAGTGCCAACAACTGTACAATTTTTTTTAAGGATATTTTTTCCTTTCACGCAAATGCCAACAACTGTACAATTTTTTTTATGGATACATGTTCCTTTCACGTAAGTGCCAACAACTGTACAATTTTTTTTATGGATACATGTTCCTTTCACGCAAGTGCCAACAACTGTACAATTTTTTTATGGATATTTGTTTCTTTCACGCAAGTGCTAATAACTGTACAATTTTTTTATGGATATTTGTTCCTTTCACGCAAGTGCCAAAAACTGTACAAATTTTCATCTCAATCTCAAAAGTTTTTTTTTATGAGTTCGAAAAAAACTTTTCTATGCGTGCCCTACACGCACTTGGCCGCTCACTTTTA
The DNA here is from genome assembly GCA_946251855.1 of Alsophila aescularia. Taxonomy (NCBI): domain Eukaryota; kingdom Metazoa; phylum Arthropoda; class Insecta; order Lepidoptera; family Geometridae; genus Alsophila; species Alsophila aescularia. The sequence continues at coordinate 52,400,448 of OX276375.1, forward strand.
TTAACCCGAACTAAAAAGAGAGGGGTGTTATAAGTTTAGGTGTGTATGTATGTATCACTGTATCTGTGTGTCTGTCTGTGGCATCGTAGCACCCAAACGAAAGGACAGATTTGGATGCGGTTTTTTCTCTTTGAAATCTGATGTGATCGAGATGGTTCTTACTTATAAAGGGGGCGGAAGTAATATACATTTTTAAGTTGTGCTTGTTTCAGAAACCTCAGACTGAAACTTATATTTCTAAATCGAAAAGCTTGTTTGCCTCTGTTTAGTTATGTTCGTTTTTTTTAATTTTATACTTTTTTGTTTTCCCTATATTAGATTTCTTGATACTTCACATATCCCATAGCACCCTCGTGCTTAAGACGAATCCAATAATACCTTATCAAAATCCATCAAGCCGTTTAGGCTTTAGGACGCGCCAAAGAAACGTACAAACAACCATACATACAACCCAAACACATTACTCTCCGTAGTCGGGTAAAAAGAGACAACAATTCTAATTATACATAAATTATAGTAGTCTTTTCGAAAAAATTGTTATGTCGGTGAAATGATTTCTTTATGTTGAAGCAATATTTAGGTGAAATATCATACCAAACATAATACCATTAAATGTGGGATATATTTCCGTAAATTTGTCATAGTTATTAAAATACTAGCTGTACCCGCGGCTTCGCCCGCGTGCTCAACTCTCTAGGTTAAAAGTACTCTATATACTATTCCAAGACCTAAAATACCAATATATCAACTTTTGATCAAAATTCCTTTAGCCGACAAAAAGTTTTTATCGGTTGCTCGGTTTGTACCCATCGGATTGAGATACCAAGTAGGCAGTTTTTAAGTCAAACTCTAAGCTATCTCTCTATAGTATGCAGTGAAAACCGCATCGCAATCGGTTTAGCAGTTTTTACTTGATGCGCGAACAAATATACAGACAAACAAACAGACACACGTTTTTTCAAAACGTTATATTCTTGATCAGTAGCTTATTTTAAGTAACCTAGACCATTTTTTTTATTATCTTCTTTGTACAGACTTTTTAGTTCTTATTGCTTTATTATAAGTATAGATAGATTTCCAAATCGGTTTAGAAATCCCGGAGGTGTGATGAAACACAGTCGAATTCAGATCCTCCTCCTGTTTGAATAATAAAGTCTAAATACAACGATTTATTTTTAAACTAGCTGATGCCCGTGGCTTCGCACGCGTTGTCATTTCTGTAGGTTGAAAGTACTCTTTGTGCTATTCCAGGACCTAAAATAACAATATACCAACATTTGATCAAAATTCTTTCAACTGTCAAAAATATTTTTATCGATTGTTCGGCTTTTTCTCATCGGATTAAGATATAAAGTACCCCAATTTTTAAGTCAAAACATAAGCTATCCAACAGTGAAAACCGCATGGCAAACGGTCAAGTAGTTTTTACGCGATGCGCGAACAAACATACAGACACACGAATTTTTTAAATGTTCTTGTTCAGTAGCTTATTTTATGTACTTACCCTAGACCATTTCTTTTTTAATTATCTTCTTTGTACAGATTTTTTCGTTCCTATTGCTTTATTATAAGTATAGATAGATATATAGATAGATAGATTGTTTACTTTTTTGTGTTTATACCTATATTCATACTGTACTTTTGATACTACTGAAGGGAAATAGTGACACCATATCCGCAATCATTAACCCTAAACTAGGTATAGGTAGATACGATGTTATTGCAATAACAAATCTTTTTCTTTTTAATAAGTCTTTATAATAGAGCTTCGTTACTTATCCAAAACTAAAGTGTCATTTCTTTCATTTGCAGCAAGATAACTACTACAACAAATTAAATGCGAACACATGGGAGCAGGGTTCATCTTCGCGACCTGCTTATAGCGCGCGGGAATACAGCCTCGGGAGGGGACAAGTCCTGCCGCAGACGAGGGACGGCAGTTCTCGGTCAGGGTATTACAGCTCGTATAACGCAGAGGGAAGACAAGATCCTTCCCTGGCAGGGCAAGCTGACGCCTCGCGGACTGCCTATAACGCATACTCGTCCGGAGACCCATCACGGACCGGCTACGCAGCTAACTCGAATGGAGACCCAGCACGGACAGGCTATTCAGCTAACTCGTACGTAGCACCCTCTCAATCCAGTTATGCCGATAACTCGAACGGAGACCCCTACAGGTCCGGCTATTCCGCCAGCTCGTATGGAGATTCTCGATCTGGATATGCTGACAATTTGAACGGAGATCCCGCTAGATCCGGTTACGACGTTAACTCAAACAGAGATCCTTCTCAGTCCGGTTATGGTGATAGCTCAAATAGGGATCCCTCTCAGCCCGGTTATGGCGAAAGCTCAAATAGTGATCCTTCTCAGCCCGGTTATGGTGATAGCTCAAATAGGGATTCCTCTCAGCCCGGTTATGGTGATAGCTCAAATAGGGACCTCTCTCAGCCCGGTTATGGTGATAGCTCAAATAGAGACCCCTCTCAGCCTGGTTATGGTGATAGCTCAAACAGGGATCCCTCTCAGCCCGGTTATGGTGATAGCTCGAATAGAGATTCTTCTCAGCCCGGTTACGACGATAACTCAAACGGAGATCCTTCTCAACTCGGTTATGGCGATAGCTCAAATAGGGATCCCTCTCAGCCCGGTTATGAAATATATCGCGAATACTCGAAAGGTGACATTACTGGGTCTAGTTATTCATCGAATAGAGATCCCAATCGCTCTGATAGCTCAAATGGAGACGCTTCGCAGTCCGGATATCCCTATAACTCTAATGGAGATCCCTCGCAGTCCGGATATCTCGATAACTCAATTGGAGACCCCTCGCGGTCCGGATACCCCGATAGCTCGAATGGAGACCCCTCGCAGTCGGGCTATCCAGGTAACCCTAATGAAGATCCCTCTCAGCCTGGATATTCTGAAACAAATGGAGACTCATCCCGGCCAGGCACTTCTGGATCGAACGGAGACGCCTCTGCGTCAGGATATGACTATAGCCAGTCTGGGTCACCTGGTTACCCTTACGGAGACTCTTCCAGATCTGGGTATTCCAGAAATACGTATGGCTCATCCGGGAGACAAGATGTGCCGCGACCGGACCAAGACACCAACTCTAGGCCTGGAACCTACAGCTCGTATGGAGACTCGTCCAGAACCGAATATCCCAGTAATACCTATGGATCAACAGGCAGACAAGATGTGCCGCAGCCAGGCCAGGATACCACTTCACGACCCGGGGATTCTGTTAGCTCGTATGGAGACTCCCGTGGGTCTTACGGCAGCTCATATGGATCTGGGTCTTCCGGTAATTCGTATGGAGGATCTTACGAAGGCAGGTCATCTGGCAATTCTTATGGAGGCTCTTCTGGATCTGGATATACTAGTAACACCGGGAGACAAGATGAGCTGTCTGCGTCATCGTCTCGTCAGTCAGGCGTAGGCCGGAACTACGCCGAGTACGATCAAGCCACCAAGCGGCGCTTGTCCGCGTCCGAACGCAACTGCACGTCCAGCTCCTCCGGGTGCTGCCAGCCTAAATGCTTCGCTGAAAAAGGACTCAGGGTAATCTAAACATTCACGTACCTATACATGAAAATGACACCACGGCATTCGTTTTTTATCTCCTCTTCTGTTCTTTTCAAATGTTGGACCATGAGATGGGCAGTTTTGATTGAAAAATAATGTAGTGATGCCGTTTTGAATTTGTTAAGTAACATATTTTTAGAAGAATGTATATTGAAGATTCACGTTTTCTATTACAGGGACCGCCAGGCGTTCCAGGGCCAGCAGGTCTCAGAGGTGGCCCAGGTCACGAAGGCCCAGAAGGCCCGCAAGGTCCTAAAGGTCAGAAAGGTCAAATGGGTCCTCAAGGACCCCGTGGACCTAAAGGTGATAGAGGAAAACCTGGCTCTCAAGGATTTACGGGCTCCGCTGGTCAGACAGGTGCACAAGGGGAGGCAGGTCTGCCCGGTGTTTCAGGCCGAGATGGATGTAATGGAACAGATGTAAGATTAATCCTGATACCTAATAATTATAATACGATAAAAGGACGGCTTTAGGGCAAAATATAACATATATATATTTTTTAAGGGTGAACCAGGATCAATAGGACCGAAAGGTTATCCGGGTCCTCGTGGTTTGCCGGGAAACAAAGGTGACAGGGGAGACAAAGGTGAAGCGGCACATATTGGCCGCTATCCGAAGGGGCAGAAGGGCGAGCCAGGAACCGACGGCATGCAAGGCCAGCAGGGCCCTGTGGGGCCAAACGGCGTCCCCGGACTTCAAGGACCTAAGGGCCACACTGGACCTATGGTAAGATTCGCTATAATAACAACAACTGGTATTTTTATATTATACAATTGCATTTACTATGTTTAATTTTAAAGCAACATTTTTTATTCATCATAATAACCAGGTATGAAATTCGATTATTTGAATTGTTTTTTTAGATATTAATTTACTAGGATTCCTTGTGTCGCCCGACTCGCAGGTGTCTTGAAGACACAAATAAGCACACCACAAACATCTAAGACCAGACAACAAACACTTATGCTTATCACACAAAAGTTTGCCCCGGCCAGGATCTGAACCTGGGTCAAAAACAATATTGTTGCCAACTTACGGCTTTGACTACACAAAACACCTTTATATACCGAGTAATAAATGTTTTAGGGACCATTTGGACCTAAAGGAGACAAGGGTACTAAAGGAACCAAAGGAGAGGCCATTCAGGGCGACAAAGGAGACCGAGGCGACCGTGGCGACCGAGGCCCCAGCTGTCCTCCGGTGACACTTCCCTGGCAAGAGGACAAAGACGCAATCAAAGGAACTAAAGGCGAAGGCGGAGCTAAAGGTACCTACAAAATACATTATCTCCATTATCATATTACATGGGCCCCAAGCCCAGCTATTTTATTTTATTTTGAAAATTTTCAAGTGTTTTCTTTTCTACCACTTTTAAGAGGTAAAAGCGAAAATTTTGCGAAAATTGTTGACAATTGTCATTACAATTGTTTTAGTAGAATTGGCCCTGCTCTGCCGTACGGCTCCGCCCTCAGTTTTAGTAGAATTGGCCCTGCTCTGCCGTACGGCTCCGCCCTCAGGTTTAGTAGAATTGGCCCTGCTCTGCCGTACGGCTCCGCCCTCAGTTTTAGTAGAATTGGCCCTGCTCTGCCGTACGGCTCCGCCCTCAGTTTTCCCGTTATCAAACTTTTTTTTTAAAGTAAACGTAAAATAGAAAGAAGAAGTCTGGAATAGTGAAGCTTTCTATAAGTGAAATAATATTTTATCGGTTTTTTTTTGTTGAGTTATCCATTACAAACAAACATACAAACGTACAAAAAATCAAATTTTTTCTCTTTAGAATATTGGTATAGATGCTTCTTTGTCTGTTTGTTCGTCCTGTATGCGTGCGCGTATCGTTAATCCGATTGAGACGAAAATTTGTATAGATGTTGTTGGCACTTGCGTGAAAGTGTCGGACATAGAAAAGTAAGAAATAAATAAATAAAAATACAAATAAAATGTAAGGGCCATTGCGACGCATGCTGGGTATAAAATAGTACTGAAAAATGTAAGGGCCATTGCGACGCATGCTGGGTATAAAATAGTACTGAAAAAAGCAAAGTCATATGCAAAGTCACTTTAGTCATACTTTTTTTTAAATAACTTAATTTTCCTAATAAATAAATACAAAAGTAATATGAACAATACAAAAAAAACATTATGTGCCAGATTATGTTTTTTTTATTGCATTGTCATCGATTTGTGAGCTACCCTGAAAGTTCCAACTGAAAATTTGAGCTGCATGATTCCAGGACAGACAGAAATACATAGGTAGATACATAGATAGACTAGCTGTACCCGCGGCTTTGCACGCGTGGTCATTTCTCTAGGTTAAAAGTACTCTATGTACTATTTCAAGACCTAAAGTACCATAATACCAAAATTATATCAAAATTCCTTCAGCCGTCAAAAAGTTTTATCGATTGCTCGATTTCTACTCAACGGATTGAGATACTACGCCAGATTTTAAATTAAACCATAAGCTATCCAACTGTGAAAACTGCATCGCAATCGGTCTACCGGTTTTTACGTGATGCGCGAGCAAACAAACATACAGAAAAACAGACAGGCATGATTTAAAAAAAGGTAAAATTCGTGTTCGGTTGCTTATTTTAAGTACACTAGACCATTTTTTTATTTATCTTCTTTGTACATAATTTTTCGTACTTATTGTTTTATTAAAAGTTCATACATACATACAAGTGAAATTAAATAAAAACTTTAAAAAAATACATGTATGTACGTGTTGTCAAGAAGCTCGTGGGCCGCAACACTTGTTATATACCTACTTAAATTGTTGCGAGAGGAATGACCGGCGCTGCATCGGCTTACCGTTCACCATAGGTCTGAGCCGCGCGGTGTGGCAACAAACGCAGCGGCTCTCGGAACTCATATTTTTGTTCTCTTCCTTTAGGCGAAAAAGGTGAAACAGGACGATTTGGTGACAAGGGTGATACCGGGTCTGCGGGAGAGCCTGGTCTGCCAGGGCTAATGGGTTCTAAAGGTGAAAAGGGCATTCTTGGAGATCCTGGTCCGCGGGTGAGAAACAAGTGCATTTTATTCAACCCTATAACACCCTCCAAGCCCAGTAGGTACCACTCACACGACCTAACTAAGTTTAAATAATTACCTTCTTGTAACGTTCAAAAATCCATTCCATAGTTTGTTGGTGCTTTAACGCCGTAGAGTCCCTTGATTAAGGACTTTATAGGCTAGTCATACCCTCATCATACCCTCAGTATGCTGGTACGAAGATTGCCAATGAAACTGAAAAGCTTAAAGGTGAATATCATTGGAAAAACCACCCCGATTTCTTAAGATGGTATCTTGGTAAATTTAATAGTATAATTAATTTATATAATTTAATATATAACACATCTTCTTTTCGTGTCAAAACAGTTTCGATAAAGGGTCATTCCGATCACGGCTGCATACTGCTGAGGGCCTGAGGCAGAACGCTCGCATGTCTACTAAAAACAAAACCGCAGAATTCAAACAAAAATTCGCTGTCGCGGGAAAGGTCACAAAGTTTAAGATAAAAGGTTATTCGCCTAGACCGGGTGAATGTCAAAAAAAAGATAGGACTTAAAATAGTACGACAGGGATTCAATTCCAAGCTCACGCTAACAAAATATTACAACTTTATTTAGTTACATACTGAAAAAAAAAAAAAACATTTATAAGCTCTTATAATTTTTCTTCATGACAGGGTCGCGATGGAATGTACGGTGCACCAGGACCGATGGGCCAAAAGGGAGATCGTGGTTACGAAGGTATTCCTGGCTTAGCTGGTAGGCCAGGAGGCAAAGGAGAGCCGGGCAGAGATGGAAAACCCGGCACGAGAGGTTTGAAGGGGATACCCGGCCCGGCGGGAGGACGCAGCGGATCTCGTGGCCCGCCGGGGCCGCTAGGTCCTAGAGGCTACACGGGTCCCTCCGGACCTAAAGGCACTGATGGCAAACCGGGAGACAGAGGCTTTACAGGACCAATGGGATCGCCGGGCGGACAAGGCGAGCCCGGGACTCCCGGCCGAGAGGGGCCGGCCGGCCGCAAGGGTGAAAAGGGAGAAACCGGCCGAGACGGTGTTCAGGGTGAAGTGGGCCTTCGCGGGTATGACGGACCACAAGGACCTCAAGGACCAAGAGGACCAAAGGGTGAAGGCGGTCTTACTATACCTGTGAGTTTTTTGAAGGGTTTTCCAGGCGATTAAAAAAAAACAGCTAGCACCTAATACAATAAACTGACAGCGTTTTAATAAAAAAGAAAAAATAAGCGCAAATAAGGTCGATATTATTGAGTTTTAGGATCCCAGATTACACATTTGTCACTGGATTAAATAAGTAAAAGTTTACTAGTGAAAAGTATTTGATGAGATTTACTGTCATATCATGTATCGAGCAGTTTATACCTTTTTGATTATAGTTAGAAATTATTATAAGCCCTCGAAGTTAACATTTTAATTTAATTACTTTCCCAAAACCAGTGTCAGTCTATTAGTAATGAGAAAGTAGAATGACTCTACCACCGGATTTGGAATAACATTCGAGAAGAACGCGCTAGAAACACGATGAAGTTGTGCAGTTTGCCTCCTTGTATATCTGTCATTGACATAGTCAGTTATTTTTATAATACACTATTTAATTAAAAGCTTTTATTTAACTTCACTTGTATGAATTTTCTGTATGTATTTCTGTCCTGGAATCTTGCAACTCAAATTACGAGAACTTCCCGATCAGCTATCCGGCTGAAACTTTCAGAGGAGCTCACAAATCGAAGACAAAGCAAGTATTTTTTTTATTTTACTTTTTTGTACTTAAATACGTAAAACTTTTCAGGGTGATAGAGGAAGCAGTGGTATCCCCGGAACTCCCGGCTACAAAGGTCAAAAGGGCGAAAGAGGCTACGCAGGGCTGAGAGGAGCGCCGGGTAATTCAAGTTTGGGAACACCGGGCATCCCCGGAGAGGTGGGCCCGCCCGGAGAAAGGGGGCAAAAAGGAAACCCCGGATTTGATGGAATTCCAGGAACACCAGGTTCTAAGGTAAATTGCGTAAATCGTAATCAAAATTTTCTGTCTTTTCATTTTTCGTAGAACACCATAATTCAAAAAAATAGCACAAGCGACGGTAGTCTACACGATACAATAGGTACTACATTGTAATTTTAACATGCTTTTATCTCAACGTTATGGTATGGATATACCTATGTTCAGGTCAATCTGAAAAAGGACGACTTCTTTTAAATCTAATGTTGTACAGTTATAGATACCCGATCGCAATGCAATATTTTGAAACTTACCTGATGATGCAGTCAGGAGTGACAGTACACGTGGGATCTTTCATTAAAGTGCTAGTACCTATACCGTGTTCGGGCTCTTGTTGCTAAGCATTTGCCTTTTAGGCGGCTTCTAAAAGCTTGATTTGCAAAAGTTTTCATTAATAAAACTTTTTCACGTTAAATATGCAGATTCAACCAAGGACATTAACAAACGACTATATATTATATCTACATACAAAAAGTAGGTGCGTGTCGGACGCATACGATACGATACGAAACACTTTATTGTAATTACCAGTTAGAAAACATACACATTAAAATTGAATTAAAACTATGGTAGTAAAATGGGTGATCTGATCGCTTAAAGCGATATCTTCCATACAACCTTTATAACGCATAGACGGGTTTCATAAGCAGGCGCCTAAGCTACATATTTGTTAAAACTGCATTGCATTCAGTCCAGTAGTTTTTATGTTATACGAATTTGTTCAGAGTTGATGCGACATAAAATGCGTTATCTTGGTCGGCCATATCTCGTTATCTAGTAGGCCCTAGGGCGATGATAATTTTGTTATTGAATTCGTATTATGAACTACTTAATTACACTACATTTTTGTTTTTTGTTATTATCTTTATTTTTAGATACTAATATTTCGTAAACGGAAGCAAATAGAAAAAAAAGCTGTCCACGAAATCTCATAATAATTAAATTTACCTATTCAACGAGACCAAACATATTTTTTGTTCTAAATTGAAAAAAGAAAACTGTGTATTTTCATACGTATATGGTGGATGGAGGTGGCACAAGATCGCTCGTCATGGCGCTCTTTGGGGGAGGCCTATGTTCAGGAGTGGACTTCTAAGGGCTGACATGATGATGCGATGATGGTTAGAAACATATGCCAACTTTGGAGTGTAAATAGTATCTGAATAAAATTGCTGTGACATACAGATAGCCGGACGGACAGACGGACCTGGCAAAACTATAAGGATTCCTTGTTTGATTACGGAACCCTAAAAACAGTGATAATAATATCTGATATCTATTCCTTGTGAACACTAGGTATCTAATGTTTTAAAAGAACTCTCTCCAATCTTACTACCTACAACCTATAAGTCAATACCACAACAATACTATCGATCGTACAGTCAGCGACAACAGCCGCTGAACGTGTCCAAACTTTCAATTTATTATGCTACGCAAAAATGTAGTATTTCTAACTTAGCTTTACGCACTGTAAATAAAAGCACGCACGTAAAGCTAATTGGAAATTAGGCATGTTCAGCCACTTTTGTCGCTGACAGTACCAGCTATCTATAATCAGGATAGTAATTTTCCGTGGTTTCCAGGGTGACATTGGCGGCAAATGCAACGAATGCTATCCGGGCAGCGCCGGCGCGAAGGGCGACCGCGGTACGGACGGACTAACGGGCGCGCGCGGCGAGCGCGGCTCCCCCGGGCCCATGGGCATGCCGGGCGAGCGCGGCGCGGACGGAGCGAACGGCCTGCCCGGCGGCGCGGGTGCCCCCGTGAGTACTCACTACACTGTCTGTGTTGCTCGGACTCCCCCGGGCCCATGGGTTGCCTATACTCTGTGCTATTATACCACAAACTAATAATACAACAAAAAATGTGATTTAGTGCAGACACTTTCAATTCAATACCAACATTCATTTAAAACCCGTAATAATAAGTAAAAGTGTAGGATAATATGATGTAGTTACAGACTCCGTGCTTCTGGCGGCACGTTAAGCCGTCCGTGGATCCCGAATGTCGTTATGCCATTTTCCTCGGGTGGCTCGACAAACTCTGACACCAGAGGCAGCTAGTGCTGCCTCTGGTGTCAGAGTGTCTGGTGTTCCGTTTTACACATTTTAGTAGCGGAACATTAAAAAGTACTGGTTGCGGATGTACACAAACTGTATAATAACGTGTGCCTAGAATTTAACCTAGCCATATTATTATGTTTGGGCTGCATCATCCATCTACTTAATTTATCTATATATCATTATGCTTGTCGCGTATATATTTTTACAAGCTTTTATTTAACTTGCAATGTTTGTATGTTTGTTTAGGTCAAATCTTGCGAGCTGAATTAGAATAACTTCCTCTTATCCTACGGAGTTGAATTTTTGGTTCAGTTCCGTTGACAGTGCATTTTATGGTAAGCATGACCTGAATCGACATCCAGGATTAGCTTCAGATAAAGGAACTCTTCAAAGGTCAACAGCACAGACACTATGTGTACGCGTTTTATCATGAAAGCCGATTTTAAGTTTTAGAATGACATGGTTGCTACAAACTAGTTATTAAAAAAAAAAAAAAAAACAGTTTTACTTATTCTTTTATAATATTCACTCGTTATTATTATCATAATTGCTATATTATTTCAATCCCGTAGAAATATGTAATAATATTCTTGTGTTAGGGTGAACGAGGTGACGACGGACCGAGCGGACCGCAAGGTGAAAGAGGTGCTGACGCCATGGTACCGCACAACATGACTCGAGGCGCGCCCGGAGACAAGGGCTTCACCGGCCCGCCCGGCCTGCCGGGGCCAAAGGGCGAGCGGGGAAGCGACGGCTCCAAGGGAGAGCTCGGCCATATGGGCATGCCAGGGCAGAAAGGCGACAGAGGCTTCCAAGGTGCACCTGGTCTAGACGGAAACCCCGGATCGGATGGCACACCCGGAACTCCTGGCACGAAAGGATTTTCTGTGAAAGGAGAAAAGGGCACACCGGGAAATCAGGGATATAAGGGAGACAAAGGATACTTTGGAAATAAAGGTTACAAGGGAGAGCCGGGACAGTGCCCGGCGGAAATAAGGGAGCTCACCAAGGGAGACAGAGGAGCGATAGGGCCGCAGGGACCCCAAGGGCCTACAGGTGAAACCTTGTACTACTAATGAGATTATGAGTTTAAATTAATTTTGCAGTGTCCATTTAATAATTATTATCGAAAATAATTTTAGTAACGCTAACTCTTTTTGTCATAATAATAATGATCTATAACCATATTTAATTTAACAGGTGATCTAGGTGACAAAGGAGATAAAGGCACATCGGGTCGTCCAGGAGACAAGGGTGATCAAGGTGTGCCCGGCAGAAATGGCCCAGTAGGAGCACGTGGTCTGCCTGGGCCACGCGGAGACAAAGGAGATTTAGGGCCTATTGGAGGAGTAGGAACAAGCGGTGCACCTGGACCCAGAGGATGGCCTGGTCAGCCAGGCCTCAAAGGAGACAAAGGAGAATTCGGCCCGTCTATGCCCGGCCCACCTGGACCCCCTGGCACGGCAGGCCGTCAGGGTGAACGTGGATTTAGAGGAGAACCCGGTGTTCCAGGATCAGATGGCCCACCAGGTTTAATAGGCTTACGCGGTGATAAAGGAGACATGGGTCCTTTTGGACGAGCTGGCTCACCAGGTCCACAAGGACAGAAGGGTGACGCGGGACCAGTTGGGCCGCCAGGAGTATCAGGGACACCTGGATTACCCGGCAGAGACGGCCCCAAAGGACAGCCAGGTCTTCCAGGATTTTCAGGTAAACCTGGAGTAATCGGTATGCCTGGCCAAAAAGGAGAACTGGGCATGCAGGGCCCGGATGGTCAAAAAGGATTCCCAGGCAGACCCGGACGCCCAGGTCCACATGGACCTCCAGGAATTAATGGCATGCCAGGAGTTAAGGGAGACAAAGGAGAGATTGGTTATCAAGGTAACGCTGGACAACCTGGTGAACCTGGACTCCTAGGACCGATAGGAGCGACTGGATCAAAGGGAGACCAAGGCTTTCCAGGACGTCAAGGCTTACCAGGGCAGCCTGGATCAATTGGAGAAAAAGGAGACCGTGGACAAACTGGTTTCATTGGGCCTAAAGGAGAACCTGGCCTAGCGTCTGATAAAGGTCAAAAGGGAGAACCTGGTTTGGTGGGCCTACGTGGTAACGATGGCCGTATCGGTCGGGATGGCGAGAAAGGTGATAAGGGCGATATAGGACAGTCTGGTTTCAGCATTCCCGGTCAAAGGGGTGAGAAAGGTAACATTGGTATGCCTGGAATAGATGGCTTCCCAGGGCCTGCAGGTGAAAAAGGAGACAGAGGTTATAATGGTGAACGTGGACTGAAGGGCGATATCGGTCCCGCTGGAGAAAGGGGCTTTGACGGTGCGCCAGGATTTAATGGAGCGCCGGGCCCACAAGGTGAAAAAGGAGCACCTGGTTTCAACGGGGCTACAGGTGAAAAAGGCGATTCAGGACGCCCAGGAAGAGATGGAATGGATGGGCTGCCAGGAGGGATAGGACCGAGAGGACCAGTAGGTCCTCAGGGACCGATAGGCTTTGTTGGACAGAAAGGTGAAAGGGGTCTTCCCGGTCCCTCCATCGATATCAAGGGCGATAAGGGTGAAATCGGACCACCTGGAATCTCCGGTTACGCAGGCCTGAAAGGTGATCGAGGGCCAATGGGAAGGCAAGGATTAGAAGGTCAAAAGGGTGAACGTGGCTTTAATGGAGCAAAGGGTGATAGGGGCTACTCTGGCTTACAAGGAGAAAAAGGTAATTAATAGAATCTTAAATTTGTTTTGTATTTAAATCAATCTAGTTTAATTAGTTTTGATCATCCATACCATATTTATTTTTAAATCATAAGTATAAAAATCCAATATATAAAAATGAGTTTGTTTGTTTGGGGAGCTTTCAAGCGAAAACGGCTGGACGGATTTTGATAAAATTTGGAATGGAGATAGCTTATACCCTGGAATAAAACATAGGATACTTTTTATCCCGGAAAATTGTAAGTTTCCACGGGAAACCTGAAAAATGATGATTACTCGCTGTAAGGAACGGTTGCCAAGGAAACAAAATTCATGGGGAAACTGGAAAATGATAACATGATAACTGGAAAATGTTGATTACTCGCTGTAAGGAACGGTTGCCATGGAAACGAAATAACAAGTCTGTCAAAAAACTTCAAGAGCATTTGGTTTTCAATATCCTAGAAGAACATAGGGTGCTTATTTCGCGATAAACTGTAGTCCGCGCGGACGATGTCGCGGGCGGGAAAGCTAGTATAATATATTTGAAACTTAATTCATCTCTAACTGCACAGCTCGCCGACGCGACGGTGACGTCACAAATCATTCTCCGCGCGACGTACTGCGGCATGGTGTAAAGCGAGTGTTGATAAATCCCCGGGGGACTAAGAGAAGGGAACTTAGTGGAATGAATAGTAATAAACGAGTGCGCTTGTATGTGTGTGTGTATGTGTTTGTGCGTAATATACACCGCACGAAAGAGTCACATATTTCTTGTTTTTATTGAAACTAAAGAAATCGAAACACATATTTATTAAAAACTATACAGTTAACACGCTTACATCTCAAAATTAGCGACGTTTAAGTAATAAATTGCTCGTTACGTTTACGTTTTAGTATTTAATTGCTCGTGACTGTGCCACCAATAAAGCTGTGAATGTGTACCAACCTCATCAATCAAAAGCTGAATTACATAATTATGTAGCTACTTACTTAATTTTAATGTCCCTCTTTTCATCATTACGATATTTTCTTGCAGGTAACACAGGTCCAATAGGTCCCTCGGGAATTCCCGGGTTGACAGGCAAATGTGAAAAGGGAATAATAGGTACTCCGGGAAAACACGGCAAACCAGGAATGCAAGGCGCCCCTGGAGAAATGGGTGAGCGAGGCTTGCCTGGACTGCCCGGGCCTACCGGTCGAGATGGAACCCCGGGCGAGCGAGGATCCATCGGCCAGAAAGGTGACCTGGGCCGCGAAGGTCTCGCCGGTCCCCCGGGAATGGATGGAATACCCGGCCGTACCGGGCCTCAGGGTATAATGGGAGCTAAGGGTGACAAAGGTGACAAGGGCCCAATAGGTTACGGAAGACCAGGAGACAAAGGAGACCGGGGTCCACAAGGTGCACCAGGCATTGAAGGGCAGAAAGGCGACCAGGGCGACCGCGGCTTGGACGGCCTGAACGGCAACCAAGGACCCCAAGGGGTGGCAGGAGACAAAGGGGATCGAGGTTTTGACGGTAGAATGGGTATGACCGGCTCTCAAGGTTTTAAGGGAGACAAAGGTGAAGCAGCTCAATTCTTTTATGGTGCTAAAGGAGAAACTGGACCGCGCGGTTTTCCGGGTGCACCGGGCCAACGAGGAAATGATGGTGCACCCGGATCGCCCGGTCTAGACGGAGCACCGGGTTTGAAAGGAGAGCGCGGCTTCACAGGCTCTCCAGGCTTGCAGGGACCCATTGGCGTGCCGGGTATGCAGGGTTTACAGGGAGAGAGGGGACAAATAGGTCTCACCGGCAGAGTCGGCGAAACCGGTTTCCCCGGAGCTTCTTGTGCCCGCGTCGACTTCTTAACTGGTATTCTATTAGTAAAACACAGTCAAAGAGAAGTAGTTCCGACTTGCGAACCGGGACACGTGCAGCTATGGGAGGGATATTCATTACTTTACGTCGATGGAAACGAAAATGCGCACAATCAAGATTTGGGTTTTGCTGGTTCATGTGTCCGAAAATTCAGTACTATGCCATTTTTGTTCTGTGACCTCAATGATGTTTGCAACTACGCGAGTCGAAGCGATCGGAGTTACTGGTTGTCGACCGGACAACCAATCCCTATGATGCCGGTAGAAGGGCGCGAAATTGAGAAATACATCTCCAGATGTGTGGTGTGCGAAGTTCCGTCTAATGTCATCGCCGTGCACAGCCAAACTCTGGATATCCCCACTTGCCCCGGAAGCTGGAGTTTACTGTGGATAGGATACAGTTTTGTCATGGTAAGTTAAAATAAATAATAATAAATTCAGGATAATTCACACCAATTACCTAGCCCCAAACTAGAATATCCTTTACTAGACAACGTATAAACATAAGTAAAAAATGATGTTTGCACCTTGCGGGATTCGAACCCGCATAATATAGTAGGTATATTAAATAGCCCTCCGCCCAACGCACCTTTAAACCGACAAATAAGTTTAACCGAACTGCAGCGAGGCCGGATTTTAATAGTTTTCATTTGTTCTTTTGGTTATGTTGTCGCTACAGCTGTAATAACATGTGACCTGGTTGAAGGGATTTCATTGGTTACTTTTCGCCATTTTGTCTCAAAATTGGCATAATTATTAGATAACAGATTTTTATTTGTATGTCAACATCTAGTTTGAATGTGGGGTTGTTTATTTCAGCATACTGGTGCGGGTGGCCAAGGCGGAGGCCAAGCGCTGGCCAGCCCCGGCTCCTGCTTGGAAGACTTCAGGGCGATTCCGTTCATAGAATGCAACGGTGAGGGAGGTACCTGCCATCACTTCGCCAATAAGCTCAGTTTCTGGCTCACCACTATAGAAGAAGACGAACAATTTGCCTTGCCACAGAGACAAACATTAAAATCGGGATCTCTACAAGAAAGAGTGTCTCGGTGCGCAGTTTGCATCAAAAACGTGTAATAAGTGTTTGCTTTAAATGTCCGAAATACACAGTTTATAAGTATACAATTAAATCGTCAACTAGTGATCTAATACCAAATACTTACTGTATTGATATTATTGCAGCGAAATTCGTAAGACCATGGAGGTTCTGACTTAATGTATATTTCTAAAAAGAAATACTGTCACAATTGGACTTCAAATATTTGTAGTTATTCGTTTGTCTAGTTCCTGAGAAGGTACCGCACCAAAGCAATTAAAACTAAGTGTTATACATATTTAAGTAAATATATGTATATGACTAAAGCATTAGGTTTAACTCTATAGAAACGTATTATTTTATATGATACCTAAAAGGTGTTTAAAAATACATATATTGATTTGCAATAATTTACTTCAAGTTCTTATTTTAAAATACGGCAAAAACTGTACAATTGAATGTCTTTTAGTACCTAACAATATTGAAGGTCGTATTTTTTTGCTATTAGTTATTATACAGTGTTCGAATCAGAATTATTACTTAATGCATGTTCGTAAATCTGTCTTTAAGTAAGAATGTTTAAAAAAAAACAAAGATAACCGCCAATTCGAGAGTGAAGCATTAAAGATTGCCACATCGCAGCAATACTTTCCATCTTAATCATATAATTATATTATGTACTAGTCTTAATAGTATTCATTCTGTCAAGTTCTCACGAAAAATCAAGGACCATGCCTTCTTTTGTAAAGAAATTGTGTGTGAATCACAAATTATCCACTCACACAGACTTACGCAGGCGCCATTTGTTATGCTTCACTCTCGAGTTTGACGGTGAGGAATCCTTTTTTAAACATTCTTGGGTACTATAGCTTAATAAATGGTACTAGAAATAGGTAATGCATTATGAATTAAAGTATATACGCACATTATTGAAAACTTGGAAAAATCTTCACTAGTCAGTCGCACGATACCATTAGCCAGAAATAAGTATATTATGTCAACCTACCTACATATCTATCATATTGCGTTTCGTTTGTGATAAGTGATACGTGCCTTGTATATAATAACATGTCTTATTTGAAAATAGATTTATTATAAAAATAGAAATCGTAGATTAATTAGGTATCAGTAAATTGCATCTGCTTCTCTATATTTTTGTAATCACGGTTATGGCCTGTTTTTTTATTTTCTGCAAGACGAGTTATTTCGTGTATGTACCTAACTGAATTAAAGAATGATTGCCAATAATAAGCACTGCCAATGTAGATAGTGTTAATAAATATTTAAGGAAAAATAAATAAAACTTTAATTTCTTAATAATTTTATATGAATGGAAACCTTGAAGCACATTATTGATTTTGTCACCACAATAAGTGGTAAGGAAACAAACTACTGGAAGGTTAGGGGCACCAAAAGATGAACAATCGACCAAAAAATCAAATAATAAAAATACCCCTATACTCACTTCTCCTTTTTTAAGAGCCCAGCGCTTGGTGGTGGAGTAATTTCCAGCGTTCCCTAGCTCCGGCCAAAGCTTTGACTTCCCTATACGACATGACATTTAACTTGTCCTTTATCTGATTTGTAAATGTCCTTCTAGGTCTGCCTCTTCCTCTCTTCCCTTCTACCTTCCCTTTTCTGATGGTTTTTATGAAGTTGTCATAATATGGTGTTTATATACTTGTATAAGGTGGCCAAACATGTTTCCTCTTCTCCTTTCTGTGGTCGCTATTAAGATTCGTTTTTCTTTAACGAGACAGAGTACTTCTTCGTTCGTCTTTCTTTCAGTCCAGCTTATTTTCTCCATGCGTCTTCACACCACATTTCAAATGTTTCCAGCATTTCCCGATCTTTGTGTCATTGTCGACGTCTCGCTTCCGTGCAGAGCAATGATCCAGATGTAAATTTTGACCTTTTTCTGATATGTTTTGCAATTTTCGAGTTTTTTTGTACTATTATTTATTCTGTGCCTATACCACAGAATAAATAATAGTACCTATACTCACATGTGTACAATATTTTTTCCCCCATAGGAGAATTTTCTTTTTCCCATTTCCATTAAAATATCCGAACACTGTAGACTTGTTGTTGTCTGCCACTGAAGCGCTCGCGACAATCGTGCGTCGTCATCCCTCTTCAGGCACCACTGTGGAGTGACCTTTGCCCAACGGGCGGGATGCATATACCTACGGCTAATGTGACCCGCCTAGTCACATTTGAGCTTACCAGCCTTGTTGATCACGTCGATGAACCCTGTCTCGGAGCGTGGCTTGGTGTTCCGAACCTCCATTTTTATGTCTGTTTTTTCACGCTCCATTGCAGTTTGTGTTTGGCAAGTTTTCAGCCTAGACTTTTGTGATCGTCAGAGATGTGCACCGTCACATCAAAGATAAACATGTATATCGATGTGCTTGCGCTTCCATGACAAAGGAGGGGCAACCCTATATTAGTGTCTTCGTGGACCGGAGCAGTAGCACACAGTAGCTCCTCAAGGCGGTTTCGATGCGACACCGCCCAAATACACACCCTAAACTTATAACACCCCGTCTCTTTTCGAGTTCGCACAATCAAGGTTTGGGTTTTGCTGGTTCATGTGTCCGAAAATTCAGTAGATAGGGTTGACCACCCTTAACTCCGATAACGGAGTTAGGGGTGGTCGACCGTGCAATCAGTAATTAATCCTTTTGGGCGCGAAATTGAGATATAAGTGCATCTCCAGATGTGTGGTGTGCGAAGTTCCATCTAATGTCATCGCCGTGCACAGCCAAACTCTGGATATCTATTTGCCCCGGAAGCTAGAGTTTACTGTGGATAAGATACAGTTTTGTCATGGTACGTTAAAATAATAATAATAAACATTAGGGGTATTCAAATATAAATTAAAAAAAAAACTATTACCTAGCCCCAATATATAGGATATCCTGTACGAACGAATAAACATAGGTAATAGACAACGAGTATTACGTCTGTGACTCGGAAAAAAATACATTTCTGCTCATCACACAAATGTTTGCACTTTGTGGGATTCGAACCCGCATAATATAGTAGGTAGGTATATACTCTCTGATCCAACTCATCTGATCTGTGGACTGAGTGTAGAAACAAGAAAAAACGGCTTAAAGAAGACTTCAATACAAACAAAAAATGTGATTACATTAGTAAGTAGGTATGCACCTAGTATAGGTACTTATCCTAGTGCCGCGTTTCTGAAATATCGGAGCTCAAATATAGCAGATTTATTCTAGGTTGATGTACCTACCAAAGAGAATATAATCACTATGTTTTAGGAGGCGGGACCTCCCTACTAGCCAATGAAAGCAATTTGGCAGAAATTTATTGGCATCAATGCATCCAACATTACTAACATTAAAGGTCAGACATTAGCCTATCTTGACAATGCTACCAACCTAACGGATAGAGTAGTGCTTGCTTGCACATATTCTTGGTTTTATCGATATCGATAAAACATGCATGCCCTCGTCAAGGTTTCATATTAATTAAAGACGGTTCCAATAAGCACAACGTTGTTTTCTCACAATGCAACAACGTTGGGCTTATTGGATACCCATTGCAACAGGTAACTGTGGAGCCATGTAATAAAAAACTTCGAAATAAAACACTTTTGAACAACGGAACATTTTATTTATAATACTTTTTTACAAAATAAATACGAAAATTAATTTTGCAAGCCTAGGTAAGCTTACCTAATAGTGCTAATAGTGCTTCACTCTGAATTGAGATCTTGCGATGTACCTACTCTACCTTTATCTCACGCACTCACACTCATAAGTGTATGTTACGACTGGTCTCTATAGGAATGTATGCTAGATCCTCATTTTCTGCATCTGGAAATAAACATGTTGATTAATGTTATGGAAATAATTTATAGGCAGCCTGACCTAGCCTACGATAGCTTTATAGATAGTTAATTGTTATTTGACCTTGTGCATCCCTAGTGTTAAAACAAAATGAAAATACAAAATGAAAATCATGTAAATTATCATTTATTGCTTACCGGGGCTGATCAATAGGAAATCATGCCATAAATTTCCTTTTTGTTCTGGTTTTCGCGATTGGCGCGAACTCCACAAAAAACACATCTGCTGTAGCTTTCTAAAGTTGGTGGCATTTTAAAATTATCATTTAAACTAGTTTAACACTATAAACTGATGATTCTTCAAAGAAAACACAAAAATAACGTACTGACGTTATTAACAAGAATATGTATAAAATTAAAAATAAGTGATAATCCGATTGTAACCAAGTTCTGTAATAGGGCCACTGAAGAACAAATGAACTTCACTGTTCTGCCAAATTCCATACATTTGAGACAAATTTGAGAATTTCTTTGTGGTTGCGCCGGACTGGTACCTACTTCGTATTGCTTTCTTTGAGCTCCACTAATAACTCCACAACTTACGTTCGGTATAGACCAAAAAAAAACAAAAAAGAAGTACTGTTGGTCTATAACTGACCGTCACCTATTCGAAAGCGCTCCACCCTATTATTTATTCTGTGGCTCCGCCGCAATGCGTGACGCAGAAAGTTTTTTAATAAAGTCCTCTACTATTTATTAAGGTTTTATAAGAGGCCGTGAATTCGTTTTGTGTTATATTACGACTTGTTGTTGTAGGTAGGTAACTATGCCACTTATGATAGGTAAGGGCTTAGGGTAGGGGTAAGTATAATAGTCATTCATTGACATAGGTTATAAGCTTGAAAAACGATATAATTTCAAAGAAACCTAATTAGGGTCCTAACTATGTCCTCCTAGCACAACTACTGATGCAAGAGCCCGTTTGTCCCGACATTACACCGAAGATATCCCGGACGTCAGCCTATACGGGATCAGAATGGCTCTCAAACAGCTTAAGAGCAACAAGGCACCAGGGGAGGACAGAATAACGACAGAGCTACTGAAAGCGTGTGGAACACCGGTACTTAAGTCCTTCAGAAGCTGTTTAACTCCGTCATCCTCGCAGGTACTACGCCAGAGGCTTGGCACAGGAGCGTAGTGGTTTTGTTCTTTAAGAAAGGTGATAAAACCCTCTTAAAGAATTATAGGTCCATTTCGCTGCTGAGCCACGTCTGTATTCTCTATGCTGTTTTTGAGAGTAGTTACAAACCTTCTCGCTCGTAGGTTTGACGACTCCCGAAGAAGCTGGATTCCGGAAAGGCTTTAGCACCGTAGACCACATCCATACGCTCCAGCAGATTATACAGAAGACCGAAGAGAATAATCTGCTACCATGTCTAGCGTTTGTGGACTACGAGAAAGCCAATCGAGACCGATTCAGTCGAGACCTGGGCAGTGCTACAGTCATTACGGTGGTGCCAGATTGATTACCGGTACATCGAAGTGTTGAAGCATTTGTTCAGCAAGGGCACCATGACAGACCGTCTTCAGAATCAGAGCACGAATTCTATCCAGTTGCAAAAAGGGGTGAGACAGGGAGACGTTATTTCTCCGAAACTGTTCACCTCTGCACTGTAAGATATATTCAAGCTTCTGAACTGGAACGGATATGGTGTTAACATCAATGGCGTTAACATCATCAACTCACCTTCGATTTTCTGATGATATAGTCATCATGGCAGAAACCCTGGAAGACCTAAGCATACTCAGTGACCTCAATATTGTTTCCCAGCAGGTGGGTCTTAAAATCAACATGGGCAAGACGAACATCATGTCAAATACCAATGTCGAACCCATGCCAGTTTTTGTTGGCAACGATATTATCGAAGCTGTTGATCACTATGTCTACTTAGGTTAGACGATCCAACTGGGTAGATCCAACTTCGACAGAGAGGTCAACCGACGAATCCAACTCGGATGGGCAGCGTTCGAGAAATTACGACATATCTCCTCGTCGCATATACCGCAGAGCCTCAAGACGAAAGTTAATAATCAGTGCGTGTTGCCAGTGATGACATACGGCACTGAGACGTGGTCGCTAACTCTGGGTCTTATACACAAGCTAAGAGTTTCACAGCGTGCAATGGAGAGAACTATGCTCTGTGTTTCACTACGTGATAGAATCCGAAATGAGGAAATCCGTAGAAAAACGAAGGTTACCGACATTCTCTCTGAGTTTGTAGTAGTAGCAAGTTGAAGTAGCAATGGGCAGGCCTTATAGTTCGCAGAACCGACAACCTTTGGGGAATAAAGGTTCTCGAATGGTGACTACGAACAATCAAGCGAAGTGTGGCGAGACCCCCCACACGATGGACTCTATGTGCTCTATGTGCTATTCCAAGATCTAAAATAAACATTTGATCAAAATTCCTTCCGCCGTTAAGACACCAAGTACCCCAGTTTTTAGGTCAAATCCTATGCTACCCAACACTGAAAACTGCATCGCAATCGGTCTAATACGTTTTTACGTGATGCGCGAACAAACATACAGACAAACAAACAAACAAACAGACAGACAAGAATTTAAAAAATGTTCTATTCATAGACCATTTATTTTGAAATTATCTTTGTATAGATTTACGTTCTTATTGCCTTATAGCTGTGCCCGCAGCGTTGCTCATGTGGTAGTTTTTTTGGGATATAAGGATCCTATGAGTTATTCCAGTACCAAAAGTACCAATATAGGTACCTCCGACATGGTCGTGATAGGTTAGAAGACGAAGGCGGGAGCGAAGCGTAGCGAGCACCCACCCCCGAGCACCACCCCCCATTATAGCTAAGAACTATCTTGTTTACCTCAGCTTTAAAACATAAAAACCCGCATTTAAATTGGTCCATTCGTTTGAAAGATACTATTTTCACCCCCCCCCCCCTCCTTTTTTTCAACTCCTCTCCCATATAGCTAAGAACCATGATGAACCATCTCGATCACATCAGTTTCCAACATAAAAAACTGTATCAAAGTCCATTCGTTTGGGAGCTACAATACAATCCTCACTTCCCCGCTTCTAATGCATTATAATACCTTTGAGCAGTTTTATTTCATTTTATTACGTTATATTTATTACTTCATAATTTAATATAACTTTTGACTCCTATCCCGCAGGAGCCCTTTAGTTTTTCAGTATGTACCTATTCTGAATTTTAACCCTTATTATAAGTTAAAACTGTGCTAAGTTGCATCAAAATCCATCCGATAGTTTCAGCATGTTGCGTGCGTTTTACAATAACTTTATAAAAATATCAAGGAAAATGTAAAAAATAACGCATAAATAATGTAAAAATCTTATAATTATGGAGCAAAACATTTCTACGGCGAGTGATTTTGATCCACGTATGTCTGGATTACGCATCCATGCATCTCGGCTGTGCAATTTTAAAACCTAGCAAGGCTCATTTCTTGCAAAAAAAACGTGTTTTTGCATTGTGCGTCTTGCTAGCTATTTCCTCATAGAATGGCATTGTCCAAATTACAAAAAAACACTCACAAACCATTTTTTTCTTCTTCTCAAACCTTGCATCGCCACCAAACAATGTATAAGTAACAATTTAAAAACATAGTATAGGACAACGACCATTTGAAAACATAGTAAGGGTATGTTCCTTGCTAGGTTTTGAAATTGTCAATGTGACTTTGTTATGACAACTTTAGCTAAGTATATATGTAGTAATAATAATAAATAATTAATAATAAATTGTAAATAGTTTATGTACCTAATTATTTTATAAGTTTTGTAAATTTAATAGTTCTTTCCTTCTTATATTACCCCTTCTGATCAGTTTCTTTTTCCAAATTTTTCGAATGCTTACAAGTCGCGTAACGTTTCCCTACCTTTGTAACAAAACCACACAAGAAATAGTACAAAACATCAATCTGCAACATTTTTATTGTTTACCTACTCAAGACAGGAAATTAAAAATATAAGCAATACATATTACGAAGTTGAAGCTGACAGAAGCCAAACAGAAGCCACTTGAAATTGGCAGATGCACAGGACGTGCGAGCCAAACTAGAAAAGAAAAAAAAACTGGCGTGCGATGATTTTATACTAATCGTCATTGTTTTTTTTTACACATATTTTGGAACACAGTTTTATGTTGCAACTAGCTGTGCCCGTGGCTTTGCCCGCGTGGTCATTTCTTTTAAAAGTAGCCCATACGTGTTATTCCAGGACCAAACGTGCGTATAAAGTACAATATACTACATTTCTTCAGATTATTCCTTAACAGTCTTACTCATCGCTAATAAAAACACCTATTCCATAAGTGACAGCGATGACGACTCTGCCAATTTCAATTGACAGCTGATACCAGCGTTTGTTGATAACCCTGTCTTGCCTCCCATCTTAACATTACTTTCAGATGAACCAAAATCAGTTTATATCGCTACCTAACCGATGGTAGGTTCAGGTTCAGTAATATTTACGGACCACCAACAAGTTGAAACATTTAGAGAGCAAGAAGAAGCTTTTCAGACAAACAGCACATGTGAAGAACCCACAAATAAAACAAACAAAATAAGCCAGAACAAAATAAAACATTCGTTTAAAGAAGAAACTGGAAGCGAAAAATGACACAGAAATTGTTAATTGTTTACACTAGATGATAGAAAAAGCATATGGGATCATTATTGGAATATGTCATATGAATTGCGTCAAAAATTTCTTTACAAATGTACATAATTAAACAGAATAGAAGAAGAAAAGTAGCAGAAACTAATCCTAACCCAAAATTATCCAAAAATGAAAGTAGGTACTATTACTTACCAAACAATAACGTGCTTTTTAAATACCATTGGCCATAAAACTGATGCAGTTTTAACAGAACTCAGCAGTGCTATAAAGCGAAAGAAATTGTATGGCGATGTCAAAGAAAATAGGGAAGGGAAGAAAAAGAAGTATGCAAGAGATATTATGAAAGAATAAATTTTGAGCTTTAACCCTGCTCATTATAGAAGAAAGCAATGCTCCATTGGCAAAATATCTGCCTAGAACATAAACGCTCGAGCAAATGTTTAAGGATTTTAAGACCAAAAATCCAGATTCAGCGTGTTGCAAAGAATTGTACCGACAAACAATAAAAAACATGGACATATCCGTCAAGTATCCGAAAGGAGACAAATGTGTAGATTGTGGTATATTCGAACAAGAAGTTGCAAAATACGCTGGTTGAAGTAAAATTCATAAATGGAAACCGAAACATGTTTCATAAGCACGACTTTGATGAGCCTTATGAGGAACTTGAATTCCTAATGAAGAAGAAATTCATAAATGGAAACCGAAACATGTTTCATAGCACGACTTTGATGAGCCTTATGAGGAACTTGACTTCCTAATGAAGAAGTTTAATCCTTATTCATTGCTTGTACTGAAAAATTCGTCTAGAGGCATAATAGAGATTTAATAGAAGAGAGTTTTGGCTTCGTTTACCAACTAGCAATGATTCTCACGATTTAGTAACTAGTAGTCGAATTTCCTGTGTCTCTTAATTCAGTATTTTAGGTCAATACTGTTTATTGCAATTTCTCATTACTTAATATTTCAGAAATAAAACTTAGTATTTATTCGAAGTTTTACTCTTGCTGGGTTTATAAAATAGCTATCGTAGGAATATATCATTCATCGAAACCAAAAAAAAAACTCATTTACAACACTTACTAGGAATACGAAACAGTTATCACCTTAAATTGTAACTTATTGAAACAAGATCAAAACCTAGTAACACATCTTACCATATCATCAAATTGTAAATAAGACCTGTTCTAAGCTTGAATAACCTTTTATTCATTAGTAAGTGCTTTATTACGTGTACTATTAACGCAAAACAAAAAATATTATATCCATTCTCAAGCCAAGGATATACCGCAAGTTTTGGCCCTACCCCTGTTAAGCTAACAGTCATAGTTTAGTTACGGCATGCCTTCAAAGTAGCAAAGTTGTTTTTTAGCTCTCCTATAAAAAATGAATCGTGTCTCTTACTATGTTTTAAAATTGCACAGCCGATCTGTCCAACTGGGCCAGTGAGCCTCGTAGCAGAATGGCGAAATTCGGTACCAGTCTAGAAACGGATGTATGATTACTTTAAATTTAACACAACTTTGGACCCATAGGCTGCAGGAACCTTTTAATTTTTCGGGATAAAAAGTATTCAACATTTTAACACATTATATAAACTTTGACTGTGCCAAGTTCCATCAAAATCCGTCCAGTAGTTTTAGCTTGATACGTGTTATTTTAAATAACTTTCTACCCCTATCCTGTGGGAACCGTTGATTTTTCCGGGATAAAAAGTATCCTAAATGTTAATCCAGTACATCAGCTATGATTCTGCCAAGTTGCATCAAAATCCGTCTGGTAGTTTCAGCGTGATGCGTGTTCAAAGAGACAGACAGACAGACAGACAGACAGACAGACAGACAGACAGACAGACAGACAGACAAAAAATAAAAAATAACCTTTTTGCACTCCATATCGATTTTAAAGTTTATCTCAATAAAAAAATTCAAAAAATATGTAATGTACAGATTTAGCCCACTTACAGTTTTATTATAGTATAGTATTAGTAGTATATAGAAGATAGATATAGATTTTGTTTTTTTAGTTGTAAGATTTTTATTTGTGTGTTTCAATAAAAAGTTATCTATCTACCTATACTTTTCATCCCGAAAAATTAAAGGGTTCCCGCAGGATAGGGGATTAAAGTTATTTAAAAGAACGTGTATCACGCTGAAACTACTAAACGGATTTTGATGCAACTTAACACAGTCATTTTTATACCGAAAAATTAAAGCGTTTTCGTGGGATAGGGGTCCAAAGTATGTTAATTTGAAAGTGAAAAATATATATACGTGTAGAAGAGATGAAGACCGTCAAGAGCTCGAGACTATAAAAGGCGCCGTCAACCAGCGCCGCCCTCACCCCCTAGTAATTCAGGCCTCTGACTACACGACAGACGCGACGACAGACGCACGGCCCCTTCGTAGATGCCCTAGAGACATCTTGAGCGATCCGGACGATGAAATCGCTGCCGCGGTGCAGGCAGCGATAGATTCGCCCAATCCGTCATCTTCACCATCTTTCAACACAATTAGACACAGACACCGACCTCGCCGGACGCGAGGTCGAAGGTCCAGTAATTAATGTCGATTTTATTCGCCTTCGAGTTTCTTGCCGATTCTTCTCGAAGGTGTATTCCGAATCGGTGGTCAGTTATGCAATTCATTTAAAGGGCTCCAGCCATTCATCAGGGCCCCTCGATCACTACCTAACAGTAGAGATCCAGGGGTGTTTAGTTCGATACTCCCCAAGTAATCAATGGCAACTGTCCAAGCCGAGGTTCGTACCCCCTGGGTGCCCTTGAGCAAGTGGCCAAAAACTTAACTTTGGCGTGCGCTTTCTACGTCACGCATTGCGGCGGAGCGCTTTTGCGCCCACCCCACCGTCCGGTGACGCTGTAGAGGTCAGTTATAGACCAACAGCACATATTCTCCATAAAAAAAAAAAAAAAACAAAAAAAACTGTCATTTTTCTCGTCGTTATTATTTTGCTTAGCGCCATTTTGATTATGTGTTCATTTTTGTTCATTTCAATGATTTTGCAAGTAAAGTGATATTTTTGTTAAAGTTTACTGGTTTTTTTTTAATAAATTTGGTTCAAATATCCATGATACGTATAATAAAGCAACAAGTACGAAAAAGCCTATACAAAAAAGAAAAAAAATGTCTAGGGTACATAAAATAAGCTACTGAACAAGAAAATTACATTTAAAAAGAAACGTGTCGACTGTCTGTTTGTCTGTATGTTTGTTTGTTCGCGCATCACGTAAAAACTATTGGACCGATTGCGATGCAGTTATAGCTTAAGGTCTCACTTAAAAATGGGGGTACTTGGTATCTCAATCCGATGAGTAAAAGCGGAGCAATCGATAAAAATATTTTTGACGGGACGGAAGGAATTATGATCAAATGTCGGTATATTGGTATTGTAGGTCCTGGAATAGCACTTAGAGTACTTTTAACCTAGAGAAATGACCACGCGTGTGAAGCCGCGGGTACAGTTAAATTCATCACCTTAAGAACCGCACGCTGAGCTCTCTCCAGAGGCAGCAAAGTAGTTTTTGCACAGCCACCCCAAGAGTCTACACAGTACATAATGAGTGATTGGCAGATTGCAAAATAAATAGACTTCATCACTTTTTCATCTGCCACATGGCGAATATTCTTAAAGATGGCGATTAGCTAACGTATCCTACCTGTGAGAGCCCTAATGTGCAAGTCAAACTTCAAAGAGCTGTCTAAAGTTACACCCAAATACTTTACAGAGCCAACTCTCTCTAATTATCGGCATGTGCAAGCTTTAATTGCTCAATTAATTGTTCAATCTATGCTCATAGATTTGTGGTGTTACCTGTCTGGTAGGCAAAGATCTGGTATTTTGATAAAGAGGGCTGGGATCTTTTTAAGATTAAAAAAGTAATGACCTTCGTTTTATCAGCATTAAGACTTAAAAGATTCTGAGCCAGCCATTCAGATAACTTATTAAATCCTTCCTGTGCATTGCATCATGGAATACTTGGTCTCAACTCTGTCCCCTAATATATAAGCACAGTATCATCTGCAAATGTAATTACTTTACCATTGTACAATTTAAGGTTGCAGAGTTTTTTTTAGTTGTAAGATTTTTATTTGTGTGTTTCAATAAAGAGTTATCTATATCTATCTATCTATCTAAAGTAATCATTAACTTTATTTGCCGGTTCTAAAGGAGATGCTCATAGAGATAACAGCTCTTGAGGTTTTAGGTGTGTTCATGAGTTAATAACCTGCCATAAATCTTTTGGGTTCCTTGCTTCACGCAATTGTTCGCCATTGCACGCTGCGTGACTTAAAGCTTAAGTATGTATGAGACCAATAGTTAGCGACCACGTCTCAGTGCCGTATGTCATCACTGGCAACACGCACTTATTATAAACTTTCGTCTTGAGGCACGGTATCTGTGACGAGAAGATGTGGCGTAATTTCCTGGCGTAATTTTAAGATTAATATATATGATTGGTCTACAGAAGATGATAAAATGAAAAATATCAATCGAACGCTATTGAATATTTATTTTTGTTTCATTGTGATGTATTTAAAAAAAACTTGCCTCGCGTTTGTATTAATAAATAAAGTCTATTTGGCCAGCTAGACTGATTTCTGGGATTCTGTGCTGATAAGTAGTAGAGCATAGACAGAAGCTTTCTTAGCCATGTCAACAACAAAGACGAACAATGAATACCTCATTTCAATCGTTAGTTTTTATGTAATCCACCAACACATTTGTTTTTACAGTTGAATTCCGTCTCTCACTATGGAATTTATTCAGAATCGACGAGGGCAAAACTAAGTGTTAACTTGGTCAGATGTAGCTCGTAAACTAGTCAATTCTAGATAGAAATGATTATTTTATTAGTCTCAAATTCTTGTAAGGCTCAAGATTTAACAAGCAGCAATATTTTATTTAAAAAAATGGTTGCCTTGACATCGAGTTGTGAGCTACCCTGAGAGTTTCAGCCGGATAGTAATCGGGAAGTACTCCAAATTTGAGTTGAAAGATTTGACCCGGAACGACAATAAAACAAGAAAGTGACTTCATAAAAACGTGGTAAAAAATGTCTTTAATAAGAGTTAGGGGGAATATGCAACTTCATGCAAAAAGGTCACTTCAAGCCTAATTAATATCTAAGGAGCAAACAGAACCTAATTTAAAGAAACTGCCAAAGAAACTTCCTAATAATTTTAAAATACCTATTCAAGGAGAGTTTTTTTTAGCTTTCATGTTTTGTCCCATGCATGAAAGTTGAAAACATGAAAGGCATTAAAAAATGATTGTAGAAAAACACCGATTTCAGATTTTGTGGGTAAGTAATCAATATATAAAGTGTGGAATTCAATCAGGGATGAATGATTGATATATAATGGAATTTCGAATTATTTCAAGTCAGTTAAGCGATTATTTATTACCATCTAGATTCTAGAGGAAACGGGAGTGGGATTCAGATTTCAGAGTTGCCATAGGTAATCCTAGAATTACTTCATCAGATAGTATTATTTTTGGTCACTTTGGTGAGGAATGTAAAATCACTAAACCTCTTGACACGGGCGATGACAGAATGGTAGGTACTACCAATTTAAATAGGACGCTAAAATGACCCATTTTGGACATCTGCCAATATAGCGTTGATTCGACGAATAGGGTAGGAAAGGAGTTTTGCTGTTTTGCGTGGCGGCATCATCTGAAAAGATGTAACATTGAACTAAAGTAAACAAACCATGCAGAGCTATAAATTATGGATATAAAATTATATAAGGGCCACATATCATATATCTGAAAGAAAATATCTGTTAGGTACTTGAGTCACATGTGACGGAAGTTTTCTTTTTTTGTGTTCATGTACTTATTTCCATCCTCATATATTGAATAGAAATTAAAGCGCCACAAACGATGGTTATACGTAAGCAATGTGCATATGATCCACATTTGATGCAATCATATGAAGAGCCACGAACGATGGGTAAACTTAAACAAATAGTAGGTATATGAGCCACATCTACTACAAGAAATACTTATACAATCGGAGCCACTAAGTGCCACTTTATGTAAGGAAAAAAGCCGTTAGGCGAGCCAGATTTGATGGGGAAATTGTTAAAGAGTATTTCACGCGGGGATCGAATGAGGAGGGGCAACGTCGCGAATATATAGGCACTGTTGCGAGCTCGCACCGCGCGATGTATCCCGAGGGGGAGGAGTAATCGGCAAAACTAACTGATCAACATTTGCCTTAAAAAATTACACGATCAACATTAGACGGGGAAACTAATTATATATATATAATACGTACTACTCGTTCGTTCACTTACTACCAAGTTTCATCGCAAGAGGGAATTCCCACATGTGAATTTCAACAGTGCATAGGTTTATTGACAGATTGTTGTTGATACTAATAGTTTTATGCATCAAAGATACATTGTGATAACTTAATAATTGTGAAATTTGTGTGGCCCTGAAAATGGCCTTTTTGTGTGTGTTTATACTCAACGAGAGCGTTGCACGTCACATCGAAGCGCGCGTAGCGAAGTAAACACAAGCTAATCAGCCTGTGGTGACTTAGTCCTAAACAGACGCAAAACATAAATACACGTGACTTCCGAGTCCGACAAATGAAAAATTAATCAAAAGTGCCATCTTGTGTGTTTAGAAAGCGCACTACATACACTGAGACGACTGTGATAGGCAGGAAGGATGTGTCTTTTCATTTTTAAGTACTGTTTACGGTATTGAAAATGGAAAATAATAAATTTCATTTTACTCTACGTGTAAGAGCGACAGAGATAACGCGATAATGGCGCTCAGCGTTGTTAGTTCGTATTATGCTAGGGTATGTTGGGGCTTACCAACGGCTGACGATCGTCAGTCTGCGCTCAAACCCGTAAATGCCACGGCTGACGATCTTCAGTCGGAGTCTAGCGGAGTTGTGACCCTATTTGTATTTGTATAAATTTGTATTGGATTAGGATAGAGTATTGTATTTGTGTTACATATATTTGAAACGAGTGATTTTTTTTGTATAATAATGAAGCGGTTCGATCCCAATCTTTTTTTTTGTGAGTTTTCAGTTAGAACATGAAACTTGACCGAGCAAGTTCATCGACTGCGTAGTGTTGATTGGAATTGTTTAATTAAAACAAATTTAGTTATTTTTAGTTTTTAGTGATTTATAGCTTGTATTTTGTGTTATTTTGTCTAATGATACTGTAAGGAACTGTAAGGAACTGTAAGGAGGTACTGTAAAATAATTTTGTTTTTTGTTTAGTGTCCCGCGAGTGACGATTGTCACAACGTGCTTCAAAGTGCCTTTCGTCACTTTTGGTGGGAAAATGTTAACGTGAGTATATTTTTGAAGTTTAGTAGTATATTTTTCGATGTCTTTTATTGTTTTAACTAAAAAATTGTAAATAACATTATGTAATTTATTCTATAAGCAACTCACAAAAAAAAAGTTTTACGCGCGGGTGTCAACTGTCCTGCTGTAGCTGTAGCTGCTATCCGCTTCACAGGTCATCATCGGCGGTGATCGGCGATCGGCCGCTCACTACAACTCACTGTAACTGAGAACATATTTATCTCTTTTGGACGACGCGGTTCTGTATATCTCTATGATCCTTTAGCCTCTTCAGTGATGCAAATATAGTTGCTTAAGTTCTATGTAAGTAGCTATAGTACAATTTCGCCGTATATTTAGTATTTTATAATGGGTATGACGTCTCTATTGGTAAAATCCACCAGGCGCCGCGTTGGCTGCTTCTCCGCGTGCCCCTCTGATGAGCAGAGGGCACAGTGGACGAAGGTAAGGGGATCCGGATTACTACCTGGCCGGCAGAATGGGAAAAAAAGAGAGCTCTGCAAAGAGCTTTTATCTTTGCAGGGGTTCTCATCCTGTGGAAGTGTGGATGGAAGAGGTCTGGGCATTGTTTGCTCAGACGCGTTTGTGGGGTCACTGGTGGAGAGTCGGGGGACTCTCCATTGGCTTACACGGCCCCACAGGTTGGTTTGAGGGGTGACTTTGGTGCAAGATTGCCCCTCCACAGACGGAATGACCCGATTGAGCCTGCCACTGGGGCAAGATGGTAGAATGCTACCGCGACCCCATCTTGCCTCACCTCGGTGGAGGACTGCTCACCATGGGGTTTTCGTAGGTAGGACGAGCAGTCGCCCGTTTAGTCCCACATAGACGCTGGGCCTTCCCCGGGCTTAATGGAATGCGTAAATGCATAACCCTAAGAAAGAAAAAAAACTATGTTGGGTGGGGTTGTGTGAGTGAGGGTGGGTGGGGATAGGTGGAGATGAGTGGGGATGGGTGAGGTTGGGTCGGGATTTATGGGTATCCCCCCGTGGGTTCCCGCCTCGTCGTGGCGGGGGGGCTCTAGTAACCATGGCTTCGCCCACCATTTGAAAATATGATCTCGTCCTACCGATCACAACCAAAACTGATAGTTTAGCGAGCTCACGAAATAAATTAGCGAGCTCACGAAATAAATTAGCGAGCTCACGGTTTTTTTTCCGTTTTCTTATTGTGCAAACTCGTACTAGGTGTATTTCATAAAGCGACAAAGTATAATAAACCTACAAATGTCAGTCGAATACGCCAAACCTGCGTTTCATATAACAAAAATGTACTACATTTCGATAGTTTGACTGACAAGTGTCGGTTCGATTGACATTTGTCAGTGTACTATAGTTTTATGAAATAGGTCGTCATGAGCCGGGGTCATCGTCACTTTTCGTTCAGATTTCTATATTCCAGCCCCCCCGATTCAGAACCTTTCGATAACGAACCGAACAGGCTTATATCATACTCTCTTATCAACTCTTATTTCTATTATGTTTATATAAAAACTGTTTTGATATAAATAATACAGCAGAAAATAAGCCTAAATGGCATCTAGCGCTTCAGTAGATGCCATTTGGGTGATTTTCATATTTTCTTAGCTATTTTAACTCTACCGCGCAGCATTATGTACATGTGATAGTGACAATCTGATTGCAACCTGGAGTCGAAATTGCTATGAAAATAGTAAATCACGTTGCGATCACGTTGCGGTTTGTTAGCTGAATCGAGAAACTGTGATGATGAAACCAAGTTCTGTAAACTTGGTTTAAATCAGTTTGTCACTTTCTTCATAGCAATTTCGACTCTATCGCAACGCATTAGTGATAGTGATATTCACAATCTGACTGAAACCGATATGATCAATATTGCGTAATAGCACTGCTGAGCTACATGCTTGTACCCTGCATTCGAGCTGATAAGATGGCGTTGTGGGCATTTTCGAAATGTACATGTTTTAAAAGCCATTTGCTTTGAACATTTTCAACACTTTTGCCATTTTTGCAATTTTTAACACTAGGGCCCGTATTAATAAATCGCTCTTGATTGAGCTTTCAAGTGCGATATCAACTGATAGGCTCTCAAGTTGTGATCAGCATCTTAAGATCGTCGCTGATTAATAAAGACATTTCAAGAGCATCTCAGATCATGTCGCTTTTAAGAGCCGCATCTCAAGATGCTACGTCACGAACCAGAACTTGAGAGCAAGATTGAATGAACTACGAATTAACGATTTATTTTCTTCATTGAAAGTTCGGTGTTTGCTCAAATAAGATATAGCGTAAGGTTAAAATTTATTACTTCGATGTAGTTGAATTAAATTAAATGCGATTATATTAAACGTAATGTTTATTTTCTACATAATTATCATAACCTTACTTTAGTTTTTTTGTAGAAAGGATGTAAGCCATTATATTTATCTATATTTCCAAAGTTACACTATCTAATAAAGAACTTAACGCAATTCATCAATGAATGACTATAATTTATAAAAATAAAAGTTCGTTTATTGGCCATGCAGTATTTTCAGCGAGTCCTCGCCAGGTTCTGATATCTACCAAATCTTCAGATCTTTTCGCAATCATGCCAAATAAATTTGTTTATTCCCAGAGGAATATAAAAATATTCTTATAATAGTGGTTAATATAATTATAATTATCAACTTCTGACATAATATTTTCGAAATCCTTGATTCTAGCAACTGGCAATCACGCTCTCAAGTCACGGATCGACTGCACTCAACATTCTGCATCTCAAAGCGCATCTCAAGAGCGCCCTTGATAGTCGAGATTGATGTATTATTAAACACTAACTCAGCTGATTACGGCATCTCAATCAACAGCTTAAGATGTGTTTATTAATTAGATTCGCATCTTGAGATCGCTCTAAAGAGCGCTCTTGGAGTTGAGATTGGTTTATTAATACGGCCCTAAATATCCTTCCCAAACCGAATAAAAATTGAGCCTATACCACAACAGAATAAAGTCACTTTCTTATGTTAAATTTAACTACCTATCATGTCATCTAAACTTGCAAAACGAATGGTAATCAAAAACAATCCAGAACGCTAAGTTCACCCACAAATGTCCAAAGCGAACGCCAAATGTCATATAATAAGTAATAAATATATAAGTCATATCTAGATGTAGCAATTTCGACTCTATCGCAACGCATCAATGAATTTGACGGATTGAAACCGATATGACCAATATTGCGTAATAGCACTGCCTAATATTGCTATCTTAGTGTAACCAGTTGCAATAAGAATTTCAAAATAACGCGTAAAGTAATATCAACTATAATGCGTTACATTTACACGCAATAGTGAAAAAATGATCGCAACTGCGGCCCGATTACATAACTTGTCTTCAATCGAATTCTCAATATCGCAACCACTGCCTTGCGATAGAGTTGAAATTGCTATGAAAAAAGTGATAATAATTGGGCCACTGATCGCATTGACTTAAGTAATGTAATATGGCTGAAGTCTTCTCGTGACCACGGTCAATGCAACTTGATTGAACGTCGAGGTTAGTCAAAATTCAATATTTAATATTACTTTTAAAACTGTCCAGTTTTTGAGATGATTTGTCGTCCAAATTGTCTTACAGAGCTGGCAGCACCGTAGTATTCTATGCTCTGTGGCTTGGCAGCACCGATAATTACAAAAAAAACAAATCTCAATTCAGTTCTCCGGATGCACAATGTACATTCGATTAGTCGCGGGAATTAATTAAATACGTTGTAGTGAAATACATACGTCCATTCTATTAAATATCTATCTTACGTAAACGTAGGTAATGTAATACATGTATATCCTTTCTTTGCCATCGAAACTGTATCAATAATGTATAATTCATATAGTTATTAAATTGTACTAGTTATTTAGCAGAAATGTTTGAGTGGGCCTATAGTGGTGCAAACAAAGCTGTGCCAAGAAATGTGGGTCCTGAGTGTGCCTATTATTTATCGCCTCGAAGGCAAATAATTGAAACTGTTATTGTAACATCTATAAGCGTCTATGTTTTGGTAAGTGCCCATACCATAACCCTGAAGAGAAAATAAATCGATACTAATTGCTTACCTTTAAGGCTTAATCTAATATGTATCTGCCTGTATAGCTACACCTAACTTGATTAGTGTAAGGTACAAAAGAACAAGATATTTATGGGCTAAAAAATATTATACTATGTAATGTACTATTTTCTTTTTATGTTACAGGTAAAGACTTACCCCAAATTGCAAATACCTGAAGGTATAAATTATGGGAAAAGTGACAGAGGCGGCAAACGCTTACTTGTTATTCTATTAACCCTGTTATGGGGAATGGAAATTGGATTTAAATTTGCTTCTCGCACAGTTATTTATTTATTAAATCCTTGCCATGTTACAACATTAATGCAAGTAAGTATATGTTTTTCCTAAAACAGCATTTTTATTCAGCAATATACTAGTGAGTAATGTTGTTTACTGCAGAATCGCGAAAAATTAAAATGAGGTAATATTATGTTTGCTTACAGAGGCATAATAAAAAAAAAAATATATATATAGAGGGACATATAAACCCCAAATTTTATTTCAGTTATGAATATAATTGGCAGCTGCTTTTATCAAACTTCACTGTCCAGTTATTAATTGCTTAAAATTAATCAATAGTATAGTTTAAAAATTATGTTAATTTTTATTTCAGATATATTTGCTAGCTGCTCCACCTAGCAAAACTGTTACGGCACTATTTCGCATCCATTTAAATCTACTGAATGGGCCACTTTTAGCATTTTTGTTTCCTGAAACAGCATCAAGAAAGGTATTTATAGCAGTTAAAGTTATGTACATGCCGTGTAGGCCAGCCTTAATGATATCATCTTCTCTTCTGTGAGAACCAGACGAGGTAGTCAGAAAATGGGCGGCACCAAATTCCTGTGTAAGTTACAATATCTACTGGAATAACCAAGCCACCTGCCAAGTGAGTTGAATATGGCAAAATACCTCTTATTGGGGGATGCCAATGTTCAGCAGTCAACATCTTCGGGCTGATGATGATGGTGATGCATGTACTATATGTATTGTGTTACAGTTGCTGATGTTAATGATAATACTTTTTTATAGCGCATAGGTACATTTGATTGGTGTGTAGTGTACAAAATTAAATAAATGATGAAAGTGAAAGTTGGTGTGCAAGTATTTAACTTGTTCACTATGCAATGACCCTGTTTAAGATATGAGTGTGCAACTGTGCCTACCACAAATGGGGCATGTTGGGCTAATTTTAACCGGCTTAAGTAAAACAGGTTCTCAAGTTCACACATATGTAAGTAATATTATTGAAAATACGTAGTATTCATATATGTTAGGAATCTAAACAAATGTATCAAAGGGGTCCCTTCATTTTACCACGGATACTATCATAGTACAATTCCACAATTTTCGACACTGATCAAACCTAAAAATCAGTATTCTCATAGACCAATATGGTTGTTATGGAGTCAAAATTAGGAGCTATTTATATCAATACTAGCTGCGCCCGCTACTTTGCCCTCCTGGTCATTTTATTTAAAATTAGTCAATACTTGTTATACCAGGACCAAAAGTACTTAGTTTTTTCATCGAAGATACCAAGTACCCCAGTTTTTAAGCCAACCCTTAGCTATCCAACAGTGAAAACTGCATCGCAATCGGTCCAGTAGTTTTTACGTGATGCGCGAACAAACAGACCGACACTAATTTTAAAAAAGATATTTTCTTGTTCAGTTCTTGTTATGTACACTAGACCATTTTTATATTTTTTTGGTAGTATTCAAACACCGTGATATTTGTTACTGAATTTAATTTAATTAAATATTTACGATGTAAAAAAAACATATGCTCTGCATGCTTATTTCTCAATGTAAGTAGAAAACGAAACAATAATCATAGGAAAATAATGAAAAATCTATAACACCTACTTAGGTATAGCGATCGCATATTTTTTTAACTACAACAACAATTAAATAAAGAAAAAATCCAAATCGTTAAAAAATGAGCAAACTAAATTTGAGCAATCAAAGTAAAAAAAAAAAAAAAAAAAAAGGAAAGGAGACAGTAAAGGATACAGATTTCAGGGGGCGGCATTTTAATGCGGAAATCTGCGGGCTGGGGCCCGGGCAGCCCCGGCTCCTCGCTACGCCCCGCGCCCCACCCTTCTCACCTCAGTACACACTTTGGTATGATATCAAAAAAAAAAGTTGAGTGATTCTGCACACTTTGATTCTGTTTGGCAGTTTGGTAACGACTGAATGGATTTAGATGAAACTTGGTATATGTTAGATCCTGGAATAACACGAGACACTTGGATAATGTCCACGTGGGAAAAGCCAAAGGGCACCTAGACTTAAATGAAATTTCTGAAAATGAAATACTTAGGTAATCTACTAATGAATGCATATTTAATACAAATTCGCACTGCTGAAACTTCCATGTATGAAAAGTCAGGACTAAAATAACTTACGTTAATTGCAAAAAAATAAATGGTAAAATCTATTTTTTGTGCAGATTTTGGCTGAGGCTTCCCTGTATTGGATTCAACATGGCATGATGTTTGTAATACCATACTACTTATTAAGAATTGGAGGTATGTTTTAATTTTAGTGTTTCTCTATTTTTAAACAACCCCCTACCGATTTATTTAGTTCACTAAGGAATTTAAAAAATAATCCTATTATTATTAACTAGGTGACCTACCAAATTTCGTAAAGATTGAATAAAAAATATGTCGAAAGAATCGTCAAATAAACTAATATACATACAAGTAATAATTTTTTTTATTTATAAACTGAGTATAAAATAAAATGTTTATATGATTTTTAGCATTAACGCCTGCTTAGCGAAAACATATTTAATAATTTTCTAAACGAAAAAAAATTCAATCATGTACGGGGTTCGAACCCACATCATTCCGTGCCTCTGTGCGGCAGATGCCTTTACCAAGTTCGGCTACCGTGACAGGTACTCCATGATTCAAAATTTACAAATTTTTGAAACAGATTATGAATCGCAAATGCTCCGGCGCTTCGTACCCTCCCTCTTCGCATCCGGCTTTTTAAAAACACTCTTAGAGTAGGCTAGACAAGACCACGTGGAGTCGGGGTTGGCCGATTCGGTTCTGTGTCAGTTTTTCTCTTCATGACACTCGCCTACACAAACGAGGCATTAAGGAAATATTCTATCTTTGTCTATGGTTGGCCTCAGATTATCGGCCGTGCATTATGGGTCGTACAAAATTGTCACGGTCTGATATTTCACATCCAATTTTTGGAAGCCTGTACAATGTACTACATAAATTATTGACTGTACAATATTGGCCGTGAATAATAAGCACGAACTGATTTTGTACGGGCAATAATGCGCGGCCAGGAAAAGCTTGCCGAGTATTTCGAATCCATGAACACGGATTATCAGACCGTACATAATTTGGGTCATACATTATTGCCTCCCGTTGCGTTGCCAGGAAATAAAAGAGATAATTATGTATAATACATGGTAATTTTATTTTACAGGTGTTTACAATGTAGAGCCCCTGTGGGACTTTAACTGGGCTATATTTAGCTATGCTCTGAACATGATTTATCACTTTGTCATCCTGCAAATAATTGCAATTGTAAGTATAATTACGCACATATTGGTATTATTGCATTCGGTCTCTTTTTTCGACATTTAGTTTGTTGCTTTTATATTGTCCAAACTTATTTTCGATGTCAATATAATATTTTTACAAACATATTGAAATGATAAATTATTATACGTGATGTTAACAAAATTAATGCAAATGAGATGTCCTGCAATCAGTATAACTGGTATATAAATATTAATAACACAATGACGGCTATAAATAAACTGCAGGCTGGACCAGTCCCCTCAAGCAGCACCCATTCACGAGTAGGTACGATCTGTATACCAGCTATCATAGTGATGGAGTACGCATGGAAGTCCCATTCATCGATACCCTGCTGGAATACAGTCTCGGTTTATCATACTTAGCTTATGTACTAAAAAGATTAAAAGCTTTTTATAAATAAAATTAATATTAAGTAGGTACCTATTACAGATTACTTTTGAAGAGTATCACTACCTACTTTCACGCCAAGTTATCATGCACAAATAAATATGTGTTTTTGAGCCCAATTAGCAGACGCAGGTAGTCCTTTTATGCAAACTACAATTAGAAACTATTCCGGCTTGTCCGTTCGCCTCCACTCCGCCAGACCAAGGGTACCATGTCTTCGA
Organism: Alsophila aescularia; assembly: GCA_946251855.1. Classification (NCBI taxonomy): domain Eukaryota; kingdom Metazoa; phylum Arthropoda; class Insecta; order Lepidoptera; family Geometridae; genus Alsophila; species Alsophila aescularia. The sequence continues at coordinate 52,440,815 of OX276375.1, forward strand.
GATCAATAACCTCAAAACCCTTTTGCGTGGCGTTTCTTCGGTCAAGCAATAATTCTCCTTTTTATCACGCTTTTATTTAGTCGCTTTCTTTTTTCTGTCTGTCGTTCCGGGAGGAATCTTGCAACTCAAATTTCGAGCACTTCCCGATTCGATGACAAAGTACAAAAAAAGAGGTTTTTAGATTACTTTTTAATCTACAGTTGCTGCTGCTTATAAGGGTCTGGCGGAGGATGCACTGTCCATACAAACGTAAAACCGAAAGTATTTATAATTGAAGCATATTTTCACGATATTATGATGTTATTCGAATTCGGATAGTACCTGTTTATCTAGATTTCAAACTGTTTTTTTTTCTTCAAAATAACGAAATGTAAGCGAAATATTGCATTTTGCATATTTTACAAACATACAATTCGCTTACATTTCATTTCAGGTAAAAATTTGATACTGAATACAGATGGGAACCTAGATAAATATTATCCGAATAATATGCCAGTCAGATTCTGTACCTACCTACTCGTACATCTTGTTGCTGAGGGAGGTTCCCAATTCAATTTAAAAGATCTCTGCTTAGTTTTTTAATACCTCCATGTAAAACTACGATGTATGTACAATACACCGATATATTTATGTAAATGAAGTAGGTACTTTTTTCAGTACAATTAATTCAGGACAGAAACCTGGGAAGGTCGCGGCGGTCACTGGAGTTCCTATTGTTTCATATTATTTATGTAAATGTTAATAATGCAACAATCCAAACACATTACCTAGATGTCTTAATAACCTACATAAGAGTGGACGATACGCTGCGCAACAAATAATTATCTGCTTTAGAGCACAAAAAAGATTCAACCACATTAAAATTCAGTCTGAATATCCCCATACCAATGTATTAAAAGTGAAACGTTGTTTGTTTGGCGAGTTTTAACGCTATAACGGCTGGACGGATTTTGATGAAATTTGGAATGGAGATAGCTTATACCCTGGAATGAAACATAGGATACTTTTTATCCCGGAAAATCTGGAAAATATTGATAACTCGCTGTAAGGAACGGTTGCCATATAAACATATATCAGTATTTCATGATAAATAAATGTATTAGGGACAATTACCTAGCCCCAAACTAGGATATCCTGTAATAAAACGAAAACAAAATAATAACAAGTTTGTCAAAAAACATTGAGAGCGTTAGTGCTCTACTTTTGCTTTGGTTTTGAATATGCTAGAAGAGAATAGCATGCTTTTTTTCGCGATAAACAGTAGTCCGCGCGTACGATGTCGCGGGCGGGAAAGCTAGTTTAATATAATGATTTTCCTTGTACATACATAGGCCCCACTCATCGCTTAACAAACCGTGATGTATGCTTGAAACTCCATTCAAAATATATTTATTTATAAATCTATACCTATAAAAGAAGACCGTGCCATACCTACTGACTGAAAGACAGCGCATAGCCTAGACAGGTGGACCCACAGTTTCGAAATTTAGAGGAAACGTTCTTTCAGTATCTTTGAGGTGCACTGAGAAAGGTTTTATGAAATTCCATCAGATCTTGTTCACGTCCCGTTAGCGGATTGGTTAGTGATAGTGACCCTGACTTTGAACTCAACTAACGGTAGCGGGTTCGAAACCCGCAAGGTGCAATCATTTGTGTGATGAGCAGAAATGTTTGTTTCCGAGTCATGGATGTGATATTCGTATTTATGTATACTCGTATTTATCCGTTGTCTAATACCATAGTATTCTAGTTTGGGGCTAGCCAATTGGTGTGAGTTGTACCGAATATAGATATTTATTAAAAGTTTTTATTTAACTTCACTTGTATCTATGTATTATCTGTTCTGGAATCTTGCAATTCAAATTTCGAGCACTTCCCGATTAGCTATACGGCTGAAACTTTCAGGGTAGCTCACAAACCGATGACAAAGCAATAAAAAAAAACAAAAAAAACTTTAATTCATTTAAAGAGAATAGCCAAAAAATAATAATATTTAAATATGTTAAAAGAGAAATAGCAAAACAATACCTAAAAGTTACAAAGCAACAAAGAAACAAGTGACGTTCATTAAAAAAACCGTAAAATCTTATTTTTTTCATTTATTTTTATACTTGACATTTGTTTTCAGCCTGCTCAAGTGAATCTAAACCACATGCTTTGCCCCGCGATACTGGACCCGTTCGACGGGCCGTGGTACCGAATCGCAGCCGTGACGCACCAAGCCCTTCTCTGTCCGCTGCTGTGCAAGTGCTTCTGTCTCCTCGCAGAGTTTTTCCTCACAAAGTTCCCACCAACTAAGCTGAAGCCGCATATGAAAGATTGTCTTAAGGACTCTACGCCCGAAGAGCAACAGATTTCAAATAAACATGTTGACTAGTAATTAGCTATTTCGGATAAGTTCTATCTACGGCACTTACGACGTTTGTATTCACGGCTGTTATCCCTCTCAGGGTAGTAGAATCTCTAATGTACTAAATTTATATTCTAGTAATTATGTATAAATATTTCATCGCGTCCATTTGATTTGGAGTGGTTATTGTAGCGTTAAACGGTAAGGGTCAATAATATGTAGGTAAATAGCTTATACTAATGTACCTATCTAGTTGATTGAAGTTTGTTATTAGATATCGTTCCGCTAGATATACGATCTATTTACGTCCTCTTGAATTTTTGACGCCATAGAAGGTTTGTCTTCTTTCAATTAGGTATAACTAGTCAATTTTCCTCATGTCTTTGTAATCCTAGCACTAATTGATTTAAATAATAATGGACTAACGTTAACGACGGACATAAAACCTTGAGCGAATTCTGAGCCGTTTCGTGTAGATGAGATGAATAAATGTAGTTTATTTTATCCAAAACAGATGGCGTTGTAATCAAAGGTTTCGAATTACGCCTCTAAGTTTGTAATGCTGATGTAAGAATATCCTGTCAAACGTAGATACAGGCCGTTCATTATAACTTGTCCCTTTCATACAATGTTGGCATTACTGACTATCAATGTAATGACAGTTGCCGCCATTACAGGTAAGTAAAATAGAAGTTGCCAGATCTCAAAATCGATACGAAAGGTACCCCCAATATATTATATTTGATTGGATGATGATGATAGTAAATAATTTGTGTTTTTTTTTGTTTTTGGGCATAACTCAAAACCTAAGGGGTCTAAAGTTAAACAAAAATAACCCTTTCAAGTGTGGGTCACCAAACCTGACCAGACTGTTATAGTAACGCCTATCAGTTTCTAGTCATTTATAAATGATATTAGGAATAGGATATATTGTTTACATTATAAAAGCTTATGTCTTTTTCTATAATCTATCTCATCTACCTTAATTTTTGGGATTTCCTGTTGGGAAAATTCTGGAATCCCCACTACTCAGGGCTACCAATTCCTGAACTAAGGGACTTTATAGTGAACGGACTGTAGTTGGTTTATCTGTCTACGCTGTCAAAATTTATATTGCTCACACAGTAATAATGTCGGTGTTGTTTTTGCTTAGGTTTTTTGTTTAAAGTACAAAGAGTAGTTTGCATTTTCAAAATCGTCTGTATGAGTACATACACGATAACCGCCCTTGCTGTGGATAAAGCAAGAGGTTCTTTCTGACTAAGTTCCTTGCAGTTTATACACAAAACCATCAACACCATACAACGCCATCTGTTAAAGCTCTGAGAACTATTTTAAATCGCCTCGTGGCCTAATTGCTTTAGCATGTAAGTGTAGCAGAAATAAATATGCGTAGCTTAGAAATATTGCAAATTGCAAATCAATGAATAACACCAATTAGTGTGTTAACATTTTCCTGCTAACTTTAAAAAAGTATTGCAAATTAGGCAATAAGAGGATCACATGAATTACTCTCTGTTTAGATTTGCAATGTATATCACACGTTAAACCTGCACGATGAGAAACAGCGCCGCTCTGCAATGCGACCTAGCTAGCCACACCAATATATAAAAGTGAAACGATGTCTGTTTGTTTGTTTGGGGAGCTTTCATGCCAAAACGGCTGATCCGATTTTGATGAAACTTTGTAAATAGGTATTGTTCATAGGATACTTTTTATCCCGGAAAATTGGAAGTTTCCACGGGAAATCTGGAAAATGACGATTACTCGCTGTAAGGAACTTTCCCTTGAAAAACTTTATCAAGATCGGTTCAGCCGTATAGTCGTCCAAAGATAATAAACAGACAGACTTTTTAATATTAGCGTGATTCGCAAGCTGGAGTTGATTGACTCAATTGATCTATATGAAAAAAGGACACCATGGGAAAGTCTGTTGACACTGACCCTGGACCAACGCAGATGTTTAGAACTTTATTAAAGTACACTTTATTGCCTACCATCATGGCGCATTCATGGTATTGTATCAGATTCGTTTCTACTGTACTCTCCCGTCCTTTGATAATCTTGTTTTACTATTTAAGTGTCACAACCATTTATGTACCTAATTACCTATGTAATAGAACTTACGTTCCTAGCGCTCTTAATTCTAATCAGTATTTTTTAAAGCAACCTTACTATGTTCATCAACTCAACTACCTATTATTATCTCCGTGGCCGTTGAGACACCAACTAGTGTGTACTTCAGTTTACTTTAATGTGACTAAGGCCATTTGTGTATTAACAAAGTAAACGTGTTTGTACCTAAACTATAGAAATATGAATAATGTGATAATAAAATTATTATTTACGTAATGTGATAATTAGCAATAACGAAGTAAGCCTAATTAGAGCTACGCTTTCTTTCCAAATGGTTTCCGAAACTTCTACACTGTGTTAATATTAGAAACGGAATATTTATCAAGCATTTTGTTTTTTAAGCTAATATTTACAACACTGTTTAGTATTTAAGAGTAGGGCGTTTGTTATTTAAAAAGTACACCAAAAAGCGCTTGTGCGGCGCTACCAGTTTCTCTGCGTAATTTTGGATGCGATGACCATTCGTCACATTAGCTATTTCGTCGCTATCTCTGATAGGTCACATAATACGTCACTTTGTGCATCTAGTCAGATTCCTTCACTCGTTTGATGCTGTGTTTCGACGCTTTCCCAACTCGTCCGACGCGTGTGTACAATGAGTAACAAAATAAAATTTTCTGTACAACATTTTATTATTTATCAAATCATTAGCATTAACTTGTTGTTACTAGAAAATAATGGTCTGATGACCGTTCGTCACACTAAGATGGCGACAAAGAAACAAATTAATGTAAATTGATCTTGAAAAAAAAAGGATAGAAATGAGTTTGTTTTTTTGCATTACTGTATATTGAAGAAATGCGTCGGACGAGTTGGAGGAAGAGTCGAAATAAAGCATGAAACGAGTAAAGGAAACTGACTAGATGCACAAAGTGACGTATTATGAATATTACCTATCAGGGATAGCGACGAAATAGCTAATATGACGAATGGTAATCGCATCCGTAATTTTCAATAGTGGGTATTTAGGTCAAAATCGCACGAGGCAAGCAGCGCTTCTTGGAATCAGCACCGTAGCTAGCCTGGCAATAAGACCATAAAATATTGTAATACCAAAGATTTAAAATCGCTTTTAAGCCGGTGAATCGGATTAAATAGACATGGTATCCTAAAAGTCACGCCCAAGGCTGATGCAACTGTGTTCAACGCATAGCCAACTGCATATTACTCCGTACTCTTAGACAGGCTTTTGACGAACGTTGCAATAAGAGCATTTGATTATCGCCATTTTGGCGCTGACAGCAGTAGTGAGGGTACACGGAACTAAAGTATTTGTACTATTATTTATTCTGTGACTTGACGTAAGCGTAATTGAAAATCTTTGCGTTAGGAGATGAGACATGTCAATTTTAGTTCCATGGACCCTCGGTGGGAGCGCTTTTAATCAGCATAGCAACTGCATATTTACTCCGTAAGTAGCAGGCAGGCTCTAGACGAACGAAGCAATGAGAGCATTTGATTATCGCCATTTTAGCGCTAATAGCAGCACATAGTTTGCAGTAGTGAGCGTCCACGGAACTAAGGTTTTTGTACTATTATTTATTTTGGGACTAACGTCAGGAGATGAAACAATGTCAATTTTAGTCCCATGGACGCACGGGGTTGTGCACAGACGAGAGATGTGGGGTCGTGACCCGTCCACCCACCGGCTTCACCCACTAGTGGTAGTGAGTGCACGGGTAATTCGCATTTACCTTTACCCCTCCACCCACTGCAATAGAGCTGGAAACAAATAAACGGTGGGGCGCTTTAAATCAGCACAAACGAAAGTACGGCAAAGCAAATCCATACAGATGAGTGGCTCAACGTCATTAGTAACTTGCTTGTTTTATTACATATGGCAACATTACATCTTCGATTACAGATTGTTAGAAATGTACATCATATATTTGTTTACTAGCTGCAGCTTTATCCGCGTAGTTATTATACTGCAAACCTCTGAATAGTATGTACAGTTAAGAAAAGAAAATATTATATACCTATGGAATGAGTATGAGATGGAAAAAGTATGATAAAATGTATACTATGAGTTATTGCACTAAAGTAGTTGATAAAACTCGGGCGTTACTTTGCGGAAATAAGCTTAGAAAATGATTCTCATAAAAGACATCGTAGTCACTTACTTGAGAACAATAATAGCTTAACATTAGTTTTTAATATTATTACGTCTTTCGGCTCATGAAGTCACAATAGTAGAAACCAAATAGTAATAGAAATAGTAGTAATCCAAATTTAAAATGAACACTGCATTAAAATAATTAAATTTCATCAATATCCGTTCAGCCGTCATTGAGCTGTAATAAACACATAATTACGCGTACCATGATAAAAGTTAGGATTTTATACAAAAACAGTGTCGCAGTAACCTACCTATATTTTGCAATAGATGCTTACTTACCTTCGGTGCCGTTCATAGTGACACTAAATAACATACAGAAATCGTGAAAATCTGCAGCGCCGCATAAACGTGGTAGAAGACTAGGTTATACGGAGACGAACGATCGAGATGGTTAGTACCATCAATGGTTCTACAGACAACTGGTTATTTTTCCGACAGATTTTAGACATTTATTTATGAAAGTCAATTTTGGAGTTTATATAAAAATAGAAGTTAAATCGAGTGTGTAAACTAGGTACATACATGTAAGAGATGAGTTGAATATTTTTAAAAGCAAGCTTTTATAGGTTCCGCATAATTACATGATTCGCTGAGCAGTTTTACTGATGAGGTTTTCCTTTGCGTAGGTAATGTTCTTCCTGACGCCATATCACGTCATGGATGGGAATAATAGGTTAGATTTACCTGTTTACACAACATTTAAAAGCGCTAGATCAGCGAGAGTGGATTTTAAATCGACTTGCACGATTTCTTTACGGACAGACCTGTTGAATAAACACGCTTGTAAAATTAATAAAACATGTGTGGCAAACTTTTGTTTGGATTTATCATTCATACTAATTACTATTATAGTATTACATAGTGTTTTAAATGGATATGAGAAAATGAAACAATAAAGATATTATAAAAAAGACGCAGTTTTTTTAAATCCCCAAGTTTCCAAAGTAGGTATTAGGCGTAGTCTTAGAGAGAGTATCAATAGTAAAGGGTCTTTACAAGAACTTTAAAAAAAAAACTACGTTTGTTTTAATATACATATGAACATACATTATCTGTGGTATATAATTTCGTTCAAATGGCTCTACGGCTCCGCTGTAGGAGGCACATCCTAGTGGACCAATTTTGGATGACATCTTCGCAGAAATTAAGCCCAATTTCATGAAGAACGCGAGTTATGTTGGGCTTCAGGACGGCAAGCGTCTGTAGTTTGTCTGCATAGACCAGAGATTTCACGTAGCACCACAGAAAATAGTCGAGCGGTGATCCCGCCGTTCCAAAATCTACACTAAACATTGAGTTTTTCGGAGTGTAGAGGCACCTCATCTGATGAATCTCCCGTGGATTTAAGTTTCAAATCCAGCAATTTCGCTTATTTACGAAGCCACTTAACAAGAAATGAGCCTCATCACTGAAGATATTTGCCGTGGCGGTCTCGGCTTAGAATAAGACTCAATCCTCCCGTGGATGTCGTAAGAGGCGACTAAGGGAATACACCGGAAGATGGGCAGCAGCGTCCCCCCCTCACAATATGATAGATACACCGCAAAGACGGCCCCTAATCCCCGGCGACTCCGTTATTCCTGGCACCATCTCAGGAAGTCGGTGGCACAAAGATCGGTCGTCATGGCGCTCTTTGGAGGAGGCCTATGTTCAGCAGTGGACTTTTAAAGGTTGAAATGATGATGATGACTGAAGATCATAAATTGGACGCCCCCCCCCCCTAATTATTTACCGAATAAAATGAATGAATAAATATAATGGAAAATGAGAACTTTCTGAAATCAAATTTTAGAGTTAACGAAGCTTCCGAGCTTTTTTCGGCGAAAAATCGTTGATGATTTCGCTGAAATCCAGTTCCCGCAGTAAATCACTTTCAATGCTTAAGAACGATAGCTTTGATAGACGGTTTTGTCCCAACTAGGTTCGCAGCCTATTTTTATAATTTTCATTTTTGAAAATGAGTGCTATTCGACACCATCAAAACCAAATACATTTTCAATGCAATTTCGAAAATGTAGATCTGAAAATTTGATCTTCTTGAGAATTTAGTAGTAAAATAGCTCCGGTGATTGGTCTTTTCCATAATCATTTTTGTACACGTTGATCATTCAAAGATACAAATTTAACCAACTCATTACCAAGACTGGGTTCTAAATCATCCTTGTTCACTTTCACCAATGCCTCCGTTGCAGCGTGCAAATATTCAGTATCTATCTTCTCAATTTGATAAAGAAATCCTAATCTCGAACATACAGCCCCCACTGATCCATTGGGAAACTCAGGTGTTATCAGGGCCATTATAGATTTTGTCATTTTACTGAAAAAATGATGCCCCGGATGCCCTCCGCTAAATCCGGGCCTGTGACTGCCCTCGTCAGTGTTTCCAGTAAAATATAACCCAGGTGTGTTCAAGTCAAGTGAAAGAGTGAATAGGTATCTAGCTACACCTTCGACCACATCATCGCTTTCCATCAGGTGGTGAAACGTGGCCTAGTCCGTAATAATTTAATCATAATAAAAAAAAACATACCTTTTTATACAAAATTGTGTATTGTACATAAATTAAAATTAGATAATATGATCGTTAACATTTCATTGCTCGTGACTGTACTTACATGCTCGGTGTGTCAGTGTGCGGTCTCCGTTAGAGGAGGATAGGGATAGATATACAAAACAAAAAATAGCTTATAAAGTGCATGTAATATTTACTAGTATTATTTATAATTTTAATAACATAACAATAGTGGTTTCGTATATTTGGAACACGGATGGCCTAGCTTCTGACAATAATTTTATAATCGACGGTTGAAATTCGACGCTTTACGATATGCGCCCGCGCTGATATAGAAACTAGATTAGGTACCTGAACACGACATATTTTTAAATGCATCAAACTTAAAAACTATGAAGTAATTATTGCAATGTCCAATAAACCGGAATAAAACAAATCAATCAAAGTTTCAATATCTCTGCTACTTATGGTTAAAAAAACCTTGGCGTTACATCCATTCTTATCATATCATTTATTTACAAAAATATCAAATAAATATCAATAGTATTCACATATCAACTTAATAAGCTTTAAATCAATACTTCTTCCATTTTTTTTTCTAAATCATTAGGTGTTAAACAAGCTGAAGTTCAACATTGTTTTCTCTCAGATTGTTTTCAGCAGATATTGCCGCCAAAATCTGCGCAAATACATTAAAACGTATAATTTATTGCATCGGATAACCGACAAACAAGTGAATATTTAGTATATCACTGTTTAATTTCCTCGCAATTGAAGTGAAAAGCAGAGTGTATATATAACTCGTGCATAGCATTTTATCCTCTAGTTCAATATCTATCCTCGCCTTCGGCTCGGGCGGATGTCTCGGATAAAATGGCTATATTACATACATCGTCGTAGTGACGACTTGCCTACAATATAAATATTTTCTAGGTTAGCATTTAGGTTAAAATAAAATAAATATCGAAGCACAAATAAAGTAGAGGATTGGGCGCATAAACATTAAAAATCTACATTCAATAAATGTAAAATTTAGTTAATTAGTTTAAATTAAGTAGTTACGCTGCAGAGTTTAAATGGATTGGGACTTTTGGTGGAAGTTAAATATTTCGCTAATAACATCCCCGTGCTATACCAAAACATAGTGTTAACAGATTAGATAAAGGCTACACTTGGTTGAGGAATTAGAAGATTCCAATCTTCAGGCACTTAGTGAGTAAGAAACATGGCTATCCAAAGGCAAATTAAATCTACGTCCAACTATCGGCATACACCTCGCGTCATCGTACAGTCGTCGCCAAAACTACGAAGGAGACGTGTGCAGGAAGGATTAGGAATTACCCGTGCACCCACTAGTGGGTGAAGCTGGTGGGTAATAATATTGTCAGGTCAAATTCATACTCGTGCGCTTTTGAGGTACCAGTTTTGAATTTACTTTTGTGTAGAAATGGCCAAATAGTGGAAGGGCGACTGAAATATTGTATGGTGCCTATGTTACAATAATAGTAAATTAAAGAAGTCGGAATGTAATGATTGGTGGTGATTTAAAGGGTCGGCGGAGGATTAACTGTCCATAAACAAACGTAATACCAAAATCATTTGTAATTTATTCATATTTCCACCATGTTTTCAATTTTCTTCGTTATTACAACAAGTATTTACAATGGACGCACGATTTACAAAAGCAAGCAGCAGCGATTTACCCAAACTGATGAGTGTGTGTTGATGTGTAACTGGGAATGTTATTTGCATACAACAGTCATTACTGCTCAGCAGAATCCAAACTGATGAGTGTGTGTTGATGTGTAACTGGGAATGTTATTTGCATACAACAGTCATTACTGCTCAGCAGAATTCCGAAATATCAAAACTTCAATGTAAGTATACAACTATGCATAATTTGTACTTAAAATTTGAATTAACAGGTATATAATATTCCTTAATATTAAATGATTTATTATTGTTTATGAGGTTAGATTTCAGAAGAAACTCTTTTTAGTGATCTTATGGTTTTCAATTAGTGCTAATGTACCTAATACATAGTGCACTCTTTTTTCACATTTACTTATGAAATGAACGACAATTTTTTATTCCATTGTATCGTATTGAGTCAATACGATACAATGGAATAAAAACTTGTATTAAAATCACAAAAATGTTTTCGAAAATTTGTTGATAGCACTTGCAGGGTGTCCATTGAAAATTCTAAAATAAATCCCTGACTTTCCCTGACCATTTTACCAAATTTCCCTGACCAACCATGTTCATTTTATAGTAAGTTTTTCATAATTTTTCATTAAATAACGAAAACTAATGTTATCTAAATAATGAATCATTTCTTATCCTTCATATATTGTTATTTATTTTATTATCGGACTTATTTTAAAATAAAATCTTCAATAAAATTCCAATTCACAAAATGATAAGACACCATCATAAACAGGAAGCGAAAACTTTCTGATATATTTATTTGTGTAATAATGAAACATGATTATTCCAAATCACATAACAAATCATCATCATCATCAGCCTTTTACTGTTCACAGGACTGGCCTTAGTAATCAGCTTATAAATCAGCGCCCCTTTTTTATTTGAATATTTTGAACTACTTCTATACTTTTATATGTGAACAGTAAGAATGTTTATGATCGATTTTCTATGTGCGCATAACATGTATTTTACCAAGAAGGCGCGAGCGAAGCGAGCGCTAACATTTTCAGCTCCTTATATTTTTATTAGTTATGTGAAAAAACGAACTGCTGTTTGTTTCGCAAAGCGTGACGTCACATTTGCCGCCATGACAGTTTGGAGCGTTATGGTGGAAGTAATAAATGGGTTTATAGTAGTGATGCAACGAATACGAATATTCGTATTCGCCGAATAGTAGACATTTGCCGAATATTCGTATTCGGCGAATACTAATACGAATATTTAAAAACTAATATTTTACGTACAAACGCAACTCTAATTACTGGCAGACTTGAAAAACGCGCGTGTAAAAATATGCACGTGTGCAGAGGGCCTTAACCGCAACGACGACGCAACGGGGGACTCCCCGGCCATAGTTTGTACAGTACCGCAGATCCGGAAGTTTCCCTATCATTACAATTTATAATTACATTATCGCCTTAAACCAAAAATCTACAAATTTTATGTTTTTTAAATAAAAATTTGCCTGTTGTAAATTTTAATTATTAGAAGAATAGAAATTTATCAAATAAATTAGTCTTTTATTACCATGGCGAGATATTCGTATTCGTATTCGCCGAATAGTAGGTTTGATATCCGTATTCGTAAAAGTACTATTCGTTGCATCACTAGTTTATAGAAATGCAAAATACATCGTGTAAATGTTTGTTTTTTGTTGATATCTTTATATTTTGGGTAAAAATAATACATTTAAGGAAAATATTTACCACTTTTAAAAAAAATGTAAACTAGCCTAATTACAAATGGTATTACGTATATATGGGCAATTCATTGTCCTCCGACCGAAAGAACATATAACCGACAGCGCGATCTCTCAAATTATTATCTCACTCAAAACAGGCTAAATTTTCGTCTGTTAGTACGACAGCCCACACGAGATACCTAAAAAAACGAACTCAAAGTGCATTGATTTTATTTTGCGAATTATATATAGGTAATTATTTATTACACATCAAAAATAACTTAGTAACAGTCGCCGAAAATTTTAAAGACATGTTGTGAGCATAGTTTTCCGATCGCACAGGTGCTATGCAGTGTGTTGTCTGGTAGTTTACCGAAAATCGATTATTTTATTATATAAATATTACCAGCTTCATAACTAAACTATACTAGATAGATTGAAAGTCAATCATAAAACCTGAAAATACTTTTCATGGATACTTTTATTCATTTTATCTACACTCATTTCGTAAAATCCTTATTGTGAACTCAAAAATGGTGGCATAATGTCATACAATTACGCATGGCACGTCTCTACTAAGAAAAAAGATTACATTATAATTTAAATTTGAATTACATATTTTTTGAACTAAACAATGTTAATATATATTTTTTATCCCATAAAAGCACCGGTTTGACTTTGACTCCACCTGCCATCACGGAAACAGCAACGAACATGACGAACGAGCTTTTACCAGTAAAATCAAGAAAATATTACGACAAATATTTTTTAAATTAAAAGTAAGCATGAGTGTAGATAAAATAGTGTATGAAACGGCATATAACTAGGTATTAAAACAGTGATAGTAACTTTTAAACTTTCTTTTAAACGAGACAAAATCGCGCTGTATTTTTTTATTTTTTTGTTTCTTCTCGTGACCATGATCAATGCAACTTGATCGAAACGTCGAGGTAAATAAAAATTAAGTTTTCAGCACGATTAAGTCCTGTTTAAATATATAACTATGTACTCGAGTGATACTATTAAAAAACTTGCCGTAGGCAATGCCTTTGTTCGTACATTATATTATGCAAAACCAAAACAACAAATTAATTTTAAAAGTATATTATTTAAAAAATCGGTCCGCAATTGACGGATATATCGACCGAAATATATAAAAAAAACATACATACATACATACATCCGAACATATAACCGTCTCCTTTTCTGAAGTCGATTAAAATGGTTTACACCTAAACTGAAATATTAAAACTTTATTTATGAACAATTGCTGTTTTTAGTTTGTTGTCGAACCATAATTCGTCGAGTAGTCCGCAGACAGTAATTATTATTATTTCGTGTACGCGCAGTCCGGCTCCGTGCCAAATATTCGCGTGTAAAGTTAAAAAAGGGCGGACGAATAAAATGACCACTAAACCGACCCCGAAACAAACCTCAATAATCTTAGAGGCGATCCGACAAAAGTAGCAAGCTCGTCAAAAAAATGCTATTTTGATCAGCGAATTAATAAAAACATAATTCAAAACTTAATAATATGAAAATATGCATAGGAATAATAAAAAAACGCGAGAGCTGCGAGCCCTTAAATATTGAGCTATTTCTGTTAATGTAGAAAACGAACCAAATTTTTATTTATATTTATAGCAGTTAACGCGTGCTTAGCGAGAACATATCTAACAATTTTCTAAAGTAAAAATTTGGATTACGCACTTGATTCGAACCCATGCCTCTGCGTGGCACATGCCTCCAACCAATTTGGCTTCCGTGACCACTGCATCATTATCCAATTTTTCTCTTAGTTTCTAAATCCGTCTTACGGGGACTGTAACGCTATCTATTGGTAGTATTTTACTAACCAGCCGAACACTGCTAATATTGATTACCTTCGTGTCGGAAAGATAACGCCTCGCTATTGTATTTCTTTTTTACAATCATAACAATAATTTCAAATTCTTAAAACTGTTTTTGTAGCCCCGTTTCACATTTCGTACACCCCCATTTTTTTCTCGGTGACATGTGCTTGTGGCCCTTGCAAGTCGAAATCGATCACTGGGGGCTTGATGTAGACCACTTCGGGAACTATGGTCTAATGTGAAAATTTAAAAGGTAATTCATTATAAAGGGTAATCTGGAAGATGTTACTTTATATGTGCTTCAACCTAGCATTTATCTCCATAGAAACGAAAGTTGTGATTGTAGTACCTGACCAACTTGATTTCAGCATTGTTAGCACTAAAAGATATACGAATATTTCCAAAGCGTGTTAGTGTAGCTCCATTTTATTAGGATAACTCTGAGACCACATTTGAAAGGGTAATTTCCTTTTCAAACTCAAAGCGTACTTAGTTTACCTAATTTAATTGGTTTGATCTATTTATATTTACGTTTTTCTCCTTGTTCACGAGATGGTAAGTTTTGACTTGTAAAAGTGCTATTAATTTGGCTATTTACAATAAAACACTTAAAATTTATTCTTAACCTGTCGGCTATCGGTAGCCGGTACGGGATATTTGAGGTTATTTTTGCAAGTTTTGCAAAAAAAAAAAAAAAATTTTTCTATTCTTTAGTTCATTTACCTTCCTCAAATACAGATGTTGTGTATGGCAAATCTTTTAATAATTCTTTATTTAAAAAATAGCCCAAGAACTCCTAAAACGCACTCGTCCACAGGTTAAAAAAACTGCAGAACTTTAAAAGTTATCTGATCTGTAAGGAGCGTGGTGATCGCAAGACATACAAATCGTGTTCACAAAATGACTTTGAGTTTGATTAATTCATATCCGAAATAGTGCAAAGGATTTTAAACTGTCATGGTCACATTGGCATTGTCATAAGAAAAGTCTAGAATAAGATAAATAAAATACATGATAAACATCCCGTTTCTTATGACAATGCTAGGGCCAAAGTATGTTTGTATAGAGCGCGCTCGCGAATCGCGTTAATATAACGGTAACTCGCCTTCGTTAGGTATATGACATATATTATAAGGATAAATCATAATAGAATGTGTAACGGTGTGTGCGCCGAGCTTGTACTATTATTTATTTTGTGGCCGAACAAGCAATGGAGTAGCAGTCAAATTGGGTTCGGACATAAGTATCACATCATGTAGTTTTGACTAGAAAATGATTGCAGTTTGTGATTGATCCACTATCAGCCATCAACAGGTGGTCCCAAATATACCATAGATACCTCAGTGTTTCCATATACGGCGGACACAGTAGGATATAGTTTCTTGTTGGGAAGGCCTGTAAAAGAACAGAAAGAACAGGCTGTCATTTTATTTTACAGGATAATAACTCTGAAAGTCATTAACACTTTCACTGCTGAATTTAAAAAGCAAGTCTAGCTCCGGGTGCTGACGATGACGTCACTGGGCTAAACTCCCGTCTAAAATCACGCTGAGCGTGTTTTGCCGCACTGCCGTCGCGCTTTCAAAAACACAACATATGTGTTTTCAGCAGTGAGCGAGTTACGCTCAGTACCTTGCAAAGACTATCGTAAAAGAAGCTCAATCACTTGGTATCAAATATCAATAATTAGTATGCTATAAATGAATTCATATTTAAGATAGATTTTAAGAGGAAATGCACAACTCGGATAGTATTATTATTGGTTCAAAATGTACATAACACCAAAATACTAATAACTATAATTAAGTCCAGAATAAAACACCATAATAAAATAAAATAAGCGACCTTAAATACAGTTAAGATCAACTCGCGTGGAAACAGTGAAACAAAAATAAAAATGTATGATAAAACAAATTACTGATAATGTAGGTATTATACTCGTAGGTATTAGAGATAATCTAATCTTAGAATGAACACTCCTCCAGTAAACTTGTTTCAAAGTGAGAGACGAAATATTTATTGCACTCTTTACTTGTGTGCGTGCGGCAATTTTACTGTAAACTTGGACGCGTCCGCGTAGTTAGACGTCAACTAATCGTGCGATCAATCGCATGGAACTGATGGAATGACACGTCCGCTCTCCTAGACGAAGGAGAATTCAAAATAGTCCGAAACTGGTCGGAGCATTTCCGATCTTCTTTTTCGTGTGTTTTAAGCCGTTTTATTTATAATTTTAATACGTCCGCTCTGTCGTGCGTACACGTAATTTATGCACTAATTGACCATCAGATCCGGACGTAAGGGTGCGTTAGCATTATTTCTATGACTGATTAATCAATGACGACAACCAATTTGTGTGTATTGCATCTTTACACCTATTTTGCATGTGAGCGTGATCTCTTTGGAGGGGCATTCAGTTTTCGACTAGACAATCTCTACCTACCAACGTTTTTTTATTTTATTTCTAAACTATTTTATTTGACTATATTCTAGCATACAATATTTAAAATAAACACCAAACAGATGTAAGATTAAATTCAGCAGAGACTTACATCTGAATGCAACTCCTAAAAATTCATAATTTCTTTCAAATGACAATGTTTTGTTTTCACAGTCTAGTATGACTCTTATCCTCTCTCCAACCTGTCAATTAAACATTTTTTATTAGTGGGTTGTAGTAAACATTGGTAGGGAAGAAGTTTTTTTAAAGGGATCTTTATAGCAGTTAATTTTCTTCATATCAGAGTTTCTCCGTAAGTTCACAACTATAATCTGCGACAGAAATATTAGCAATAAAGTGCATTGACCCCACTAAGAGCAAACGGGTGTAACTTAAGTTTTACCACAGAATAAATAATAGTATAAGTACAGAAGGATAACTGAGTAAAGTCATTTAAATACATAGCAAATCTCGCTAAAACGCAATAAAGTGCAATTTAACTCGCACAGCGCTGCAAGCTTTCAATTATATTTACCTAAAAGGCGCTCATCCATTGCATGCAGGCTAGAATGTACCGTATCACAACGCGCGAGAGCTTCCATTGCTCTAATCGTTTCAGAATCGCTCTGTCACTTTTACGCTCGGTAGGGTTGTATCAAGATATGACTAGGTACTTGTGCTAGTAATTATTCTGTGATATAAATTATATCACAGAATAATTCCTTAATTATATCATATAATATGACTTAGATATTGTAACCGAATAAA
Organism: Alsophila aescularia; assembly: GCA_946251855.1. Taxonomy (NCBI): domain Eukaryota; kingdom Metazoa; phylum Arthropoda; class Insecta; order Lepidoptera; family Geometridae; genus Alsophila; species Alsophila aescularia. The sequence goes on from OX276375.1 coordinate 52,458,384, forward strand.
CAATTATGTAAAATTGTATTATTTTATTACTTATTGTTATAAATGTTGATAGTTCTATTAACTACATATAATGACATGCTTATCAGAATAGACCTAGTACCTCATTATTTGATTATATCATAATAGGTTACATTTTGATGAATAAAAGGTGCCTGTCTGACTTCAATGCTTAATAATGAATGAAAAAGAAATGGCTTAATAAAATGTCGGTATGTAGGTATTTAACGAGTTTTGTCAGACCGAATGCTATGCAGTACCTTCTAGGTTCTCCTTGGTATTCATAATTAAGAAAAGAATAAAATTTGACAAAAACTTTACGTAAGTTTACGTAAGTAGGTACTTTATCATTGAGCACACGGCGCGCGACTCATCGAGCGCACGCTTGATACTCTACTGAATGAACCCAAATATTACGGCCCCGAAGTTTAGGTATAATATTTGTACTTGTTGCGGAGTGCGACCGCCCTGGTTTTACACAAAAAATAACATTATATCATCGATTTTTATTTCAATTCTACATAGCACATACTACATAGAATAATTCTACGTAGTACATACTAGAACACAAAAAAAAAATGAACAAAATAAAAAATATGTAGCTTTCTTCCGCCAAAATTGTTAGACAGACAAATGATAACTGGTAAAAATAAATTAAAGTAAAATATTATAAATACACAACAAAAAACATATACCTCAATCCAAATACCAAATGTCTGACATCAATACGACACGTGTTTCGCCTCTGCACGAGGCATCTTCAGGTGATGTTGACTCGTCGAGTGCTGGACTGAGAGTGACTAAGCAATGGTGAAAAAAATCCCTTATATAGGCAACGCGCCTGAGCCAGTGCGTCTGCACTACTGCATCGACGCGAACCAGTCTGAGCCGGAATGATCTCACAAGGTCGCGCCACTATTGCACTACATTTACGATTACGTCATCGCCGCCTGTTACTTGTGACGCATTTCCAGTGAAAATACGCAACAAAGGTGATGAAACTAAGTTGGTTTGGTCGTTCAACAATGCAGTAGTGCAGACGCACTGGCTCAGGCGCGTTGCCTATATAAGGGATTTTTTTCACCATAGCTTAGTCACTCTCAGTCCAGCACTCGACGAGTCAACATCACCTGAAGATGCCTCGTGCAGAGGCGAAACACGTGTCGTATTGATGTCAGACGTTTGGTATTTGGATTGAGGTATATGTTTTTTGTTGTGTATTTATAATATTTTACTTTTGTTTATTTTTATCATTTGTCTGACTAACAATTTTGGCGGAAGTAAGCTACATATTTTTTATTTTGTTCATTTTAAATATGGATTTCCGCAAAGTAACGCCTGATTCTATCAACTACTAGAACACAGTTAATTTGTTTATATGTCTCATTTGATAATTTACTTTGGGATTGTTAATGGATGTTAATTGGATATTGTCGAGTAGGTGGTGTGAAAATAAATTTAGAGCATTATAACAAATTTTGTTATGCTTACAAAACTACTTCCTAAAAATAACACAAGAGGCGAGTTATGCCATTTCGTCCCAAACACTTTGTTACGTCAGACAGCAGGGATGCGTCACCTTTGGACCGCCAATGACAGTGCCTTGGGTAGTTCGTAAAATTCTTAACCTTTTTGTTGAATTTTAGTATTTGAATCTGTTACACTGTAGGATATTATTTTTATGTTTTATAATCTCACCAAATTTATTTACGAATGCATACTATTTTATTATATGTAAGTATTTTTTTAGACATGTACTTGTGGTTTTAAAAAGAAGATTTTAAAACACATGGAGTGAGAGAATTGTTGTCGGTGACAATGTGGATTCAGAACAAGCCGGTTCATCCAGCAAGCGGTCACGTCATAATTAATATAAATCAATAATATAAATTAACGTTAAGGTGCCGGAAGTTCTAACTAATGTAGCTGAATGCAATTAAGTATTTTATTTTCAATATTTTTCTCATAGTTCTATCCAAAAAATATAGTAGACATAATATTATTTAATTATCATTTACATGTACCTCTTTTGGAGCTCCTCTCTTAACTCAGAAAAAAAAACAGTCGGGGAACAAGAGATTATCATAAATACATACAAATTTATAACAAATACTTGGCCAAAAGATACATTTCCTTCAAACAAAAAATTATAGATAAAACTTCAGAGATAGTTGGAGTCAGCAAGAGAACTATCTATCGCATCTTGGAGAGATCAGAGATACACCTGCAGTATTAAAACGGAATAGCCCAAAAAAATAAATAAAAGATAATTGATAAGTTGAACAGTTTTGAAAAATCGGCCATATGGATGAAATTGCATCAGTTTATTCTTGCAGGGGAACTGTGTACCAACTCTGAATAAAATTTTACATAGGAACTTCATAGATGCATTACTTTAATACATTTGAGCGTTATCTCTATTTTTCGCTAGCTAATAATAGCTAGCGAAACAGTAACATTACTATGTACCCGAACATAGGAATGTTTAGATACTAAATATTTAACAATATATTATGGTGGTACCTACCTACGCGACCTCCTGTAAAACTAAAATAATTCCTGTCATAAAAGGTTCAATTACCGAAAGTTCAATGCACTTTATTGCCAAATATATCATCATATCATAGACTGACTGCATCATCACATAAGCAGATAATAAAAATTGTACTCACTTGGTATTTGGGGCAATTATTAAGCATAGGATAATGTCCTTGAGTATCTCCATTGTGTAACAAGTGGTTATCAACTAAATTCCATCCCCAGCTTTGTTGATCTGAGCCTAGTAGACCAACATACCCCTGACACTGTAGAGCAGCTTCTTTGGTAGATATCCCAACGACTGCCACAGTCCCCAGTGGCCCTTCCCAAACTACTTCCCATGCGTGACGGCCATAACGAAAACCAACTTTCGCTCTGCATGCGTCGGTGCTTTGTGCAACTGGATTTCTGAAATAAACAAATAATGGAAGGACTTTAGAACATATGTACTTATGGAGGGGAGGGGAGGAGTGGGGGAGGGGGGGCTGTGCGAGATGTGCGAGGATAGTGCCGCTGCCGCGGCACTATCCTCGCACATTGTTTTGTTGCAGTTCTAAACTAGTGTTTGGGGCCACAATATTATATAAGTTACTTTTTTAGAGCATCACCAGCCGCTACCACGGCTGTTAAATAAGTAGCGTAGTAAATAAGGTAAATAATAAAGAACATACTTCAAAAAAGTTGATAGTTTCAGTAGTTAAGGAAAAATGAAATAAATACAGACACTGAATTTGCATTATAGTTAACAAGTTCACGGACACTTAGTCACACGTGTTTGCCACATGTATTTTCTATAGAAAATATGGACCTTTTATAGCATCTGATATCCCACTTCATATTTATTATAGTTCAGGGATGACATAACTGCTACAGCAATCCAATTTGCATCCATGAATAATTCTTCTTTTTATAGTATGTTAACACAAATATAAAATATATAGCCTATGACACACACACAGCGAAAAAAAAAACTATCACAGTGTTTAGTTAGACTGTAAAACATAATACAGAATACCGAAATAATATTACCACTTTTGTTCTAGTCGGGTAAATAAATATGTATTTCATAAACAATTGGTAATATTATCATAGTGTTGTCACATGTCACATCTGTTACCTACTCTATGACTTGCACCTACAACTAGAGGCCGGAGGAGATACAACAACACTAGTTATTAATTTATAAAAATAATATGTGTTAAGCATATTTTATTCCACGTTGAGTAGACTCACAGGTGACTCGGTGTTTTTATTTGTTATTATACAATTATTTTTCCAATATCTCAGCACAAAGGAAGGCAAATTTTTGACTGAGGTCAGGCGCATCAAGATGTTACGAGAGTGTGGCACAGACTAATTGAAAACATGTGTGTGCACTTTAACTCATCTCTCAAAAGAACCGGTAAGGATGTTAGCTCTAGTCGTACATTCTAAACACCTTTTCTAAAGACGAGCCCAAAGAATAACATTAGCTACCTATTATGAATGAATGAAAATAAAAAGAAAATGAATGAATGAATTTTGAACATACATAGTACATATTATTACTTTGTTTCATATTGAAATGAGGCAGGGAAGACTCAAATAATATCGTACCTGTGAAGCGTAAATCCATTTGGTTTTATGTATATATTCCTGGAGCAGTCGTGCGAGTTCCATGCGTGGTAGAAGGCTCTAAGCTTTGTTTTGTATGTTGAAACAGAAGACAATAAATCAGACTTTATCACTTCCTCCGGCAATCGTTTCATACAGTGTACTCTCCAAACATCATTGTTTTCGTCTGTAAGGACCCTAAACCAAGATTTGCACACTACAGAACAGTTTCGAATGTCAGCAAGATCGAGATACGAAAATATATTTTCTAAAACATGGTCAGGTACAAGTTCTGCAATAACATAGCGTTTGCGTAAGTGAAGTTCGTTCATTTTATAATAAATCCTCATTGAGATGTTAACATTTGCAGATAAATGTAAAAAAATACATTATTGAATAATTTTTTTTAATTAATTTGTACACACAGCCAGCCACACAATAGCAAGAAGGGAAGGATGGGGGAGAAGGGGGGGTGTTATGTTACATCTGTATGTCAATGTCACAATACCAAACAAGGGTGCATTCCGATTCACGATAATATCGCTGTGAGCGATCACAATGCTAATTTGCGTACCGATTTAGTGCCCCAATTACAGAACATGGCTACAATCGGATTATCTCTTTTTTCATAGCAAAATCGACTCTATCGCAACGCATTATTGAATTTCACGGCTTGAAACCGTCATGATCAACATTACGTAATCGCAGTGCTGATATCGCGCTCACGGCAGTTGATTCGGAACGCTCGTGAGCGTGATTACAAGATCACAACAACATAACCTCAAAATTTGCTCAAAATACAAAGTATTACTCGTGTGCAAAGTAGTCTGTCTAAAAATTGGTCAATTGTCTGTAGTAATATTTGGAAAACTGTACGAAAATCACACATAACTGAATTCAAACAACAGTTTTCTTTGTAAACAACCATCAGTCTGTCACTTTGACAGTAGCGCTCACGGTGATATCGGTTTGGGGCATGGTCGGTGTAATCTCAAAATGGCGGATGTAATGACGTAATCCATGATGTCACAAGGGATATCGTTGTTGCGCTCACGATGACTCGGTACGCGTTTTAGCGCGATAATATCGATTTTATCGATATTTGCGCGTCTCGGAATGCACCCCAAGTGTCCTGGCGTCCACAGAGCACAAACAAAAGGCATAAATAAATGGCATTCCCCAGGGAAGGAGATTAGAAATGTTTGGTGCTGTTAGACTCTTTTGGCCTCTACAGCTTCACCAGAAACGGGAAGGGACGGGCAGGGTGGGGGGGGGGGGGGGGGTTTAGAGCGCTCCGCCTTGTATGCCTTGAAAGGTCCAAGAATAACGCTGTCTAGCGATGCCGATATTGGTGACTGGCGGCACCGCGCCCCACACCATGTCCATAAGCACAGACTACTTTTAAAAATACTACGTATGCCATACAAAGACAGTAAGAAAATAAATGTCTGTATGCCATGAGCATGTTGGAGAGTTGCTGCTACAGCGGCCGGACGAATATCCTGTGTCCGTATTACGTAACTTTAAAAGTTACGTAATACGGACACAGGATATTCGTACAATTTCAATCTAAAGTTATTAGTTTGTTGCGATTACGCAACTTGTCTTTCTATACTTTAATGCCTTTTTAATCAACAGTTAACAATTTAAAGTTGTCACTTACCGATTAACAATAACTATATATACTGAAAATATCACTGCAACCGATATTATCAGTACTTATGTGCAGGGGCGTATATCAAAGAGTATATAAATACTACGTAAGGCGTATATAATGATAATTTGGCGCTCCAGGCCTAAAAAGTTTGCCACACTATTAAATACAGAAAAAACCGGACAAGTGCGAGTTAAATGCGCGTGGAGAGGGTTCCATACGATGAATATTTATCTCACAATATTGAGATTTGCCGTGGTGGTCTCTGCTTAGAATAAAACCCCTCCCAATCCTCCCGTGGATTTCGTAAGAGGCGACTATGGGAATAAACGCCGGAAGATGGGCAGCAGCGTCCTCCGAGCACAAATTTGTAACATCGCGGTCACCAAACCGCCTGCCAAGCGTGGTACCCAATATGATAGACACACCGCAAAGACGGCCCCCAGTCCCCGGTGGCTCCGTTATTCCTGGCACCGGTAGCAGCCACGGTAACGGCGGAGCAGGGGGTGCTAAGAATCCCCGGCAGAGACCCAGCTACCAACCCTCACGATCTCTGGACCTGGCAACTTATAACGCAAGCACCTTGAGGACCGATGAAAATGTGATAGAGCTGGAAGAAGTAGTAAGTAAGTTGCGCTGGGGTATTATAGGGTTATCAGAAGTCCGAAGAGAGGGAGACGATACGATGACCCTCAATTCCGGCACCTTACTCTATTACTGGGAGGGCGACTAGCAGTCCCAACACGGTGTCGGGTTTCTCATCCACAAGTCCCTCGTCAACAACATTGTGAAGATCGAAAGCGTTTCGAGCAGGGTGGGGTGGTATACCTAATACTTAGAATTACCGAACGGTATTCGTTGAAGGTTATACAGGTGTACGCCCCACACTCGAAGCGTCTGGACGATGAAGTGGAGGCTATGTATGACGACATTTCTAATGCCATGCATGTCCCGAAAACACACTTCACAGTGGTGATGGGGGACTTCAACGCATGGCTGGGCATGAGGAATGGCGATGAACTGAGAGTGGGGCAGTTTGGATTTGGACAGCGGAACCAAAGCGGTCAGCGATTGGTCGACTTCATGGAGAAGGAGAGACTCTTTATGATGAACTCCTTTTTCAAGAAGCGACCGTCCAGGAAATGGACGTGGATGCACGCCGGTGGTTATAAAGACGAGATGGATTTCATTTTGACGACCAATAAGCATATATTCAACGATGTCTCTGTGATCAACAGGGTTAAGACTGGCAGTAATCACCGCATGGTAAGACGCTCATTGAATATCAACGTAAAGCTGGAGAGGTCTCGTTTGATGGGATCTACTCTTCGCCCAAGTCCTGGCCAAATCCAAAACCCTGAGAGCTTTCAGTTGGGGCTCCAAAATCGCTTCCAAATCCTCACCGAATACGATACAGTGGATGAACTAAACAACGTTTGACCCGACATTATACCGAAGATATCTCGGACGTCAGCCTATACGAGATCAGAATTGCTCTCAAACAACAAAGAACAACAAGGCACCAGGGGAGGACGGAATAACGACAGAACTACTGAAAGTACAGGTGTGCCACCGGTACTTACAGTCCTTTAGAAGCTGTTTAACTCCGTCATCCTCGAGGGTACTACTCCAGAGGCGTGGCACAGGAGCGTAGTGGTTTTGTTCTTTAAGAAAGGTGATAAAACCCTCTTGAAGAATTATAGGCCCATTTTGCTGCTGAGCCACTTGACAACTTTCAGCCTCCCGAACAAGCTGGATTCCGGAAAGGCTTTAGCACCGTAGACCACATCCATACGCTCTGGCAGATTATACAGAAGACCGAAGAGTATAATCGGCCACTATGTCTAGCGTTTGTGGACTACGAGAAAGCCTTTGATTCAGTCGAGACCTACAGTCATTACAGCGTTGATTCCTGCGGGATATGAGTCTAAAGTTATGTTAATTTGAAAGGAATAAAAATAGCACATCCGTTTATAAAACGGTACCGCAAATTCGACGTACATGCCACAAGGCACAGTGGCACAGCGAAAGTGGTGTCTGGCCTGCAACCTAGAGGCACACGGATTGAATCCACGCTCCGCTTTAAATGTTTTGCCTCAATTTTTATAAGCATTTACATATTTTATGCATTTTATTACATTTTCTTTGATTCAGATAAGGCTTCTTTAATTTCCTGAAAGTAACCCGTCAAGTTTTGTTTGAAAAGAATATATAATGGGATATTGATAATTTATAACCCTTTCGACGCAATATACCAAAAACGTAAAATGCCAAAGGCGTAAAATGGTACGAGTACTATAAATGTCAAATTCCCATTATACCATTATGCGCGAAAATCGCGAAATACCAAATGCTCGACAATGCCAATGTTTTAAATCATCACAGTCACAATAATTCCACTTCGGAATATATAGAAAAAAGCTCAAAAACAAAAAACAATTCTGTTAATTTACCTACTTTGTAATATTTTTTGACTTTGTTAATTTGTTAGTTTTAGTTTATGTTTTATTTACATTCCCTCATAAAAAGCGCCCTCTTGTGGCTGTTTGTATTGGTAACCAAAATGCCTACTGTTTTAATGTTGTCCTAACAGAACTGTCACAGCTGTGCGGTCGTACATGCAACCACGGGTTCTTCCGTGTTGCACTAACTAAACTAAGGGCCGACGTCGTTGAGTATTTCGTAAATATACATTACCTACGCGCTCAACGCGTAACGCTCGCTCGTGACGTCAGAAACCGTGTTGGCATCGAGTAGGTATGTTTTAAAATCCATAAAACGAAAATGTATTCTTCAAAAGTATACCGTAAAGGTATACATGCGAACATTTATAACGTCACTGGCCGAGCTGAGATCGGGTATAGGTATTTAGGTAGTTTCGAATTTAAGATTTGCGCGGCGTATTTTGAACCGTGTCTTCTAACCTATCACGGCCATGTCAGGTAACTACTGAAGGTCTGTATGTAAGTTTGTTCGCGCATCAAGTAAAAATTACTAAATCGATTACGATGCATTTTTCACCATTAGATAGCTTAGGGTTTGAATTAAAAACTGGAATACTTGGTATCTTACTCTGATGATTAGATGCCGAGCAATCGATAAAAAAACTATGTGACGACTGAACAAATTTTGGTGAAGAGACTGAGGAATATGTCAAATTCAAATTACCCTTCAAATTCAAATTATCTGTCAAATTCAAAATTAGTAAGTTATCTGTGGTAATATAAGAGCATTTTTTTTCTTCTAAGATTTCATGCCGTGTGTGAACGACTTTGGACGTCCACATAGAACTGACAACTGTCAAGTGTCAGTTTCATACTATTCCTCCCCTCTCCTACTATTTATCGGATGACCCAGGCAAACGCCCGACGACGCCGTGAACGATTTCGAGTGATCCTTGCGTCCTCGAACGTAGTAAGTGAACGCGCCCCTTAACTGAAACAAAATGAGCGAAAACTTGGAATATTTACGGTGTAAACGTAAATATTCTAGGAGCGAAAAACTAGTACTGTACAGTTGTCTATGGCGAAAAAAGACAATGTTTAAAAGTTCATAAATGTCAATGTCATGTTCATTTGTATTGAATGTCATTTTTTTATATTTTTTTCTAGTTTGGCTCGCACGTCTTGTGCATTTGGCAATTTCAAGTGGCTGCTGCACTGCGATTACGTAATGTTGATCATGACGGTTTCAAGCCGTGAAATTCAATAATGCTTTGCGATAGAGTCGATTTTGCTATGAAAAAAGTGACAATCTGATTGAAGCCAAGTTCTGTAATTGGGCCACTGTTTGGCTTCTGTCAGCTTCAACTTCGTAATATGTATTGCTTCTATTTTTAATTTCCTGTCTTGAGTAGGTAAACAATAAAAATGTTGCAGATTGATGTTTTGTACTATTTCTTGTGTGGTTTTATTACAAAGGTAGGGAAACGTTACGCGATTTGTAAGCATTCGAAAAATTTGGAAAAAGAAACAGATCAGAAGGGGTAATATAAGAAGGAAAGAACTATTAAATATATACTTAAATTATTTACAATTTAATATTATTACTACATATATACTTAGCTAAAGCTTTGTAAATGTAAGGTTTGTCAATATACAGAAGAGATTTTATACATGTTGGAAAAGGGACACGGAGGGATATCAAATCATCAAAAAAGGAAGAACGGTCATAGTTAGGACACGAGAAAAATATATGGTCCAGGTCCCCAAAGTCATGTCTACGTTGACATTGCGGGCTACCTTTAATATGAATCCTGGCAAGGTGGGCTGGGCAGGTGGTATGTCCGAGGCGCATTCGTATCAAAATTGAAGTGGGGATCTTGCCAAGTTTTACTATAGAAAACCATGCCTTATGACGAATTCGCGGTTGTATACTGAAGTAAGACTTTCCTTTAAATTGGCCACTTACTGCCCAGACTTTATCCCATGAGTTCCGAAAATAAAATCTGGGAATAGTAGCCAAATCGTGTACATAGTTTTTGAAAGGAAATAGGTCTCCACACATCACAGCCTCATTTGCAAGTCTATCGGCTTTTTCATTGCCCTTGATACCACTGTGGCTGGGTATCCAGACAAATATGACAGAAAACTCTTTCAAAGCACACAAATGTAATTTTGTTCTAGCTTCTGCTATAAGAGGAAAAAGTGGTTTGGACTTAAAAGGAAATCTAAATAGAGCTTGTAAAGCACTCATAAAATCGCTTATAATAATACTATTTTTAAGTTTACAGAGAAGAACGTATTCAATTGCTTTAACAATGCCAAGGCATTCACCTGTAAATACTGACGTTTCAGGTGGACATTTTATTTTTTGGACTACTTTATATTGGGCATGAAAAACACAAAACAAACCAAAACAAAATACAAAACACTCCTACAAAATTGTCGGATGAATGTTTTGACGCATCCGTGTAAATATGATGCCACCCATGCCACTTTTCATCTACGATGTAATTAAAATAAGCGTTAGCATTGGCATTGTGTTTATCAATATCTGAGCAATAATTAACTGTAGGCGTATGCATTAAAGCTTCATATTTACAATTAAACATATCTAGATTCGGAGATCGATGTATTGGTGCATGAAAAGTTTTAAATCTGATATAACTTTTAACTAAGCAAGGAAGGGATTTGTGTTTCCAATAATTTGAAGACTCAATAAGGTCGGTAAGAATATTAAGTTTTGAAATTAAAAGGCTATTTGAAAATTCCAAGACACGGAAAAACATACGGTCAGATAAAAATTGACGTCTTAAATTAAGAGGGGGCTCATCACATTCAATTTGCAATGCATTTATAGGGCTAGATTTCATAGCCCCGGAGATTGTTCTCAATGCTCTTGATTGGATAGAATCTAATTTCTTTAGTCCAGCTAAGCCACAAGGCTCCAATAAGAAGGTTCCATAGTCAAGAACACTTCGTACCAAAGCGTTGTAGAGAAGCTTTAAGGAAAAAGGATGTGCACCCCACCAAAGACATCTAATCAAATTTAGGAGCTTCTCACACTTATCAGCAACATATTCACAATGTGGAACGCCTGAAAGTTTTGAATCCAAAAGAACGCCTAAAAACCGTACTACATTTTTCGTTGGAATTATATTGTTATTAAAATGTATTAATATGGGGGGAGGCATTTGTTGCCGAGTAAAGAGAAGCATCGAGCTCTTGAGCGCTGATATGCTCAAGCCATTTTGGTTCATCCAACTATTTAAATGATTTAAAGAAATTGATAATTGGTTGCATAATGTATTGACAGATCGATCCGTGGAGTATAAGACGAGATCATCAGCGTATTGTAGTAAATTCACTGAATTTTTGAGGGAAGATTCTAAATCGTAAGTATAAATGTTGAATAGAATAGGGCTGAGTACAGATCCTTGCGGCAGTCCTTTCCAGACGAGTCTGCTATGATCCCGTGCTTAGTCTAGTTTAATTGATCTTCCTGACAGGAGGTTATATATGAAGCAAGTGAGAACTTCTGGGATGTCAAGTTTATGAAGCTTATATCTAAGAACATGTAGAAGAACATTGTCGTATGCTGATTCTAAATCTAAAAACGCTGCAAGAACCAATTCATTGTTTGTAAATGCTATCCGAATGTCTGTTACAAGAGTACCCACACAATCCAATGTACTCCTGCCCTTTCGGAAACCAAACTGTGACTCAGATAAAATACCACGATTTTCGACAAGCCATTCGAGGCGGTTTTTGACTAAGTTCTCAGCTACTTTTACTATAACAGAAGATAGAGCTATTGGGCGATACGATGATACTGCGTTTGGTCTTTTACCTGGTTTAAGAATTGGGAGAACAATTTGATTTGGATTTCCAGGAAGGGGGGATATTTCCGGATAACATTACTGTGTTAATTATGTCCAGATAATATACAAGCGATGATTCAGTGAGGTTGGCTAAAAATGAATACAGTATGCCATCTTCTCCAGGGGCAGAATCTTTTACAGCCTATAGAACCCCTTTTAATTAATGTATGGTGAAGGGAGAATTTAAACTTGATTGGCTGTGGAAAACTGTAGGGGGAGTAGAATTGTAAAAATGATCATACTGTGGTACTGTCAGTGGTGCCAGTCGATTGAGAAATTGGTCATTCATATTTGCAGGTAAGGATGAAAAAGAGGAATCACTAATGCCGCTTCTAAATCTTCTGATATTACGCCATACGATAGAAGGGCTTATATAAGGAGAGATAGAGAGGCAAAAGTTTCTCCATCCTTGGAATTTCTTTTCTTTGAGTAGTTTACGTGTCTCTGCTAATAATTTAGTCAAGGTTTCAAAATTTTCCATTGTCATCTCGCTGTTGTACTTAAGTTCAGCATCTTTTCTTTTTTTTACTGCTTCAGTGCATTCTCTGTCCCACCAAGGTGGAGAAGGAAGGAAGCCAGTAGCTGAATTTTTAAGGGGAAACGTTTCGTCCGCAGCTTGAGTGAGTATTTTTGTGAAAGTGTCGTTAAGAAGTTCGTGTTATTATATAGTCATAAAATATCAAATTTAACATTTGATATTTTATGCTCTACAGATGTTTTGAATTTGTTCCATAATTTGTTATTATTAAGGTTATATTTTAATCGTGGTTTTTGAGGAGTATCTTGAGGACCGTTAAAAGAAAGAGTAATAACAATCGGAAAATGGTCACTTCCAAAAGTAGATGATATTGTATGCCATGCTATCGATGAAGCTAAGTTTGGTGTACAAATTGATAGATCTACTGCACTTTTATTTTTATAAGGAGGTGTGCGTCTGGAAGGGGAGCCAGTATTTATGATGCAAAGATTGTATGTATTTAGAAAGTCTATTAGCAGTTCACCACAGTAAGTAGAAATAGAACATCCCCAAGAAGTATGATGGGAATTAAAGTCTCCTAAGACTAAGAAAGGTCTGGGGAGACGAGAGAATAGATAATTTAAGTAGTGGAAAGCTAAGGAAGAAAGGTATGGAATATATATAGAAATAACACAAATGTTATTCACTTGTGCTGCTACCACGGAAAAATGATTGTAGGTCGGAAGAGTTAAAGGACAGAAAGAGATGGTATTTCTGATGAGCAAGGCGGCACCACCATACCCATCAGATCTATCATCTCTTAAACAAGAGAATCCGTGGATTTAAAAAATGAGAATAAACAAGTGTTGTACTTGTTTAATAAGTGAATAATTTCACTTTTTTTATGAACTGCACTTCTGCAGTTCCATTGTATTATCTTTTGTAAGACCGCCATTTTTAATGGCTTTAGGTGTTCTAAACATGTCAATTATAGGGGCAACGATGGACGCTACTGCAATGTTTGACTGGGTCAATGTCTCGATGAGGATTTGAATGATGTCTGATATCGACATCATGAATGGACTATGTTTGATTTTAAGAGCGCAACCATCTTGTGGAGTGGGAATATTATACTCATTGATAATATTTTGGTGAGCTGCTCGGTCGTATCCTTTTGATGGGTTGGAGGTTTGACGGCGGTTAGTATAAACTGTTTTTTTATATGAAATTTGTTTTGGACGTTGCGTAAATGTAGTTGGTGGGTTAGAATTAAACTGATTTGAGCTGAGCTGAGGGACAGAGTTAACAACATCGGCATAAGATTTCGATACTGGTGGGACCAATTTGGATGCTTCGCCATATGAGATGCTATTTTCTGCCATAGTAACCTTGATTTGCTTTTGACGTGTGAATTCGGGGCATGATTTACTAATTGCAAAATGAGCTCCTGAGCACAGACAACACGAAACGCTTTCTTCATCCACATCACAAGTATCACCAGTATGTTCATTACCACACCTGTAACACTTGGGCTTAGAGCGGCATTGAAGTTTTGTATGACCAAAACGACAACAGTTGAAACATTGAATAGTCGGGTACATGTACAGTTCAACTGGCAGAGAATTATAGCAAATAAAAATTCTTTTAGGTAGGACTTGACCGTCAAATGTAAGGACAACGCTCTGTGTTGGTTTCCAAACCGGGGAACCTTCTACCATAGTCTTATAATTTATTCTTCTTACCTTTAGAATCTTACCACATCCGCTGGGCACAGATGTGTTTTCTGTCACTTTGTCTGGTGACCATTCCGATAGCACTCCACGGACCACACCCATTCGTGTAACATTGAAAAATGGAATGCAGGCTTTTAAATCCTTAGTTGCTAGATTCTTGCTAGATATGAATGTATTGGCATCATTAAATTCTGAGAAAGCAAGTGAAATTCTATTCCTTCCTATTCTCTTCAAATAACCATCAATAATGCCATTGAAAGAGTTTGTTTTTAGGAATTTACCGAATGAGACTGAATGAAGAGTAGTTCCATCATCAGGTGATTTCATTACCCGTTGTACATGTACAATAAATGGAGCAATAAATGGAGCTGTGGGTTCGTATTTAGTTCGTGAAACGGAAATAAATCCTTGGGGAACGGGACCATTATTTGATGTGGATGGAATAGCAATAGGATTTTCAATAGGTTGATTGGAAATATTACTAGTAGTTTCATCACTAGTGTCACTATCTAAGCAGTGACAACCAGTTTTACCATCAACCGCCTGAGCGTGCTTCCTTTTTTTCAGATTGCATGTTTTGCAAATCTTACTATGACGACTTCTTTTGCGATCAGTGCGCTAGGTACTAGACCCAGACTCGTTTGAGATGATATTATGCGTTGTTACGGTCACATAATTAGCCGCCGGGGGGACCATGCCCCCCCGGGCCCTGCAAGTCGGGCGGCTCGTTCATAAATGACAAAAAACTTACCGAGTCCGGGTAACTATAAACT
Organism: Alsophila aescularia; assembly: GCA_946251855.1. NCBI lineage: Eukaryota > Metazoa > Arthropoda > Insecta > Lepidoptera > Geometridae > Alsophila > Alsophila aescularia. Next base: position 52,473,451 of record OX276375.1, read on the forward strand.
TACAAACCAAATATATACACTAAATTTTAATATTATTTATACTAAAATACTCTACTGATCCCTATATTAATAAAAAAGGAAAATAAATTTTCACTGAAAAAAACCACGACTGCCTAATTCGACGTTTCCCGCGCTTTTTCAATGTCACTTTTGAGAGTTTTGCCTAAAGCAAGGAATTTTGCCAATAGACATTTCCTAATATACACAGATTAAGTATCAGAATTCTGATACTTAATCTGTGCTAATATAGGTACAATGCGTAGACAGATAAACCAATAGACAAATAGATAGCTTCCATCGCACTCATACAAGACAGAGAAGAAATTATGCATAAGTATTGTGAAGAAATGAGACAGAACGATATGATCTTTTTCAGGTCGCGTGCCGGTTTTTTCAAGGTTTTTAGCACACCTCTGTGCTAAACCCAAACCATAGTTTGTGAAAAAAGTATCCACCTTGTTGTGTTGCCTGCATTCGAGATGAATGTTCCCTACTCTTTTAGTATTCTGTGCCCAAACTACACTTTTTTTTAAATAAAATGATTTATTTGCATTGGTTCTCATTTGTATCAATATAATGTAATATCGTACGATGTTGTTAATATGTATACAGAATAAAAAGTTTATTCGAGAGAGCAAGGGCACCTACAACTACTTAAATGCCTTAACCATTAGAGCTACATACAATAAAACTGTTTGAGCCTTGTCATAGGCCCTCTGGCGGCCTGGCAAACTTTGACACCAGAGGCCCAGCATTACCTCTTACGACAAACAAACAAACTGTGTGAGAAGACCTTCCGTAGAGTTTGGAGATAGTTTGATTGAAATTTATGTATTTCGGAAAAAAAACAGTGTGAAAGAAAAATGGTAAAATTAACAAAAAATCAGCGTCCCTTGTCCTTTTATGGACCAAAAGTCTATATGAGATTAATATTAGTTAGAGTAGGTAGGTACTAAAAAAGTTCAATAATATTGAAAGGTTATTCCCATACATTTTAGTACAAAATGATTGCAGAAATTCAAAGTATGACAAATTAACATAGTAGAAAGAAAACTGATCACTATCAAAGAGACCGACCAGCTATATTCCTGTTTCCTGTTTCTTATATACTTATTGCAGTTAGATAGGAAGAGAGCTGGTCGGTCGGGAATTAATTGTTTTCATTATGGGCGTATTTTTGCAATGTTTTCGCCGCGACAACGCGTTCTTATGTTGACACGTACAATTTTAGACGCTGGTCACCATAAATAATGTTGCATGTCACCAGTATGCATGATACACCATATTTAATCTATTAATTTTACGCTGAGGATGGCGACCATGGATGACAATGGTATATTATTATACTGTACCTAAGCATGTTCAATACAAAATGTTTGTAGAAACTGTAAAAAAAGCTTTCTGAAGTTTCTATTACCCTTATCCATATTAGTCCCATAAAGATTCGATCGTTTTATGGAACGAGATCGAACAACACCTAGAATTATTCGAAATCTCAATTTATCTTACTGACTTTACATTTTTCGTAAATCTATGATGTCTCCATAACCCATCAATAGCCTATAAAATAATCTTGAATCTGAGATTGCTTAAAATCTGGGACTTTGACTTTGGTATGGCAGCACACCCACCTATCGTTCTATCTCTCAAACAAAATCGCGATTTTACCTTGAAGTATTTTTAAATTTTCGTTGTTTTGAACATAAAGCAAAGAGTTGCAAGATGCCTGGTATTGAAAGTAGTCTGAGCGATGAAGATTTCATTATTGCCAAAGCTAAAGATGCCCAAAAAGTTAATATTCACTCAGCCAAAGCATGGATGCTGACGGCAAAAACTTTATTTCCCACAAATTTTAAAATTCAGTTTGAAGCGTATTTAATGGAAAAGCAGTCTGGTAATGTTCAAGAAGCTGCTGAATGTTTCAGTTCGTTAATGCTCTCAAGACAAAACCTTTCTGCATTACTTCCTGAAATATCAGCAATTGCCAATGCTCTTCGAACTGCGGAAGGTAGTTTCCTAAGTCAAATGTTCGACAACATAACACCTGATATTCAACTAACAATCTTGAAAACAAGTGTGGAAAATAGTGATGATACAATGGAGCATTGCAAATTGCTTGTGCTATTATTGAAAAAGTTTCCACAGTTGGGAGTAGACAGTCTTGTAAAAACATTAATTAGCAATGAGAAATTTTTCTATGATAATCGGTACGCCCGATTACTGGTGGTTGAAACATTACCACTTCTCAGCTCACTGGAATCACCGAGGTTGCTGCAACGTCTGCTAGTAAAAGCTATTGACTTTTATAATTCTTATGTGTATGATGAAACTGATCATGAAATAACAGACCCATGGCAAAGATTGCATGGAGTTCTGGATTTGTTAGGGAGGCAACTTGGATGGGACTCATTCCTTGTAAACTACAGTAACAGTTTGAATAAAGAAGCATATTTTCAGAAACTGTTGACTCTTAGAAACAATGAAGATTGTCGCCAATTGTTGTATTGTGGTACAACGTTTTTCTTGCGAGCACTCTATGAACAAAAATCTCTTAAGGGGAATCATATACTTATAGAGGCCTTGTCTGATCCAGAGTTACCTCCATCTAAAAGAAGGAAAGGAGACATTGAGGTGACTGGCATATCGGCTAATCACTTTCAGATGGCAGCAAATTGCTGGGAGCTTCTCCACACCAATGAAGTTATTGGCAGAGAGTTTACGAAGCTAGCCAACCAGTTGCAAGTGAAACCTTGGGCTGAGGGGTTCACAAATGAAATGGCAATTTATAGAGGCTGCTATGATGAAGTGTCTTTTCCTGGGACAGAGAACTGTCTTCTGGCTAATGTTGTTAGAGTATCTGTAAACTACCATCAAAAGAATAACACGGTTTGTATCGAGAATATCTTAGCAGCTTTGCCACATTTACCAAATGCAGAAGGGATACTCGATGCAGAATTGATAGTCGGAGGGAAACATAGACACTTACACTTCCTGCCTGTTACTAAAATTGCTATCATGCATTACTTTTGTACATTGCTGATAAGAATCTTACTAAATACAGGGAACACTACTGATGTGACATATGGCCACATTCTTGTGTTGATGCAGCTTGGTTGGCCACAGGAAGAGTCTGTTTTCATTAATATAATGGACATTATTAGGCAAAAGGGAGTGTTTCGCTACCATGTTTTCTCAACATACATAATACATATTGATATATTAGAGGAACTCAGCTACATGTGGAATGAGCATGACAATAATGTTGTGTTAGACATTTTGCCCAACAACCAACAACTTATTGGGCAGAGAAGAATTGGAACTCGAGGAGCAGATAAAGGTGTCAAGGAAGATTTCAAACAGGCTATGAAAGCACAACTAGCCAAAAGTAATGAATCTATTTTAAATTTAATGATACAGTTTATTACAGCAGAAAGGTCATATTTCCATCAATTATTGTAGTAATAAATACAAATATATAAACAATTATATGTTTTATTGATTTATAAAATTCTGTAAGAAGTTTTGTTTATAACAAGCCAAATTACACAGTGTAAGTTGTTTTCCTACAAAGTCTGTAAAGATATAACTAAAAGCTCAACATTAAAATGGTGTTAAAACTATTAGAAATATTGAGGTAAACAAAAATAAGTCGAAATCTATATATTTACTTCACCATAACATTACAAATTTATTTAGTCTTATTTACTTACCTACTCAATTAAACAGGTTTTACTTAAAACCATTGATGTGCCATACTTAAAACAATATGATTGAAGAATATTATGAATTCAGTTGTTGCGGACTTGTGGTCGCCGTTTTGTCACACAGTTTGGTGTGACCAATAAGAAACTACCAAAACATAAGACTCGTGGTCACACTAGTGCGGGAAACCAAAAGACCAAATATTTTTCAATGTATATGCAACAAAAATAAAACAAAACATATATTATTTAATAATAATATCATTTCAATTAACAATGGTATTAACACTGAAATATATACTTCTTACACCAAAAAGATATTTGAAGTGTGCCTACCGTTATGTCAAACAAAAATCAGTAATTCTTATTTGTATTGAATTTAAATTGAATTAAAATCATGGATGATCCTTTTAATAGTGGTGTGACTATGAGGAAAAAAAAATCCTTGTGGACACACTAGTGTGACAAATCGGTGTGACCACGAGTCCACATTTTTCTAAGTGACCATATATTATGTAGTTAGGTAACTGATTGTCAAGTGCTTCCCTCGTAGGAACCTACAGCTAATAAAAGATTGCGCCGCGTGAAGTGTAAGCCTTTTATAGGCGAATTTTTAGTCGCAAATGAGCGCAACAGGAATTTTTCGTCTTTCTGAGCCATATTGCCGTTCCCGGCTTCTTCACCAGAAGCCTCATCAGTTATGGCCGTGAAATCCCACAGCTTTATATTGCAGTCTAGTGAACCTGAAAATAAATTTAATAGGCTTTTAATGCAGACCATTTTGATGCCAAGATACTTGTGTCTTAAGCACTTAATTTAATCGAAGAAAAAGTGAAATTAAAAATTTAAATAGTACACATAAATTATAGCTAAGAACCATCTCAATTACATCACCTTACAAAGAGATAAACTATGAATATATATATCAAAATCGGTCCATTCATCACTGTGCGTGAGTACAAAGTACAGTAGTCGCGGCCTATCTATATATTTATGAAGTTAGGTTCTGTGAACTATTGCGCAGGTACTGCTGCGGGGATAAAACAGCATAAAGTAAGAGCGAGATGGAATATGCAAAAAACGTAAGCGAGTGAGCGAGGCAGTTATACAATGCTGTCTTCATCTTCAACATTGGGATTGCGCCTGAAAAATAACAGTTTGCGCTAGCAGACAACTTCCGAGACACATACTTCCGCTGCGACTATTGTACAAACCTGAGGCGAGTACGGTGCCGTCGCGGCTGACTGCGAGCGCGTGCAGCGGCGCGGGCGGCGCGGAGGGCGCGGGCGGCAGTGCGGCGGCGGGCGCGCCCGTCGACAGGTCCCACACCATCACCGTGCCGCAGCCGCCGCCCGACGCCAGCCAGCGCCCACACACAGAAAAGCACAATGTGTAGATCGGCGACTGCAATGAAAATTGTAACTTTTAAATTCGAACACATAGTTATTTATTTAAACGGGACACGCAATGACAATGTTTGTTTTTATTAAGGTCTTCGGTCGCAGGAATTCGTCTCTTTGTATGGGTAAATTACTTAATTTAAAAGCATTAAAAATAAGAGGCTTTTATGCAGTAGCCATGTCATGGTCAAACTATCGTAATAAAATGCTTACACAACATTTCGAGTCTGTGCTGTTTACCGTTAAAGAGTTCCTTTATCTGAAGCTAACCCTGGATGTCGATTCAGGTCATGCTTACCATAAAAATGTTTTGCCATCGGAACTGAACCAACATGCAAAAATTCAACTCCGTAGGATAAGACGAAGTGCTTCGAATTCACCTTGCAAGTTTTGACCGAAACAAACAAACATACATACATACAAACATTGCAAATTAAATAAAAGCTATTAAAATAGTTTCGTTTTCATTCAAAACACACAAATTAAGTCGTATAGACTATATACTAAATTCAAACCATGCCAGAGGACCTCGGGCGGCCTGACAAACTCTTATCTTAACACCAGAGGCCAGAACTACCTCATACGACAAACAAAAAATTTAAGTTTTGTACATAAAAACTTGGTTTAATTTTTATACATACGTATTAGTTTGTTTTAAGTTGAAATTTACTTTTTTAACCTTTCAACTCGAAAAAGTGCATTGGATTCATTAATAACAGTGAATAAAACTCTCTTATAGTCCCTGAGTGATTAAAAAAGAATTTGGAAAAAGCACGAATTATGTACAAAAAATAAATAGCACGTGCTCAACGTACCTACTGGTTGGCTGAATGGAGCTAATCCATTGTCTATCCAATTTAAATTAGGATAAAAATATCTCGCCTGTTTTAATTGTTTACCTACTTTATTTTCTGTTATGTGATTGTTTTGTGTCGTTAGAAAATCTATTATCATAATTATAATAAAATTAGTTTTTCCAGTGACGAAAATGAGACCCTGATTCCAGAATCATTTAGTTTTATAACAGCAATTATCGTAGATCATTTGTTGTCGCCAAAATCTCGACAGTTGTACCTGAAAACACAATTTGTTCTGCGACTGGAAAACCACGAATGGCGCCAATTTCTTCTCAGAGTCCGTATTTCTTAACTATTTGAACAATATAACCAAGACTTTGAAGCCATCAACACTTTGGAGCATATATACTAGTTCTAAGCCACAGTGAGAATCAAACACAACATTGATATTTCAAACTATCTACTCAAAGTTAGTGACATACTTAAATGGCTATGAGGGTAATAAGTTTTATCTATTCCTTTGTACTCCTAATAGCGATTAAACAATAAGTAACAAAATTACCTAAAGTTGGACCACGGCTGGGGTTTTCCTCACGTCATGGTGAACAACTTTTACGACTATTGAGATTTCGAAGGTTTTCATAGATGAATTTACTTTTAAAGTTTCCTCTAGGAACACTAACTTCAACCCTAGTAGTCAGCTGGGAAAGAATCAATAGAGATCTTGAAGATATCAAGTCTGTTTCAGAGACCTCGCGTACCGGAGCCTACTGCGCAGTAGTCAGTCGAACATCAAAATGAAAATCTGTCAAATCGATTTTTCTTTATAATTTTGTAAAAAGTGAATATTATCTTTAAATTTGAGATTAGTTTTAAGTGTAACATAACATTGTCATTTCCTAAGTAAGGCTTCAGTGTTTTCTTCAGCTATAACTAACACTTCTTACTTGAATTATGTGATTGCAACAATATGCTGGCTCGCCCCACTTCGGCTTTCTCGGACTGGTGAACCGTCTTTACTCAACTGGGTCTTTCTACCAGCGCGCATGCGAGGGGAGGCCTAGCAACTTGAACCCGCAGATGGAGCAGTATGCATGTACATACCTACTATTATAATATGCATGTACATGCGACGTGATAGATAGTAAAAACACATTTAGGGTTGACGAAAATTACTAAGATTTATATAATTTTACTTTTGTATGCTAATTTTATACACGATATATTTAACCATTGCACACGTAAATGAGTTGACATGCTTGCTCGAAACAAACTTGCTGCTTCTTATAAGGTTATTAAGTTACAGCCTGTATAATAAAATGTGATTATATTTATTTTCTCGCAGTCAATGGTAAAAACTGAAGTACATAACAAGTGAAAAAATAAATTTATCCTCGCTCCGCTCAGGATTCTACTCTAGAACCCTTAGCTGCTCTCGGGATCCAACTTAGTCCCTCGTATTAAATTCCCTTTATTGTTCACTTGTTGTATCTATTATTAATCGGTATGGCATAGTTCTTTCAAACTACATATTTTTTTATTTTTTTAATGATGACCTTTGTATGGGACTACGCTTCGCTGCTCCAGCGTACTTTGACTTCGCATAGTTTGTGCTTTTGGCCAGTGTGGAATGGAATCTGCCATTAGCGGGTTCGGAAATGCTGGCACCTCTGTTTAGTTTGTCTTTAAACAATCACAAATTATTCTTCTTCCTTTCCTTTATCATCCCACTGTTGGGTATAAGCTACGAATAAGTAATAAGTCAGGAAACGTAACAGCGTTAATAAAATGACCCAACAAAAGTCGTGCCCAAGTTGGTGGGGCTTAAAAGTCGTGTCCAGCGCGTCATCAGTCGTACATTTTTCATGCAAGCGAGCACACGTCATATCTTCGCGTACGTTTTAGTTTTATCATTGTGAACTACAGCTGTGAATCATCATGCCAGCATGTGTTGTGAAGAGGTGCAGGAGCCATACAAGATTAAAATGTCCAGGGATCACTTTTCACTAGAAGTAGTTGCAAATTAAAATTATATTCAAAGACGTTCAAATACATTATCAAACCGCGATGGTCAATACTATGCAAAATGAAGTCAGTCAATTTTTGCACTAAAGTTTTTTTTCTACTCGATGAAATTTTGAAATTAAGCTGTTATTTTTTCACGCAGATGATTCATACCGAAGAAACGTCAACATATTTAGGAGAATACTAAACAAAATGAGAAAATAATCAATAATGAACGATTACAGTTGGTATGTAATATAGGTTCGGCTTTTTCGACTCATGGGAATAACAATAGTATTAAAAAAAAGTTCATAGTTTGATCGAATTAAAGCACGTTTAATTTTTCAGGCTAATGAAAATTCACCTTCTCGAAATTTTGAAGTGTTTGATTTACCTGAGTTGCTCAAAAAAACAAATAATGCAAACCCTCAAGCGCATAAGGCACAAAAACTTGTAAGATTTCACTATTATTTTTTGCACTTAATATTTAGGTTCGATAGGAATTTTTATTTTAGCTGTATATGTGTATCTATTTCAATTAGAGACAGTCTTTCATAGATTTGAAACTGATCTTCAATAAGGTTATTTTCAGGAGAATAATATCAACACTGAATGTAATGACGGTGTTGAAGAAGAACCAAGAAAAACAAAATTAAAAAATAATCTTATATCAACCGAAGTCTTTAGTTTTGAAGACAGAGGATCATGCGTTACGCCGATAAATATACCATCGTCAGATATTGAATCTGCTCTGAATACTACTAAAACACACATTTTAAAGCAAAAACTAAGAAAAAAACTATTTTGGCAGTATAACGACTATCACAGATCAGAAATCTACAACGCCCAAATAAAAGATTAACTATGAAGAATATTTCACTTAAAATATTTTATCCCAATTGAAGAAAAATGGATTTAGCGATACTACAGAAAATACTGCATTGAATGATTTTTCGGACGATATAGTTTTAGCCCTTAAAAGAAAAAAGTCAAAAGTTACGTTGATCTTTGATGGCTGTGCATCTAACATCGCTACGGCTAAGATGTTGGGTTGCAATTTTGAAGACACAAACAATTCAAAATCGTTTTTTGACCACCCATCTACCGGAGATCCAGTAGTTGTAATATTAGATCCATTTCATATGGTGAAACTTGTGCATAACACATTAGAGGAAAAATACACTCGTAGATAAAAACAAGAAAAAAAATTAAGTGGGCACATTTGCAGAAACTGAAAAATGTTCAAGATATCGTTGGATTGCATTTTGGGAATAAATTGTCAAATCGGCATCTATACTTCCGAAATAATATCATGAACGTGAAACTAGCGATTCAAACCTTAAGTCAAAGTGTAGCTGATGCGATTAAGTTTGGTCCGCAACAGTTAAACATGCCTGATTTTCAAGAAACAGATGCAACTGTTAGCTTTTTAGAAACGTTTAACAACCTTTTCGACATACTAAATTCAAGACCGACGATACGGGTTTAAACACCCTTTTTCAGTGGTAGAAAAAGAAAAACTACATGACGTTTTGGATCAAAGCGAAAAATATATTAAAGGTCTCTAAATCAATGTGCAGTCAAAAAAAACTCGAACAGTAATGGACAAAGAGTAACAGTATATACTAACTCCTTGAAACCAGTGACCAAAACTCAGTCCAAAACTGGACTTCTAGGACTCCTCATATGTATTTCAAGTTTTAAATTACTTTTTGCACGGCTAGTAGAGTTACAAATATAGAAATTTATTTAACCATATTAAGCCAAGATCATATTGAGTAGTTTTTGGAGTGATCCGCAACCACGGCCGTTGCAACAATAACCCAAACGCCTGACAGTTTATGGAAATATATCAAAATAATTTACTGAACTTGAACCTCAGCTCTAAATTCACAGGCAACCGCATACCATTGGAGGACATTCCGTTTTAAATTTCTCAGAATCCGTCTTCACTACTTGGTCCGGTCCACTTATTGCATAACATCGTCCACGCCGCTATGACTCTGCTGTCATAGCAGACATTGCAGCAAGCGCGTGAACCAATCCCTGCTTTCGTTCTGAATTTAAACCAATCACCAAGCATATCTATTTGTAACCTCGGAAGTGATTCGTACTTTGAATCTTACGTCGTTTTGGTTTGAAGTAGGGGCACTTTTAATGTGGAATTTGTTCTGAATTAGAGTTCCTGACTTATTATTTATTCGTAGGGTATAAGCCTCTCCTGCTTTAGAGAAATTTCGATTTTCTGTCTGAATGTAGGTACTTACCAAAAAATATATAAAAGAATAGGGATTTAATATTTTCAAAATTGACCCGCAGTATCTTAAGACCAGAATTGTCTACATTTAACTATATCAGAAAGATGAGCCCTAAAAGCCCTAAAATCGAGCGCCATCCATTTTACACAATTTTTTTACCAAAACTTGGCAACCTCCGCTGCAATATTGGTGGCAAGTCAAGTCCAATATTGGATAGAAGAGCCAAACAAATGACGCAACCCAAAACAGCTTACCTTGTGCCCCGTCATGATCCGCACTTGCACTCCCGTGAGGCAGTCCCACAGCCGCACGGTGCGGTCGCTGGACCCGCTCGCGATGTAGTTGGAGTTTGGGTGGAACTGGATACACTGGGATAAATACATTGTGTGATGAGCTCATAGACAACTGCATATTACTCCGTACTCTAGACAGCTTTTGACGAACGCAGCAATGAGAGCATTTGATTATCGCCATTTTGGCGCTGATAGCAATAGTTTGGCAGTAGTGAGGGTCCACGGAACTAACTTGTACTATAATTTATTCTGTGGCTAACGTTAAGAGATGAAACAATGTCAATTTTAGTTCCATGAACCCTTGGTGGGGGCGCTTGACCTAAGCTCCGCCAACTTTAGTAAAGGCAGTCATCATTAGACGCCTATATCAATAAAGATGCAAGCACCAATCAACCATATGACATGGCGTCCCAGCAACTACTTAACATGGCGACCCACCCTCATCTGCCGCAAGAACTTGTTGTCAAGTTCTAGGTGGCACTGCAGGAGAGTCACATACCATAATTAGAAGAACCTGCTCTTATTATTCAACTGTATATACAAACATACCATTGAGTGCCGAAAAACGCGCTGGTGTTCAAGTGAGAGTGAATAGGTAGATATCAAGTATTATGCCCGGATTCCACGAAGATAGTTTATTAAGCCAGGATAGCTAGATATCCTGCTGATCTAGCTTCGTTTTAAGGCGTCTCAAGCCTGGATATTGTAACAGGATAAGGTTCTATGTGTTCATCTATTAACGCCCCCTATGTACTGGCTTCGTTTAGACGGAGAAGCTTGTTGTTACTTTTATCACTTAAAGCAATGATATTGGTTTAAAAATAACTGGCATCGTTTATCCCCAGGTGTCACAAGGCTAGTAATACGAAAACAGCAGGATAGCAATGCAGTATCCAGATTGTAGCTTGGTTTCCTATCTCAGATCGACATCACGCAAGTGCGCTGGAAATGCTAGCTTTCATTATGAAGTTTAGATGTCTTACTTAATCCCGCATTAGCACGTGGTGTACGTACTTTTCACATTGGTAAATGTCAGCGGAGCCGTGGTGTGCGTGTGTAACCTAGTTTCTCGATTTCTAATATTAAATTCTCAGTTTGTAGGTATGTTTTTTGTATGTTCACTAATATATCCGGATTCCTGAAGCGATTTGAATAATTCCGATTTTATTTGATGCTGTAAAACCACAGTGGAGGCTCACTGTGGTTTTATAAATTTCCATAAAAAATGGTTCAGTTTATTTTTTAATGAATCTCTCAGAAGTAGATTATTCGATTAAAATAATGATATAATGGAACTGACATCGACATCCGAGTGGTGCCCCGAGAAGATCCTGAGTGGCTGGTGGTGGTCGGTGGCCCACAGGCGCGCCGTGCGGTCGTGCCCGGCGCTGGCGAAGTAGTGTCCGTGCGGCGACCAACGCGCGTCCCACACCGGCCACGCGTGCCCGCGGTACACCACCAGGCACGTCCAGCACTGCAGCGACCACAGCCGCACTGCAATAAACACACTTTCATTCATTACACACACATTGATACTTTCTTGAATCGGCTTGCCTAGTTACCACTCTCATCTGAGTCATCAAGCCCCGTTCAGGATGTTATTCCGGTCCTATCGGAAAATGGAGCGGCATGTCGCTCGACAACTACGTGAATGTCTTGGGGCAGACCACTCGCGCAGCGCGAGCAAATTACATTTCACTATCTCGGACCACATTAACACTGAGCCAGGCGAAATAGTGATCAAATGCTAACCAATTAAAATAAAAATCGCTTTACTTGTATTTTATGTAGGTACAGTCAGCGACAAAAATAAAAAAGCTTTACTTATACTTTAGGTACAGTCAACAATAACAAAAAATACGGTTTTCTTGTGCTTTAGGTGCAGTCAGCGACAAAAATGACTAAACATGTCCAAGCTCTGATTTTACATATAAATAACTAGACCCACTATAGAGTTAAGAAAATACCATCTCGTTTTTGCAAAAACGCGGATTAACGCGATCCCGCGATAACATACCGTAGGTACCGGATTGTGACAGGATGATTTATATATTATTTTTATTAAGTTTCCAATTACATTTAAAGATTCCGAGAACAGATGTGACATATATGTATAATTGTATATGTCGTAGGTATATTGTCAAAGCCGTGATATTATAGTTTAACTAGAGAAATTATAATTGCACGGTATATTGTCAATCGGCTCCATTTACGTGTCTATTTATTTCTAACTCTATGATTTCAAAATGGACATTGGAAAACGGTCCAATCAGTGACCACCTCATAATATAGTTTTCATGTTCAACCTAACCTACATAGTTTTGAGACACTAGTTTTTTAGGCGCAATTCTATCAAACATAGTAATTTGCAAACCGGTAACTACGAATAAAAAAAAAAAACAATGTAAGAGTGTAGTGACCAAAATTATGACAATTTAGGTGTGACTCGTCAGCTTGCAAACTACTATGTTTGATAGAATTGCGCCTAAAAAAACTAGGTAGTTTACTCAGGTTGAACATCAACATTTATAAATAGTTTATTTATAAATATTTGTCTGTTAGACTACTATATTTCATAGAGTTAGAAATAAATAGACACCTAAATGGAGCCGATTGACAATATACCTGCGACATATATATAATAATATAAAGATTCCAGTGCCATTTCCCCTTCAGGAATGGAAATAACGAATTTACTATGGCAAATGGAATGCCCAGATAGAGGTGGCGAGCTAACCTAGGCGCATACCAAGAGTGCTGGTACGAGGTGGCGCAAGGCAGACTCTTGGAAGGATATAGTAAGCGCTACGCCATCTTAGAAAGTTGACAGATTAGTCAAAACTACTGTTTACGGTAAAAAAAAACAAGAAAAATGTAATTAAAAAAACATGAAATGTATTTTTTTGGAAAATTTATATGAAATGCAACACTAACCTGTGGCATCTTCGGAGCAAGAGAGAAGCATGTTCTTAAAAGGGTCGAAGGAAACTTTGTATACCGGCCCCGAGTGGCCGAACAGCGTTCGGAATGTGTCCCGGTCCTTCTCTTCCATCATCCTGACGAGCACGTCACCTGACAGTCCAAACATTTAGGTATTAACTACTTTTGCCCTCGAGCTCATTTAACTGAGTTCAAAGTACACTATGTGTTATTCTAGGACCTAAAATGCCAATATACCAAATAAAACCAAAGCCCCTTCATCCGTCAAAAAAAGTTTTTTAACGATTGCTCAACTTCATCTTATAGGATTCAGATATGAAGTACACCGGAATCGGAATGCGTCCATATAGACACAATTTTTAATAACGTTATATTTTCCTTCTTTTTTTATTATCTTCCTTATAAAGTCTTTTTGTTACTAACTGCTTTATTATAAGTAAAGATATATATAACTGACTGACCTCTACAGAATACACCTATCAAGGTACAACTACTTAAGGTGTTTTTTTTTGGTTGTCTCAGCTTCCACGTTTAATGTTTATATTATAACTTTGGAATTTGCACATTGCTAAAAAAACAAATAAAAAAAATTGATAAACTGCAATCCACAAACCTGCTTCTCTATCAATATCTTGCAGTTTATCGGCAGATTTCATTCCTCGCAGCTTTACCGTAGTCAGAGTCCAAACCTGTTCCGCAAAAAACACATAAAAAACACTATAAAAATATATAGTTAATTGAAACATAATTTAAAAATACAATTTCGGTGTAATTTGTATGACACCTCACAATGTACTCATTCAAATAAAAACTAATATATCCAAAAAGGTTTCGAAGGCCCGGAGATATGTAAAAATACAAGTCTAAGGAAAATTAAAAAAAAGACGATTAAATCTATTACTACCATAATTGCTTTGAATGCCGTCGTTTGTGCATTGTACATTACTAGCGACCCGCCCCCGCTTTGCACGTGCGTAGTTTAGAAAAAAATAAGAGTAAAATATGAAGTTGCTTACACACTCGACCTTCACTCCGCTTGGGAAGTCGGCGGCTACGTTCAGTCTCGTATGCTCGTATTATGTATATATAAACCTTTTGTGAAAAATTATCTGTGAAAACCACATCAAAATCCGTTGCGTGGTTTGGGAGGAGTTACCGGCCAAACAGACTGTGTCTATGACAGAAAGATAGACATACGCGGAAAGCGACTTTGTTTTATACTATGTATTGATATTGATGACTGAAGAGCGAGGGACGGGCAGCAGTCTTAGAAGCCTTAATTATGGTTAAATCGGTGAGTAGATGATAAGTAATAAGTAATGTGTTCGGTTTAAGGTCTTTGGAATTACCTTTATGATTGAGTTACTGAACCCAACCGCCAGCAGCGTGGAGTCGTCACAGATGTCCGCGCACAATGCCGTGCTGCCGCTGTTCAGCAGGGTGTAGAAACATATCGAAGGGAGACTCTCGGGTCCAAGGGGTACGCGTTTTGATGCTTCTCGCAGAGCCTTGCCTTTTTCTAATTTGTCTGTTTCCTTTCTGTTGTGAAATAAAACAAAGTATAACTTACATAAGCATTATTTACACTAGCTCCAGCGTCGCACGGATGGCGTTTTTTTTCTTTACTTTCGTCATTTTATCAACTCCAACCGCACCACATCATCGCTCTATGACATATTATAGTAATATATATTTATAATTTTAATAAAGCAGTAAGGAACAAAAAGTCTGAAGAGATAGGGTAATTAAAAAATAGTATAGGGAACTTAAAATAAGCTACTAAACAATAATATAACATTTTTTTAAATGGTGTCAGTTTTTACTTCAGGCATCACTAAAAACTACTAAACCGATTGCGATGAGGTTTTCACTGATGGATAGATTAGGGGTTGACTTAAGAACTGGTGTACTTGGTATCTCAATTCGATGAATAGACGTCGAACAATAGATAAAAAACTTTTTGAAGTCAGGACGAAGTTTGATAATATTGGCACTTTTGGTTCTGGAATAACAAATACTCGTAGGAGCCTTATATACCTGCGGACAAAGCCGCGGGCAAAGCTAATAATATAATATATTCAGGACAATTCACACTAATTACCAAGCAAATACTATGGATAGAGAGAATGTACGAAGAACTTTCGCCACAATACATTTTGTTCAAAAACATCGTTCTAACTGCTAAGTTGCTCACAAAAAAGTGTACAGTAGTCGCAGCCAATCTATATGTTTGTAAAGTTAGGCTCTGTGAACGATTGCGCAGGTACTGCTGTGAGGATAAAACAGCATAAAGTAAGAGTAATAAAGTAAGAGCGAGATAGAATATGCGAAAAACGTAAGCGAGTGAGCGAGGCAGTTATAAAATGCTGTCTTCACCTTCAACATTGGGATTGCGCCTGAAAAATAGCAGTTTGCGCTGCGACTAGCAGACAACTTCCGAGACACATACTTCCGCTGCGACTGCTGTAGTGTCTTGAAAGAGCAGAATAGCGAACTAAACTAAAACATCAACATACTTACAATTCAGGTAAAGGTATTCTATCATTGGGCGGAGCGTTAGGGTCGGACTTGGGTTTCTTCATAAAGATATTGTCTTTCTTAGCCTTTTTCTTTTTGGGTTTGTCTGGAGTCTCCTCTACCTCTTCTTCGTCCTCTACTGGTTGTGGGAGCACTTGGATGTCTGGTTCCTTTAGCAGGCCGTAGTAAACCTTGGTGCGGTTTTCTAGATTTCAATCATACATTATAATGGGAGTGTGGCTGGTTTTCAATCTAGGATAACATACATACAAATACTTTGCTTGCATGCTTGTCGTATGAGTAGTGCTGGCCTCTGGTGTCAGAGTTTGTCAGGCCGCCCGAGGGCCTCTGATATGGCTTAACGACTGCTGTTAATCAATAACAGCCAGGACTGACAGCTTAACATGTCCTCCGAAGTACGGAGCGATGGAAAACCGCACATAAGTTGGAAAAGTCATTGGAGCGGAGCCTAGGACCGAACACGGTATCATTGGGTTCTAAGTCGCCAAGTAAGTACCATCGCTCTCATATACAGGATTATTGGTTATAGGTCTCGATCCCATGGCAGGTGTTAGAACACGCTGTCCACTATCAAATAACCCAGTAAAGCTATGGGCAAAAGTCAACCATTTTCGAGTTATTACTTATATCATCATATTTTGTAAATTGTCGGATAGGTATCCATAAAAATTAAAACCATTGCAAGAAATCAAACTTTTTTACGTTGATAGGTTGAGAAAACAGTCACAAAGAATTAAGTCTATTAAAACGACCCCATGATTCAAACGTTTTTGAATCAGGGGTCTAAAAATAAGCAAGTTTAAGTTTTATTTGTGTAAGTTTTTCAACAAAAAACTGATTTTGTTCAATAAAACATATAGTATCTCAATCTGCAGATTATTTAAAAAACAACTACATAATTATTATCATCTATCCAACACGGTATATTTTTTTGGTAGTTAGTGACACAGTAACAAACTATGCGACATTAAACAAAATATCAGAGAATTTTAAAAGTGTATCAAAGTGGTTTGTTTGATTAAATCATCTGATAAAACAATAAATACAGTTGCCCAGGTGTTCATAATAGCCATAATTCACAATTGTCCAGAGATTTCCAAATTAATTTTAGTTTTGAGATGTATTTTCAGAATTGTTTTTTATGGGGGTACATAAAAAGTCTCGTCTACAGTGAATACCCTGTGCCAAATATTGAAGATCTTCGAGTTCACATAATAAATGCAGCAAATGAAATAAGAAACTCGTTGTCTAGCAGCGTAGTAAAAAGCCACTAAAGATAGAGACTCCGCCTCTACATCCAAAATATGGGCTCGCGTTTTGAAAACCATATATAATAATGTAAGCAACAAGTACAAGTAAATTGAAAAAAAAAACTATACCAATATTATCGTCAAATTTATAATTAAACTTAATAAATAATCGACAAAAAGTATCTTTTGATTTAAACCATTGTTAGGTATAACATAAAATAGCTAATCAGAAAATACCTTTCAAAACTAAAATTCTTCAGAAAAACTCTGGCTCATTGTGAACTATGGCTATGATGAACACCTGGGCCCCGATTCTTTTAGCTATTGAACCGCGATAACGCAAGTCGATCGCTTGAAATTTTTGAGAAATTTGAGAACCACTTAAAAGTGCTAGAAGCTACTTTTTTTGGGAAATTTTCAAAAAAAAAAATGCTTTATAACAAACAATTCATAATTTTAGCAAAATTTTCGTTTCCAGCACTTTTAAGTGGTAAATGAGAAAATTTCTCAAAAAAAAAAACAAGCGATCGACTTGCATTAACGCGGTTCAATAGCTAACAGAATCGGGGCCCTGGTCAACTGTATTTATTGTTTTATTTTGTGTCACTAACAACCAAAAAATTATACCGTGTTGGATAGGTGATAATATGTAGTTGTTTTTGAAATAAAAGCTAAAAAATAAAATAGTCTTGTGGCCAGTCGAATTTCTATTACTCAGGTTACGCTAACCCCAGGATTTATTATACGTCAGAAAAAAAAAACATTTTATTTTCAAGTTTTTAGTTTTTTGTTTATTTATTTCTAAAGTGTACTGTGTTCTACTTGTCAAGCCCTTTCATTTGATACCCATATTGAGGGGATTGAAAAAAAAGTAATTCGCCTTTTGTGGTGGCGGCCATCTTGGATTTGGAAATTTCATATTGTACTGTATTCTACTAGTTAACCCCTTTCATTTGATACCCATACTGAAGGGGTTGAAAAAAAAGAAGTAATCCGCCATTTTGTGGTCGCAGCCATCTCGGATTTACAATGACATTGAATATACTTAGTATTATTGTGATCAGAACTAAAATTATTGCCCTCTAAGCTTTACGTTATTGGGTCTTGCGGCGGTGAGTTGATAAGTAGTCAGTGTGCCATTAAATCAATATAATATATTTACATATGTATTCATATTCGTTAGATTGACAAGAGATTCCTTACCACTCTTCAAAGCTTCACCCAGCACTCCTCCAGCGGTGGCGCGCACCTGAGCCAATGTACGTCCGGGCCCATCGTGCCCCTCTAATTGTATGTGATTGTTTATAATGTTGATTATGACTGTAGAGCTTTTCTGCTCTTGCAAGTAACGCTTGAGTTGAGCTGATGCATCTCTCGATAGCTGGACGACAAATTTGTTGGTGCTGAAATCAGTTTTGCTTTAAAGACAAAATACTAATATTTTTGAAGATTAGACAAGCTTTCATTTAGTTCAGCTTTTATCGTTAAGCTTATTATCTTGATCTAACGTTTTAAAATTTACAATATTATTTTTACAACTAGTTGTGCCCGCGGCTTTTCCCGCGTTGTCATTTCTTTAGTATCTATGCTGTGCTATTCCAGGACCGAAAATACTAATATACCATATTAATTTGATCAAAATTCCTTTAGCCATCAAAAAAGATTATTAACATTTGCTTGGCTTCTACACATCGGATTGAGATATGAAGTACACCAAATTTTAAATGAAAACCTAAGCTATCCAACAGTGATACCTTAGGTTTAACTTAAAATTTGGCTGCCCTTAACATACCTCTCTCATAAACTGGATGAGAGGAGCCGAAGATCGGGCACTGTGCCGTTCATTGGGAGAGGCATAGGCCTCGCCATAGGAGGATGATGATGATAACATACCTCTCTCAAGAGGTAAGCAAAAGCTAAGATGTTGTTTAGCCAAAGCTTAGTATTACATTTTTACCTGTAAATTTCAGCCAGTTCGTTGCCTTTTATCTGATCCTTATGCTTAACAAAAGATAGACGTTTCATATCATCTTGCAAGTAGTCTTCTTGCTCTGCTCCAAACTTCTCCATAAAATTATTGGCATGTTCAAAGTGGTCGTACAGTATCAGACTGAGATACATGTGTACAAATACTGGGTACAGGAGTGTTGAAAGTTCATACTGAAAACGTGTTGAAAATAATCATTTTTGTTATTTTATTGACTTAATTGAAAAAGCAGAGTGACGGTAGCTGTGGTACACTACTGCGCATTACAATACCATAATATCAGGTTTGGTCCTCGACACTGCATCATTATGTGCTGATGTCTATACCTATGTACGCTTCAGAGGCCATGTTAAGTTGTCAGTCCGACTGGTATTGTTGTTAAGTTGTTAAGTCATGTCAGATGCCCTCAAGCGGCCTGACACATACAGGGCAGCACTACCTCATACAACAAGCAAAAAAGCAACTGAAAATATCTATTATACTGTGCCCAAAATATTGTTTTATCTTGGTTGTTATTACAAAACTGGATGTCTTCACTTCCAGACATTGATTTAAATGTCATTGTGAAATGTTTGTTGCTAAGGACTAAAGAGTGGTCACTTCCAGACATTGATTTAAATTTAATTGTGAAATGTTTGTTGCTAAGGACTAAAAAGTGATCACTTCCAGACCTTGATTTAAATGTCATTGTGAATTTTTTGTTGCTAAGGACTAAAGAGTGATCACTTCCAGACATTGATTTATTTGTCATTGTGAAATGGATGTTGCTAAAGACTAAAGAGTGATCACTTCCAGACATTGATTTATTTGTCATTGTGAAATTAATGTTGGTAAAGACTAAAGAGTGATCACTTCCAGACATTGATTTAAATGTCATTGTGAAATGTTTGTTGCTAAGGATTAAAGAGTGATCACTTCCAGACATTGATTTATTTGTCATTGTGAAATGAATGTTGGTAAAGACTAATGAGTGATCACTTCCAGACATTGATTTAAATGTCATTGTGAAATGTTTGTTGCTAAGGACTAAAGAGTGTTCACTTCCAGGCATTGATTTATTTGTTATTGTGAAATGGATGTTGCTAAAGTATAAAGAGTGATCACTTCCAGCATTGATTTAAATGTCATTGTGAAATGTTTGTTGCTAATGACTAAAGAGTGATCACTTCCAGACATTGATTTATTTGTCATTGTGAAATGGATGTTGCTAAAGACTAAAGAGTGATCACTTCCAGACATTGATTTATTTGTCATTGTGAAATGAATGTTGGTAAAGACTAAAGAGTGATCACTTCCAGACATTGATTTAAATGTCATTGTGAAATGTTTGTTGCTAAGAACTAAAGAGTGATCACTTCCAGACATTGATTTATTTGTCATTGTGAAATGAATGTAGGTAAAGACTAATGAGTGATCACTTCCAGACATTGATTTAAATGTCATTGTGAAATGTTTGTTGCTAAGGACTAAAGAGTGTTCACTTCCAGGCATTGATTTATTTGTCATTGTGAAATGGATGTTGCTAAAGTATAAAGAGTGATCACTTCCAGCATTGATTTAAATGTCATTGTGAAATGGATGTTGTTAAAGACTAAAGAGTGATCACTTCCAGACATTGATTTATTTGTCATTGTGAAATGGATGTTGTTAAAGACTAAAGAGTGATCACTTCCAGACATTGATTTAAATGTCATTGTGAAATGTTTGTTGCTAAGGACTAAAGAGTGTTCACTTCCAGGCATTGATTTATTTGTCATTGTGAAATGGATGTTGCTAAAGTATAAAGAGTGATCACTTCCAGCATTGATTTAAATGTCATTGTGAAATGTTTGTTGCTAAGGACTAAAGAGTGATCACTTCCAGACATTGATTTATTTGTCATTGTGAAATGGATGTTGTTAAAGACTAAAGAGTGATCACTTCCAGACATTGATTTATTTGTCATTGTGAAATGGATGTTGTTAAGGATTAAAGAGTAAACATTTCCGACTTACATTTATTTGTCGATATAATGGCTAGCAATGAAACAAAAACACATATTGGTTAAGTTTTCGATAATATATCCCATGCAAAGAGGTTGAATTACGCTTACTGGTGTAAAAAAACCTGTGTTATGCTGCGTCCAGACTATTGACTAATGCTCCAATTGATCGTCCATCCTTTGATGTGTGGAAGGGTGGTTTTTTGTACATTTTAAAAGGTTTGTTTGAGTTGACCCGAGATTTGAGCAGGGGCGATCAAGAACCAAAAGAGATTGAAGAAGTTTTCGAACTCTTTCGAAACTGCCTTCCACACATTGATGAACAAGACTAGGATCATACAAAAAAAATAAGCTAAAAGAAGCACTGACCACTGACTTATACTCACGTACTCAGAGAAGTAACAAAATAATAAATAGACTGTGTGAATTTGTTTAATAATAAATAGGACGCTTTACAAATTCCTTCATTACATTACTTCTTGGTATGCAACATTTTATTTTTGGAGTAAATGCACCTTTTGAACTAAGTATAAAACGTGGAGACTTAAAAAAAGACATATAAAATACTAAATGGAATGGACATTACAACATACAAAACATGGCAGACATATACACCATGAACATAAACCTGTGAGGAAACTCGCCTAAACTGGAGTACAGCTTACAAAAAAAACCAAAACATAAAACTTTTTTGTCTAGCCATGTAGTGAAAGACAAATACAAATTACCCAAAACTGTGATAAACTGTGTCAGTGAACTGTTTTAAATACCTATAAGCAAAAAAAGTTCACAGAACCAATATACACACATCACATTGACATAGTACCAATGGACATCGGGTTGTGAACAAAATTCACAAAAAAAGTTGAGTTAAGGTATATAAACTTAGGGCATGTAAAGAAATACAACAAAAATAAAAGGCAGGAATGTAGTTGCTATACCGTCGATTTTGGGGGGGCGGAGGGTTGGAGGGGTTAGGGGGGGATGTAGTAACCCCCCCCCTTTGAAGGAAAAGTTGCGCAGCCTTTCCGAGTTTTTTTTTCCATCCTTACTTTCAAACATAAAAACCGCATCAAAATCAGTCCATTCGTTTGGGAGCTACGATCCTCACCCCCATTATAGCTAAGAACCATCTCATTTACCTTAGCTTTCAAACAAATAAAACTGCAGCTAAAACGGTCCATTCGTTTGGAAGCTACGATACGCACCCCCCTTTTCTCAACTCAGCCCCCCCCCCCTCCCACCATTTAGCTAAGAACCATCTCGTTCACATCAGCTTTCAAACCGCTTCTAAATCGGTTCATTTGTGTGGGGTTTGGGAGCTAAGATTCTCACCTTCCTTCCCACATTATATCTAAGAACCATCTTGATTATCTCAGCTTTGAAACATAAAAAACCACAGCTTAATCGGTCCATTCGTTTGGAAGCTACGATTCTCACCCCCTCCCCATATAGCTAAGAACCATCTTGATCACAGTGGCTTTCAAACAGATAAAACCGCACCAAAATCGGTCCACTCGTTTGGGAGCTACGATGCCACAGACAGACACACACACACACGCGAAGTGACAAAGTGACACCCTAAACCTGTTTGTTAGGGGGTTAAAAAATAATAGGTGGTGGTTTCAGGTGTTTTTTTGGGTTTTTACTGTGTATGAAGGGAAAAACGTATTTATGAAAGCTCCTTTATTGCTTTGAACCTTATACCCTAAACATCTCGATAGACATTGTATGGTTCCTGAGGGACGCAGTTGAAACCGTGGGGCACAGCGAATTAAATAATAAAGATTGCCTGGAGATCGTTTTTAGTTTTATGTTTTGTTTTTAGTATGATGTAGTGCTGGCCTCTGATATCAGTTTGTTAAACCGCCCGATGACCACTGACTGATATGGCTTTTGAACTGCTATTAATCAATAATAGCCGAGACTGCCAGTTTAACATGCCCTCTGAAGCACGGAGCGATGTGAATATGTGTTCACACTTAAATTCAAAAGTAAAAGTGTTTTAATTAGATTGGATAGTTAATCTTCCTAGACCTAATTAAGTATAAGTAGGTAAACAAAATAATTAGCATTCACGAAAAAAATGTATAAAAATATAAAGTTTGCAGCAACTCCATAACCTTGTTCTAAATCTTTTGCTCGCTCATGGGTAATCCGAATAAATTTAATTGACGCAGTTGGTCTCTTTCTGATTATTGCGTGTAGTGTGTAAGAATAGGATAAAACATACTTTTTGCTTCTTTTGACTTATATTGTGTTTTTATTACAATTAATTCAATAGATTAATTTCAAAATGGTAAAACAATTATCTGCTTCCCGAAAATATGATACACCACCACCTTTTCTCACTTTAGTGGAATAGTTTTTACAAGGATTTACTATACAACATGGCATTGTTGATGTGTTTTAAGACCATTTGAGATCGGACACTTTTGCGCAATTCTGAGTTCCATTTTGATTGTAATTCAATGACACATCAGCTTATAGCTGCTAGTGTATCACAAATAATAATAAAAGAGTTTCTATGTTTTTAAGTTTTTTTATATTTTTGTTTTTATGTAAACCAATTGTAACCCAATAAGGTTTTATTATGATCAAAGAGAAATAAGCACTTGACTGAGATGGTTTGGAGTGTGCCCGAACAATCGGAGTTAGAGGGTTGAACGATAGCATATGTGTAATAAATCCTAATAGCGAGTCAACTCCTTTATCGCGGCGCAAAATGCCGACAAGCGACTAATATGCTAGGGTTGACACAAAAAAAAAAACATTTTTACAAAATAATATACAAAACAAATAACTATGTAAAAATTTGTATTCCTCATAATATATTACTCTATACTTACTAGCTGCGCCCCGCGGCTTCGCCCGATTCACTGTGATTGCATAACCAAGGAACATCTAAAGTTTTGCATTTAAAATATCAGGATCCGAAAACGTATCGATATGTTATGTACCTATGTTATTGTATATTGAATAAAATCTTTACTAACTAATGCACTTAGCTTATTTTACTGAATAATTTTTCCCTGGTTGAGATTCCACGGTCTTATATTTAATGTGTACCTACCTAGATAGGTACTATTCACTAAGGGTGTTGGGCCTGTGTGCAGCGGGAAGATCAATTTTTTTATTTAATGAGCTAATGTAAAGAATAATCTCCAAGTGTGGCACAAGTAATATCACTAATAATAGTTAGGTACCTGAACCAGCTACAAAAGTAAACAACATATAAAAATATTAAATTTCCCGCTACAGGCGTACCCAGTTACACAGAAATTAACTTTGTATAGGTATGATTATATAGTTCATCTTCTAGAAGGTAGGTAGGTAGGACCTACCTACATAGCTAGTGGCTCTGTGAGCTGTAGACCTCGCGCGTACAAACCTTTTGCAAACAATCTAGCGGTGCACAGTAGCGCCATCTAGTTACCTTATTGTAACACTAACATTAATAACCAAGGTGCTCCATCAATCCCTACCTAGTAGGTAAAGGGCTGATTCCAGAGCAATTTACTGCAATTTGATCATCATCAGATCTTCACTATTTTGGAGTTACTACCTTTCAAATTAATAAAGAACCATCAAAATCGTATTTAATATGGTGGAGATATTCAGTAGCCCAGTTTTTACCCTTTTTGGGGGGAAGTACACCTCCTAAATCCCCAATGACTAAAAAATTCTAAAAATTTAACCTGTATATCAAGCTTTCTCTGGATCAGTTGAGAAATGCTACCTGCAGAGGAGAACAGCCTGAAATGCGGACAGACATCCGGACATACGAAAGATTTTTTGCCAAAGCTGAAACAGAGACACTTCGCTCGCGCTTCATGCTCGCTCGGTCAATTATTGCTAACAACATAGGAAGGTACTTTGATTATAATAGCTACCTAATATTGTGGATATTGATAAGAAGCCATATTACCTATTAAATCTACTCCTATTTCCTCATCCTTTGGAAATTGATGAGTTCGCAATTCTCCATTATTATTATATGATGCTGACGCTCAACCATTTACCACACAGGTGGTACACATATTTAAAACAAATAAATAAATCACCTCATTGTGTGAACACCAAACATACAACATAATTATTACATAGGTACTTTGGCAAACACGTGCGAGCGATTTTGTGTACCTGACACACCTAATACGCTGTACCAGTTTTCAATAGACGCCTGCCGGTACGCCCCCAGGTGTCGCAGGCAGATAGGGGACTCTGCTCTCCTTCACACCGCACTTC
Source organism: Alsophila aescularia (assembly GCA_946251855.1). NCBI lineage: Eukaryota > Metazoa > Arthropoda > Insecta > Lepidoptera > Geometridae > Alsophila > Alsophila aescularia. The sequence goes on from OX276375.1 coordinate 52,498,848, forward strand.
ATCGTTGCTGTCAAGCGGCCAAGTTGACTCACTATTAAGATTTATTACACATATGACAATAGTCTAAAGGCAGCAATAGCTATCTGTTATTAATTTAGTCTAGCACCATGCCAAAGAATATTCTTCTTACCTTGTACATATCCAAAGAGTTTTCTACAAATTTTTTCAAGTTATCATATGCAAATTCGTAGCTGTAGGGATCACTTTCGGCATGATGGGCAGTGAGAATACTGGCCAACTCTACCTCAGGCAAATCCAAGTTCTCATATTCGACATCACCAAGGCTGGCTTCCTTCCTCAATATATCTTCAGTACCCTGAAAAGTGTCAAATTTATAATAAATAAAAATTAATACCTTACGTTTTAAATTACATACAAAAAGTTAATCCACTGTATTGTGTATTATGAGCTTGTAAATTAATTGGACATACCTTCAAATTATATTTTCGCAGTAGTTGCAGGACTGCTAGCAGAGGAGTAGACTTCTCACCCATTTCTCCTAAAATTTATTTTCTTGTTTTGTTGTCCTTCCAGAAACCAGAACACGAACTTTTATATATATTTTTTGACACGAACAGAAAAGATACGTATAATTTTATTAATCTTTTTGTAAGAAAACATTAAGTCACAAATTCACAATATTTTGAATTTCTAATCTGTAGTCTTTGGTTGATGTTGGTTCACTCTATAGAATAGAGATGGTTCACTGCTTTTAGCTATCTTGATTTTCAATATCACTATCACTCATGCGTTGCGATAGAGTCGAATAGCAATTTCAACTCTATCGCAACACATTTTTAATGAATTTCACGGATTCAAGCCGGTATGATCAATATTGCGTAATAGCAGTGCAGTGGTCCTATTATCTATCTTGGTTTCAATCAGATTTTCATCTTTTCATAGTAATTTCTACTCTATCGCAAGGTGTTAGTGATAGTGATAATGACATTCTGATTGAAACTAAAATCAGTAATAGCACTACAGCAGTGCTATTACGCGATATTGATCATATCGGTTTCAATCCTTCAAGTTCATTAATGCGTTGCGATAGAAACGAAATTGAAAGAAGAAAGTGACATCTGATTGAAACCAAGTTCCGTGGTTGGGGTCCTGCAAAGCAATTATCTATCTTGTTTCATTATGCAACAAGCAATATTTCAAAGCAATTTCGACTCTATCGCAACGCATTAGTGATAGTGACATTGAAAATCGGGTTGAAACCAAGTTAGCTAATAGCACTACTGGGCCCCGACCACAGAACTTGTCAATCAGGAGGGCGATTCTCACGAAGTGATATAAATATCACAGTAGATAAATGTCAAAAAAAACATACATTTTTTTTTATTTTTTTTTTATTGTGATATTTATATCACTTCGTGAGAATCGTCTTCCAGATCTTTCAATCAGATCGTCACTTTCTTCGTAGCAATTTCGACTCTATCGCAAGTCATTAATGAATATGAAGGATTGAAACCGATATGATCGAATTTTAGAACGAGAATCCGATTGTTCCGGTCTGCCTGGCAGCCCTGGATGACAGCACAATCATTAATTTCGCTTGATTATCTGTTGGGTGTGTTCATGTTCAATCAACTAGTCTGTGGTGTGGTGTGTTTATTTTTGGAAGACCGTGAAATTCCTGCTAATAGAAATTTAGCTAAATTTTATTTTTTGTACGTATCAGCGTATTTATTGTGCTTTTTTTGTGTAGCTATATCCATAATCAAGCATTAATATTACTCATCCAAAACCAGAGTACTCAGATTATATATTCAGCACTACTTACTCATCTTCCTGTTATGCCTTTTGGGGATTCTAAGAATAAATTCCTTTGCATATATACTGATAGACCCGTAACTAAATTGTGAACCCCGTTAGCCTCACTGTTAGTAATTTGATTTATGGAACATTTGTGTGTTAATATAAGTTCTCGTTGACCCAGGCCCCAGGAATGCTAGCAGGAAATCAGTAATGTCTGTTTTCGTGGAACATGTTGATTATTAATTTCAGACTAATAACATGGTGCAAGGATTCAGATAAGATGTCATCAGAAAGCTGTTTGGTGAAGGCAATCTATTCTTTCAAAGGCAAGAATAATGATGAGCTGTGCTTCAAGAAAGGGGATGTAATTACTGTGACTCAGAAGGAAGAAGGAGGCTGGTGGGAAGGTACTTTGGGCGAGACCACAGGATGGTTTCCGAGCAATTATGTTACTGAATACAAAGGTAATTTTTATTGAATGTATTATGGAGCCAGTGGAGGATGAACTGTCTATATAAACATAATTCCAAAATCATATGTAATAGAAGCATATTTCCACCATACATAGTTTGTCATAGCTTACCTGGTAAATGACTTACTGCGGGCAAAGAATTTCTTTGATTACCTACTTCCTATCATTAACACAATTTTCTACACCAGATCCGTCAGGTTCCATCACAACATCCCCAATCAGAGCAGCGTCGGAGATCCAGGCCTTCCGGAATGTTGTTCTCAAAGATATCATAGATTCAGAAAAGGCTCATGTAGCGGAGATGCAAGGACTTGTCAGCAACTTCCTGCAGCCACTGGAAAAGAGTGAAATGTAAGCTGCACAATAGTTATTATAAACTAGCTACTGCTCTCTGGCTCTACATACAGTTTTCAAATTATTTAACTGTTTTGTGTAAGTAACAAAAGCTCTACAAAGATAATTAACAAAAAATTGCCTCGATGATGTTAAATGAGCTACAGACAAGGAATATAATGTTTTTAAAATTTGTGTCTGTTTCTCTGGATGTTTGTTTGCGCATCAAGAAAACACTACTGAACTGCTTGAAATGCATTTTTCACTGTTGGATACTTAGGTTGTGACTTAAAATCTGGTGTAAATCTCGAATCTGATGAGTAGGTTTAGAGCAATCATTAAAAATCTTTTTAAATGTAGTATATTTGTTTTTTAGTTCCTAGAATGGCACCTAGAGTACCTACTTTTAATCTAGAGAAAGGACAAAGTGTGCTTGGGCACAGCTAGATCGTAAGGATAATTATAAATAATATATATACTGGCATTTCATAGACATTATAATTTAAGTGCCTACCCATTTGATATTTCCCAGGCTCACAAGAGATGAATTCAGGCAGCTCACAGGAAACATAAATGAGGTTCTACAAACTCACGAGCAGTTCCTCGCGTTACTGGAAGAGTGTGCAACAAAGACTGGGCCTGATCAGAGAGTTGGTGGACTGTTCCTGCAGTGGGCTCCCAGAATAAAGACAGTGCATCAAACTTACTGCTGTGGCCATCCTAAAGCCGTGTGCATTCTTGATAAGTATAAGTTAGTTTCTGTCTTATCTTCTCTATTAAAACAACTCCTATCATCATCATTATCATCATCAGCTTATTCACAAGGCACATTCTCATTCTTCTCTCAGAGAGATGGCTATATTTCTAAGATTTTTATGAAACATGTACTTTATTGTCCCACTGCTGGGCAAAGGTCCCATATCTTTCCAAGAGTTTGTCCTGAGTGAACTGAATTTTGGTGAATCTATACTTATAATAAAGCAGTCAGTACAGTAAAATCTGTACAAAGAAGATAATTTTGAGAAAATGGTCTTGGGTACTTAAAATAGACTACTGAACAAGAATATATTTTTTTTTAGAAATTGTGTCTGTCTGTTTGCACATCACATAAAAACTACTGGACCGATTGTGATGCGGTTTTCACATGGTTGTGGTTACGAGGGGTGGTCATAAAGTTTGCGGAATGAAAGGGTTAGAAAAAGACAGGAATGTTTCGTATACCTAGGACTAATTCATGTCTCAACTTCACTACAAATACCAAGTTTTGGCTAAATCCGGTCACTCATGTTCGAGTTATCGCCAAGTCAACAATACAGAAACTTGAGTTTCGCACTGTCATAAAGTTCTTCACCAAACTGGGAAAAACGCCGCAGATCATCATGTCAAAGGTCAGCTCAAGATGGGTGCCGATAATGCTCACACCGCTTCAAAAGCAACAGTGTGTCAAGTTTTTGGAACTCTGTAGCGAAAACCGAGATGAGTTTATGAACCGAATTGTTACTGGAGACGAATCGTGGGTGCATCACTATGAGCCTGAGTCAAAGCAGGAGTCAATGCAGTGGCATAAGAAAGGCACACCCCCGTCTAAGAAGTTTTAAAGTGTCACAATCGGCCGGAAAGATCATGGCCATGTTTTTTTGGGATTCTGAGGGTATTTTGTTGGTCAACTACAAAGAAAAAGGCGTCAACATCACTGGACAACACTACGCCAGCTTAATCGAAAAGCTAAAAAATGTCATCAAGGAAATAAGAAGGTGCTTTTGCACGACAACGCGCCAGTTCACAAGAGCCACGTTGCGATGGCTGCCCTGCACAAGTTTCGCTTCGGCTTTAAATCACCCAGCCTATAGTCCAGATTTGGTCCCGTCGGATATTTGTACCCGAAAATGAAAAAATAACTTTGAGGAAAAAAGTTTACTAACAATGAAGAAGTGAAGTCAGCGATTTTGGCCTATTTTGAAGGCCTCGACAAAACATTTTTTTTCAATGGTTAAACCATTTATTGACAGATTGGAAAAATGTATAAGAGTTAAGGAAAAATGTATAGGAGAGAATATTGAAAAGCAAAAATAAATTTTGGTTTAATTTCATTTTCTTTCCTTGCCGTACTGCGAACTTTTGACCGCCCCTCGTATGTTGTAAATTTAGGTCCTGAATAGCACATATTATGCTCATGTGTTCCTTTAACCTAGAGAAATGATCAAGCGTGCGAAGCCGGCGGTCTTTTTTATATTCTGTAATATAAAAAAGACCGTATATTCAATGCAATACAATAACTTTTATTGCATATAGAGAAAACAATAAATAATAAAGGGAATGAAAAAAGGACAATTAATAATTAAGGAATATTCCCCAATAAATACACTAATGGAATTATTGAGGTTGTTAAAAAAATAGCGTTATTTGCTTATTTTCTAGTGCTTTTAAAGTGCATACTATAGATAGTAGACTGTATGACTGTACAGTGCAACCAGTGCATAAAACGAGCTATTTTATCCGCCCGCGCCGATGGCGAGGGTATATATTGATGAGGATAAAATGCCTTGTTTTATAAACGAGTTACACACTCTGTTTGTCACTTCAGTTGCGAGAAAATAAAACAATGATATTTTAAATAACCAACTTTCCCGCCACTTTATTATTTTAAAATTACTACATGAAACATTAGGCTCGGAGACCATATAGAATTAGAGAAGTAAAACTCTTTTATGCACTACAGCATAAAATTCAGTTTTAGTCCGCACACCCAGCATAAACAAGGACTTTACAAACATGAGAAGTAAAACAGGTTTTTTTTTACCACTTTTAATGAATAGAAGAATTAGATCTCTTATTTTTTATGTCTTCCCTTTGCAAAGCAATCTGTCTCTTATTCAGACAGTGAGCTTCCTTTTGAGCAGTGTTGTGATTTGACATGTCAGGTACGCATCCATTGATGAATCTTGTTGCTGTTAGAATTGTTCGTTTTAGCCTCCATAGAGGCCTTTCAGTCATTAGTGCCTTTGCCATTTCATTTGGCTGATGTTGCAGTCGTTTCAGGTAATGCAAAACAAAATGAATGCTTACTAAATCCATATAATTTAATTTCCAGAGAGGAATTAAACACGTGGATGGAAAATGCCGGCGCCGTGACACCCGGCGTTCTAGTCCTTACTGCAGGGCTGTCCAAGCCATTCCGCCGCCTCGGCAAGTACCCGGCCATGCTGCAGGAGCTAGCGAGGCACGTGCACGAGGCCCATCCAGATAGAGGCGACACGCATAGAGCATCTGTTGTTTATAAGGACATTGCTGTAAGTATACCTATCTTTATACAGCAAACGATGAATTATACATTTTTTTAGGAAAATGTGCCACTGAAACAGAGTCTGACACTGACACATATTGTGATTAAATATTTTTTATCTACACTCATCGTAAAATCTAGATTATGAACTAAAAAATGGTGTCATAATGACATACATATTACGCACGGCACGTCACTATGAAAAAACCCACTATAACTCGTTTTTTGAACTAAACAGTGTTATAATATCCCCCCCCCCCATAAAAGCACCGGGTTGGCTCCGCACTACGAGAGTTTTCGCTATTTATTATCTATGGTGGCGCTTATAAGACCGTATGCGCGCGAATTCGCTGTGAACTGGATTTTAGCGCCATAATTTACTTTACATTAGTACCTAACCAATTTTATGTGATTTATTATGTTGATCAAATGTTTTATCCTGATTAAAAATGTGATAAAGATGTGTTAAACAGGTGAAAACAGTGTTCGTGAGGAAAAATTGACTCCACCTGACATTACGGAACAGCAACGAATATGACGAACGAGCTTTTACCAGCAAAATCAAGAAATGTATGAAACGGCACATAACTAGGTATTAAAACACTCGAGTGATACTATTAAAAAACGAGCGGCTCGTTTTTTAAACTCAATCTCGTGTTTTAATTCCCCTCATTATGCAACCGTTTCATAAACTACTATTACCTTGCGGGACTGTAGATTTCGTAGTCAGGGTCCACCCGTCGTATAATTTGAAAGCTTTTAAGTGATTTCTGATATTTTAAAACCTTCCTAAATCGAAAGGGATGACCAAAGGATTAGAACAGAATCCCGATGGAAATTGGCGAAGCGAACACGTATCTTTGAATTTATTGCAAACTGACGTAGGTTAATGGGAGATTATAAGACAATGCCGTGTTTAATCTTCGTTTCACGAATTAATTTGATGACTGGCTACATAATTACAATTTTATAGAGTACTCAAATATTCTTTAATTGTTTGCTTGGAGCAAACAACCAACTCTGTTATTGAGTTGCTTGCTCGGAGATTGTCTGTGTCATGTAGATTGCGATATCGTGTTTTTTTTTAATGGCATTTGGCGATGTGGCATTTCTGCCAGATTCATGTAGTCATGTGTTTATGTATAATAAATTCTCTTTGTCAGCTTCGCGTCATTTATTTTTATATAATAATTATTATTATTTAATATGTATACAGGAAATTTAGAAACAAGACCAGATTAATATTATGAACTTTACAAATTTTGAACTTAGGAGAACTACACTACATAAAGTAATTAAATATACAGGGTGTCCCAGCAAGTAGTGATAAGCAGAGGTCCCGATGTAGAGCACTCCCAGGCGCACCGAATAACCCCCATGTATTTCCCGCGGTTTTTGTTTTTTTCGTATTTATTCCATTTTTGTTTTTTTTTACAAATTTCCAGATTTCGACACAAACTTAGTAATTTTGGCCAATTTAACCATAGTATTCAGTTGACTTTTGGAATGTTGGTAGTCCAGTAGTGAAACCTTTATAAGACATCAAAACCATCTTAAATTATTAAATAAACAATAAAAACATAAAAGAATAACTTCAAATTTTGTTTAGAGCAAAAAATCCCTTCAAAGTTTGGAGGTCCCTAAAAAAAAAAATGTTGGAATACATATTTTTTGTTCTTATCTTAAGAACTTATTCAATTCACTGGCAATAAAATACCTTACACTTATTGGCCAAAACTTATGGCAACACAGCATAAAGAGACTCCAAAAGTGGAAAGGTCGACATTTTCAAGTACCGATATAGTGGGGTGAGGTTGGGTCTGGATGTATGTGGTAATCCCCAACCATCCCCACCCATCTCCATACATACGAACCCTATGGTTAAATTGGTCAAAATTACTAAGTTTGTGTCGAAATCTGGAAATTTGTAAAAAAAAACAAAAATGGAATAACTACGAAAAAAACAAAAACCGAGGGACATACATGGGGGTTATTCGGTGCGCCTGGGAGTGCTCTACATCGGGACCTCTGCTTATCACTACTTGCTGGGACAACCTGTATATAGACTAACGGAAGTTAAAACGTCTACAATGAATTTAAACCACGGAATAGAAAAAAACAAGTGGAAGTGGTACACTACACCACGTACATTGGGACCGCTGTCGCCAAACTAAAACAAATAATGTAAAAGTCCAATTCTGCACTACTAACAGACCCTTATTGTAATTGAGTCGATTTAAGCTTATGAATCAAAATAGAAAATAATGCGTTAACGACTGCTTCATAGAGTTCATTTTTATTTTTACGTACGAAGTATTTGTATGCAAGTTAAGATTTCCTGTGCATAACTGTGGCACACGTCACCCGCGCACGTAGCACTTGTTTTTTATATTCCGTGATTTAAACATCTGTCAATTGACTTAATAGTTTCCTATACGAAATCAATGTGTTTTTAGTACATTTTGGATCCAATTCTTCGAGGACCGCTCTAACTATGAATCTGTTAAATTTAACTTAAGTCTCAGATTATATTGCTCACAGAATCAACACCACTGTCATGACGTAAATGTTTAATTGGAGATGGAGAGCCATATGTGCACGGTGTGCTCCAGACAAATTAAGATTTTATATCCCTAATCCCGAAACAAACCAGTCACTCATTTATCTCTGAGTCATTACACAAATTTAGTGGCTAAGTAGGTTTTAGTGGCGAGAAAGTCTTACGATTGAAAACATGACAATCGTCGCCTACTAGACATCTGTCACGCTATCCATACCAATATATAAAAGTGATACGTTGTCTGTTGGTTTATTTGGGGAGCGATAACGGCTGGATGGGTTTTGATGAAATTTGGAATGGAGATAGCTTATACCCTGGATTAAAACATAAGATACTTTTTATCCCGGAAAATTCTTATTTTCCACGGGAAATCTGGAAAATGTTGATTACTCGCTTTAAGGAACTGTCGCCATGGAAACGAAATAACAAGTCTGCCAAAAAAATGGTTGGTGCTACGAGTATACCTACTTTTGCATTGCTTTTTAATATCCTAGAAGAACATATGATGCTTTTTTCGCGATAAACTGTAGTCCGCGCGGATGAAGTCGCGGGCGAAAGCTAGTTATGAATAAACCTGATGAGAAATGTAGATTTGGTAAATATACCTGTATATAAAATATAAATAAAACGGCTAAAAAGCTCACGAAATAGAAAATCGGAAATACTCCGACCAGTTTCGGACTATTTTGAAGTCCTTCATTGAGTTGCGTGCTTACGTTCGTAGCGCTCGTCGCGGCTTGTCGGCATAACACTCCCAGATGAAGGACTTCAAAATAGTCCAAAACTGGTCGGAGTATTTCCAATCTTCTATTTTTTAGCCGTTTTATTTATATTTAATATGAATTTCACTCGCGTTAGTTTTCAAAATCAAATACCTGTATATAATTCAAGCCACACAGATCAAATACTACTTTCTCCTAAATGCAAAGCTTGTGTGGGATAACGAGACAACTACGGGCGGAGCCGTGGGGCAGAGCAGCTTATACATCATATTATGAAACCGCTTTTTACCCGAATCGCCATGACACAAAGTAAAGTGACATGGCGATTCGGATCAGCCGTTTCTGAAATAAATAGATTTACCTCATTTTGACAGATCACATAAAATTATAGGCATCCATAGCCCTAAACCCTTTTGTCCTGACAAACAATCCGTGTCTATATGTGACCTGACATCATACCGAAGAGTTTTGTGTCAAAAATCCCTGGATGTTATTTGATTATATAAACTTAAAAACACATAATTTGTAATTTGCACTTAGATAAATTATTTGATCATTTATTTGTCATAGCGTGAAATACCCTATTCTTTCTAATACATCAGAGTGGGTGCGCCGCCTTACGCCGACAAAAAGAGCTGGAGCTTCAAGTAGTGACAGGGGAGGTGCGGGGGTGGCCGGGGGGTGAACTGGCAGCCCTCGGCGACGTGCTGCACATGGGCAGTGTGGCAGTGGGGCCTTCTCACCAAGACAGATACCTTGTTCTGTTCCCCTCGGCCTTGCTATTGTTGTCAGTCAGTAAAAGAGTGTCTGCTTTTGTTTATGAGGTAAGTCTGAGCTGTATTTTTTTGTTTTTAAACCCCGAATTAAGAGACGAGTGTTATAAGTTTAGGGTGTGTATCACTTGTGTGTGTGTGTATCACGTGTGTGTGTGTGTGTGTGTGTGTGTGTGTGTGTGTGTGTGTGTGTGTGTGTGTGTGTGTGTGTGTGTGTGTGTGTGCGCGCGCGCGAGGGTGTGTTTGTGGCATCGTAGCTCCCAAACGAATGGACCGATTTGGATGCGGTTTTTTCTGTTCGAAAGCTGATGTGATCGAGATGGTTCTTAGATATATGGGGAGGGGGAGGGGGGAGCTGAGAAAAGGGGGTGAAAATCGTAGCTTTCGAACAAATGGACCGATTTAGCTGCGGTTTTTACAGTTTTTATATTTGAAAGCAGAGGTAAACAAGATGGTTCTTAGCTATAATAGGGGGTGGGGACGTTAGGGGTTATATAAAATTTGGGCTTGTTGATGTGTAATATCTTTCCAATCGCTTTCCTGAAATCTATGGGAGTAATTTCATGAAAAGTGTTAGACAATGTATAACCGGAAGTGTAATAGAAAGCCGGGTAAGCGCGCGCGGTGCTATTAAGCTAGAAGCCATTAAATTTTTTATAGTATAAAATTAACATTTTCGGGAATAGAACTCCGAGTTCAGACTATCAGCCGAACGGTTCCCGGCTGGGTTATCAAGACATACGATTTTCTGACGAAAAGTAACATCAGATAGTTCACATGAAGTAGTTGCCGATTCACAGTTGACCAATGAGCGCGCGCGCTGATAGTTAATTCATGTTGTTTAAAACCAACATGCCGATAAACCATTTGTAGGTGAGATGTCAGATATTACACATCATATGCGACTACTGTAAGGCTCGCTCGTTTTTTTTTATTTGAGTGGAGACCACGTTTAGGCAAACGTAGTGTAATACGCTCTCCGGCTAGCTACGACGACCTGATCAGAGTAGCTGGCAGCAAAATCATATGAGAAGAGCCGAAGATCGGGATAGTTGCGCACATTAGGAGAGCCCTGTCACGCGGTACACTAATACAGGTTGTTGATGGTGAACGAAGTTGTTGCGGCGTGTGTAAGTTTGTAGCGACAGGATGTGTTATATCATCTGACGAATTTTTGTTGATGTAGATAAATTAGACGATAACATGACACAAGTCTCCAAAAAACTTAATTTTCTGAATGTATTTAAATTTGTAATGTGCCACCGAGCCTCACGTGCATTTGTAGATGAAAAGTCTGAACGGCACACAAATGCACTTCTTATTATATAGGTTTATCGACTGATTGCCTTGAGTCATGTTATCTACCGTCAAATCTCATTTTAAATATCATATACATTCAGTCTCAGAATATGTATTGTTTTTGACAGAAATATGTATTTTAGGGTTGCCTTCCACTGACCGGTATAACAGTTTGCAAGCTAGACGACGCAGACACTAGAAAGAATGCATTTGAGATTAGTGGGCCAATGATAGACACCATAGTAGCGGTGTGCCAAACGAGAGCAGAAGCCGACAATTGGGTCAGCTTGCTGCAAAAACACGCCAACATCAGCAGCCCCGCCCACGAGCCCGGACAACCGCAGTCGTTGCCCCATGTAAGTGACATTACTTTAAATAAGACAATGGTAGCGATTCGGACACCCCCTGAACTAAACTTAATTTCTTCAAATGTAATTTAAACCTTGTTGGCTTTGTAGCAAGGTATTTTTCCCCTGGCATCTAATACTGTGAGTGACTAAACTATCACTAAAGCCTGTCAGCGTAAATTCAACTTTGTTTCCACGCGGCGAGAGTCCCGATTTGTCCAAACACTGTCTCAGAACGTGTCCGAATTTATCCAAACCCTGTTAGACAGCATGCTAAAAACCTGTTTTAATTACGTTATTTTAAGCGGTGCAGCTTAAATTGACGTAAGTTTAGAATAGATGCCAGGGGCAAAAGACCTTGTTACAAAGTCGACAAGGTTTAAAATACATTTGAAGAAATTCAGTCTAGTTAAGTTTCAAGAGCGAAATGTCAAAATTGCTGCCAATATGTTACAAGATCTTGATTGTTGTAATGTTTGGTGCAAGTATTATTAAACTTAAGGTATTTGATGTTGTTACATAGCTGACCCGCTCTCCTTCCGAAGGGGCGTTGTCTAGCATCAACAGTAGTCGCCGCAGCCTCTATCACGTGACGCTGCCACCACCCAGCTACCCTTCTGCATCACCATACTATTCACTAACAAAATACTTCGCGAGACTCGTCAAGAAAAAAGTGATTACAAAACAGATGCTACGTAAACTCTTGCACGAACGCACCTGGGCGAAGGCTTTCGAGCTGACGGGGACGCCGGTAATGCGGAGGCATAAGAACCTCATAAGGCTCAGGATAGAGGACGACGGCACGATCGGCACGGAGACCGAGGGCTCTGACAGTGACAGCGAAAGGGAAACTGACACGACGGAATCGTACACGAGCTCGGACGCTGAAGCCGTGGGCGGCTCCAAGGTTCTGCGACAGAACGCCGTTGAAAGCGAAGGTCCCAGAGAACTGACATCGTCTTGCAGCAGTTGGGGCAGTAATTTTGGTTACGTGCGCTATTACGATAACGGCACTGATTTGCATTTGGTCGATTCGCAACTGCCTGTCAAAGGTGATTGTACGCGAGAATTATTTCAAAATATACCTTACGACGTGCACGATAATTTGAAAACTGTCGATACCAACATTCAATTGCAGCCCTCCTTAGGAGGTATCGACAATCCGTTTTTTCTACATTCCGAAAGTACCGAAAATTCTAGTTTTGAAGTTAGGCCTTACATGGCGTGCGAGGACCTAGTCAACATGGATCAAAATATGCATATGAATACGCTAGGGAACGACGACATAGATTTTATACCAACGCGGCGTAGCTTTCCAAACACCAACGCTAAGAATGATCCTGTACCTAAACTTTGGAAGTCAACAGAAGAGAACTACACCCGCGAAAGCAGGGACAGCGAAGAACAACTGACAATAGATATCGTATCTGCCTTGGATCCGCCTTCGCCGAAGCAAAGTCCACGCTCTACTATTCACTCCATTATCATTGATCCTCCGCCAATGTTTCGTAATGCAGAAGACGATATGAAAGTAATCAACGTGAATTTAAACACCAACGTTCCCTTCCGCAAGCACTCTCTTAATTCTGATAAAAGGCTCAGTAGACGTTCTATATCTCGGTCCATGATGGAGACGGAAAGCTTCAACCGTGGCGAAGCCTCTCGCATGCAAAGAATGAGTTCGCAATCCGACAACCAGGCGGGTCACAAGAAATGTGAATGTTGTAACAGGTCATTGTGTCCCAGTCCCAGATCATCCGATTCGGGGGTCGTCGGCAGTTGCAATTTGGCGTCTCCAGAATTAAATATGCACGAATACTCGAGCTGCGCCAATACGGGTAACGACTCCGACAGTCAATATAAGAGAGCTTCGGATCATATGTCGCAAGACAAGTTCAGCAATGAGCTTCGCAAACAACTAACACTATCGGAAATCGAGGCGGCTAGATTCGAAGAGCAATGCAGGTGCACGTCGCCATTCGGTTCCACAGCTCGCACGTCTTGCGTGACCAGCGTCACCTCGGAGAACAGCCTCGACGTGATGGATATGTCGAACGCGAACGTGACACCCACTTTTACCGCCGCACCGCCGGTAACTTCGCCACAAATCAAGAGAACCTCTATAAGGAGGAACATAGAGTGCTACGTGCCAGAGATAAAACTAAAGCCAGAGCCACCTCCGCGCGTGTATCGCAAACCTAGCACGCATTTGGAGATACCTAAAAACGTGCGACACCCGCATCCTTGCCAGTGGAGCACGCTCAATATTACAGAGCGCTCAAAGCCAAGCCTGCATTACCACATGCGTATATTCAGAGAAAACCCTCAGCAAAGAGGCAATGCCGAGAGAAAATCACGTGTCAATACTCCTCGCAACCGTGACTTGTTTGGACAAGATAAAAAATCAAACGTCGACGGTGACAACACAGAAGTTCGCAAGACGAGGTCTCGGAGCGAAGACTTGTCGAAAATGCAGAAGGGTTTAGCTGAAGCCCAAAGCGGCTTCGTGGTGTATCGTTCGGACTTGTATGCGCACTGGTGGATGAAAGCCAAGTTACCGATTACCGTGGTCACCGACTCAGGCAAGGATAATTATTTTGTAAAGAGATACTGTTTTGTGTATCACTGGTTTGAAGATAATAATTGCCTTGAAGTTTTGTAACCATTAGATTAATATTGTCATTAGATTGACCCCAGTGTGGCAGAGCTTTACTTGATCATCCTTGCCTGTGTTTATTCATGTACTAACTAAAACAGTCACCGCTAGTAGACTCCATTATACACTAACAAATTATAAAGACTGCATGGAGAGGCTTGATCACCTTTATTCCCATGAGCCCGCTGAAGAAAATGTATACAATAATATGAACATTTATATACATTTTGAATTGTATTGAAACCCATGTGGATCTGGGTCTACGAACTTTACAGCTATGTTGTTGATGCTAGTTTATGATTGATAAATTATGTTTAGTAGGCTACGTCTTATATGCTAATATTGTAGTCGTTAAAGTAATTAAGAAAACGTCTGTTTTCCATCACAACTCTCGCGAAGCAGTTACGTAAGGCCGCGAATGCGTGCTCTCACTAAAGCTATAGATGTTTAAAAGGGAGCGAAGCTGTCAAATATTTGTAAAGTGATGGAAGTGACTTGCGCAATTCGTAATTGCTTACTTCAAAGCAAATTTTCTCAAGGGTATGAGTTGATTTATGAGTTTCACTTTATTTAACGAGGGTTTGTCTTCCAACAGATGGCCACGAGCGACAGCAATAATTCTGATTTATCTTCCGGTCTTACCAACCATAAAAGATCACATTCATTCAACAATCATCAAAGTTACACTCAGCACACGCAGCAAACGCAAAAAAGCAATAAACAGAAGAATCAGTCGGCGGGTTGGCTACTGAACTCGTGCGACTCCCTGGACCACTCTCCGGCCAAACCGAACAAACATGCCATCGGAAAGAAGTTCTCATCTGTTGATTTCATCGACTCCGCGGGCTCAAACTATAGCAGCACTAAAGGTAAGATACTGAAAAAAAAACAAAGTCATAAAACGACTTTAAATTAATTTAATATGTGAAAACTACTGCAATTTATGTGGGAGCACGCTATGTTCGAGGTGTTTTCATAAAACGTCAAAATCGCATCGGAGGTATGAGGTACTAATATGTACAAGAAAAAAACTAATAGGGTACTTGACAGTAATCGAAAAATATAATATGATTATATTTTAAGAATTCCGAATATATGTTTGACTTACGTAATTGATTAATATTTAAAAATAAATAAAAAAGTAGCTTTTCGCCATTTGACTCAAAACACTGCGCACAAGGAGATTGGATACACGTTAAATCTATGACTGCGCATTACGCTGATTACGCATGATGTTCCGGATTGATAATTTTTTTGGATTCGCGGTTGTTTTGTTTTTGTGTGGCAAGCGTTTTTATACACCTATATGCCAAAGTGACGTCATACGCTTGCCATGACAGCCAAAGAGTATATAAATACTACGTGTGACAGCTATGGTAGTTTTGGCGCGATTCAATTTAATAACTCGCAAAAGTGCAAAAATATCGTAGACGGAGAAACCAATAAACAGATGGTTGTCGTGCCAATTATAAGATAGAACGAACGATGGGTGGTGCTGCCATATCAAAACTTTTACCCTGATTTTAAGCAATCCCATATTCAAGATTTTATAATCTATAGACGGATAATAGAGACATTACAGGTTTTCAAAAAATGTATAGTCAGAAAGAAAAATGGTAATTTTGAATAATTCGAAGTGTTGTTCGATCTCGTTCATAAAAAGATCGAATCTTTATGGGACTAATAAGGCTTAGAGTAATAGAAACTTCAGAAAGCTTTTTTTTTACAATTTATACAAACATTTTGTATTAAACATGCTTACAGTATAATAATATACCCCATTGTCACTCGTGGCGGGCCATCCTCAGCGTAAAATAAATCGAGCTTTGGAGCAGAGTTTTTTTTACACGAGTATGGTTCGCAAGGGAAGGGTAATCAGTTTAACAGTTTATGTATGTATGTATGTATATGGGTATATGGATGTCATAGGCAAATATTTTTTTACTCAACTACGGCGTAACTTAGGAAGGGTTATGTATTCAAACTAAAAACTTGGACCGTGTTTGACAAGCGAGGAATCAATCGATTCGTCTTCATTTATAGAGTGTCATAGGCAAGAAAGAAACCGACTACCGGCAGCACTTACTTACACAACCGTAGTCGAGTTTTAGTTTTGAACTTGTGTCTTGTTTATATGTTGATCGCTTTTAGCGATAAGACCGCCCATTGTGCCTATTTTTAAAATATTATCCTTTGATTTTGGTCTTTATTGATATCAAAAAGGTCTTTTTAGAATAATAATGAACACTTTATTAAGTGTTTCTTATTATTATTATATTGTTAGGTCCCCTGTGAGTGTTTATATGTAGGTACCCAAGTTTGGAACACTGAAAATCTTGTGCTACTTCCGTGTTACTTGAAATTGTGGCACTTGTTTCGGTTTTAGAAAAAAAAAACACTAGAGTGCGATTTTCGTGTATGCTTAATCTACACTTTTGTATAGGAAACTGAATTTTCTACAATTTTGAGCTCAACTTGAACTCTGGTCCATTGCTTTTGGACATACAGCCAGTCAAAGATAAGTTTTTTTTTTCAAAAAATATGTATATGTAAATATGTAGGTTTGGTCATTTCCAAGATAAGTACAGGACCCTATTTCATAAAACTATAGTACACTGACAAATGTCAATCGAACCGACAATTGTCAGTCAAACTATCAAAATGTCATGCATTTTTGTTATATGAAACACAGGTTTAGCCTATTCGACTGACATTTGTAGGTTTATTATGATTTGTCGCTTTATGAAATAGGGCCCAGGTTAAACATTTTTTTATAAAAAAGGCATGAGTGAGGAATTTGTAGATAAATTAATTAGCTTCATTTCATTCAATTAGCTTTAAAACGCCTCATAGTTTCCTCAAAAAATAAAAGTTAAGATAAGTACCCGAAAACGCTTCCCTAAAGTAGTTTTTCCGAAAAAACTGAAACAAGTGCCAGAATTTCAAGCACCACGGTAGTATTAGCTTAGTGTTGCAAACTTAGATATATACTACTCTCGCTCATGGGTCCTAACAAAATAAAAGTCATATACCTAGACATTCGTTTTAATAGAAAACATTATTTGGGAAATACTTAATTTTACTTTCTCTCATAATAAAATAACCAAACATAAATAAATATAATAGATTTTTCATGTCGTTACCAGTTTACATTATAAATTTGTCTTTCCGTGTATAAAACGGTGGGTATAAACGGTTTACTAAGGAATTTTCTAAGGGTTTGAACCCCCAAAACCCCCCCTTGCCTACGGCCTTGAGTGTACCCCTACTTATGTTTACTATTAAACAAGATAAATAGATATGTGGCATATTTGTGTGTATGCGTGAGAGGGAGAGTTTGTGTGTGAGTGCGCGTTCTTCAAATTCAAATTACATGTTCAGTTCCGTCATAGGAAATATGTATCCTACTATAATCTATTTATATGCAGCTTTCAGCCAATCACTATGATGGCCATGCACGGCCTGAAACAGTTCAGTGAACTAAGTCTGAGTGTTTATTAATATGTTTATTCTATGAAAAAGTACTAACACAATTAGTCTCGATAAAAAATCGACCTTAGGTTTTGACTTTGTATCCTTGTACTTCAATATAACTGCTACACGAATTTTGATGATGTGTAGTATATTGTACTTAATCTACGCTCCGGATTAAAACTCAAAAATGGTGGCATAATGGCATACTTTACGCACGGCTTGTCTCTAATAAGAAGAAAAAAATACATTATATCACTCTTTTTTTCTAAACAATGTATAATATAACTTTTTCCCCATAAAAGCACCGGTTTGGCTCCTCACAAGGAGGGTTTTCACCATTTATTATCAATCAGCGACTAGACCCGGCTTCGCAAGGGTGTAATTTAGAAGAAAAAAATGAAGAGAAAAATGTGTAGTTCTCGCACACTCGACCCTCACTCCGCTTGGGGGGTCGGCGGTGCTTAAACAATCTTTTATAGATCATCATCATCATCTTAGGCTTCTCCTAATGCACGCCACTGAGCTCGGTCTTCAGCTCTTCTCATCCACTTTCTTCCAGCCGCTTTTCGCTGGTCGTCACTCCACCTGGCCACAGGGCGTCCTACACTACGTTTGCCTAAACGTGGTCTCCACTCGGGAACTCGTCTACCCCAACGGTTATCGGTTCTTCGGGAAATGTGACCACCACACTGCCACTTTAGCATGCTTATCGTTAGAGCTATGTCGGTTACCTTGGTTCTCCGTCGGATATCTTCATTACGAATCTTGTCCTTCAGAGAAACTCCAAGCATAGCTCTCTCCATAACTCGCTTCATAGATAATCTTTTATAGATGCAAGAGACTAGTGATGATTATGTGTCTTCGTATGAGGTGTCGAAGAAAGTTGCATGTAAACACGTAAAAACTACCGACCAACATTAAATATTTGTTTTCCAATTTTTAAAGCTTTTGAGTGCGACATAAAATCTAAGGCATATTATACCAACCGATGTGTTACCCTGTATGCGTTTCAGGAAATAAGATGTGGCCAGCTCCCCTTTCTTAATATTAATATTTGTAATTGCTCTTTAATATTGTAACAGGGTGTTATTTTTCTCGGAAATCAGGAAAAGTCAGGGAAGCTCAAGGTGGTCATGGAAAGTCAGTGAAATCGAGGGAGTCACCTGGAAAGTCAGGGAAATAAATAAGACTTTAATCTTTTTGCTTTCACATTGCCCGTGGTTATATATTTTTATGATCTAGTTTCTATTAATTGTTTGAGAAACAAACAAACAAACAAACTCATTGCAAAAAATAACCAACTATGAAAGTTATGAAATGATTCATTATTTAGATTTACGTCCAGTTGTGGACAAATATGGGTAGATGATGATAAGGGAATCAAAACCTATAGGGTACTTCCCGTTGACCTATAATCAATATATATAGCAAGAAGCAATGTCTTATAGCACAAGCAAAGGGAAAAATACGAAACCCGTAAATTTGAACGGAACCCTCGGTGCGCAAGTCCGATTCGCATTTGGCCGGTTTTTTGTGGCGTAATCGATTAGATTTTTATTTGAAACTAGCTGAGCTCTGCGGCTTTGCCCGCGTACATTATTCTCCCATCCTCCTCCCTCTGGCCCTGTCCCCTCTAAAACCTCTACCAACAACCCCGACCTTCCCCCCCCCCCTCCGCAAACGCCCCTCCTTTAATTTTTGTATATAAAATCTAGTTGTCAATAAAAAAATATCTGTAACTTTGACACCTGTCATGTTTTCACCTGTAACTTTGACACCTGTCATTTTTTCAGCTGTCACTTTGACACCTGTCAGTTTGGTGATTCCTTAAAAACCCGAAGTTTTTTGGTTAAATTTGATTCAACAGCATCAAAAGCTCAAAAACATTAACTACTCCGTTTTTTCTTACTAACTCCTGGTACATTTCAGTAAAAATTCAAACTGAGGTATTTCATTCCTTTTTTGTTTTTTAACCTCATCTGTACAATTATGAACATAATAAATATTTATTCAAATCGGTCGAGTCATTCTCGAGTTTTAGCTAATGCACGGCAATTGATTTTTATATATAGTTATATAGATAATTCATAATAATTCCTTTTATAGCTCGTGGTATTTGTTGAAGGTTGGAGTATAACATGCTTGCGCCCGGCGCCGCCTCTCAGGCCGCAGTCCTTCGCGGTGGGCTCGGACGAGAACATCGGTCCGACCCACCCGTACGCGCCGCATCAGCGCAAGTCCAATTCGTACGAAGAAGACGCGCTCATCCTCAAAGTCATCGAGGCTTACTGCACTTCGGCGCGCTGTAGAAACGCCGTCAGTTCTGGTTAGTATCAAACTGAAATCACATGTAATGTCCTATATATCTAAACTAAATAATGTAAAGTCCAGTCACGATATGTCCGAGCGCGACAGCAATACATTTCAATCACATTTATGCGCGAGCGACAATGAAAAGTAGTGAGGGGTCAATGTACGAACTTCTTTCTGT
Organism: Alsophila aescularia; assembly: GCA_946251855.1. NCBI lineage: Eukaryota > Metazoa > Arthropoda > Insecta > Lepidoptera > Geometridae > Alsophila > Alsophila aescularia. The sequence goes on from OX276375.1 coordinate 52,519,019, forward strand.
ATCGTGACCGGGCTTTACCGTAAAATACGACACTTGATACGAGCTCTCTTTATGACGTATTCCTATGGGTCAAAAGCTATTTTCCATTGTAATGCAAGCACAATTCAAATGTAACGTTCCGATTAACAGTACTGTAAGGTATCCACTAACACGCGTGTATTTATCATGCAGTACCCAATATACCACTGGAGATATTCGAGTCCACACGGAGGAGACACGCGAAGTCAAGGAACCGTATAATCAGTTGGTTCTTAGAATGAGAGATCTGTATTCACATCAAACCCAAATTTTCCGCTAGTCATTAAATATGTGTAGCGCTTAATAATCTGCTGTTGTCGGAGTATGATAATACGCACATCGTGTATCACTGTATGTAATTAATACTCAATATACTCGCATACTATAATCTATAATTATCGGTATTTAATGGCCACTCGTCTCTAAGTGCATGATATAAGCATGCTTTAATAATCTCATTCTGTACTATTATTATTTTCTCGTAGATCTGAATCATTATTCCATAATGGAAAAGTAAAAGGTAGAATAGCAAAGATTTATTTATTTAGTAATATCAGTACAAAGTAGCTAGTCGTTTTGTAGTGGTATTATATTTAACTTATTTATTTGAATGTTTTAATCGGGTTAATGTTCAGATAAAACGAAGAATCTCATAGAATTTATGCGCATTTTGTAAAAACGCAACGTTTCTAACACACGTAAGATAGTAGTACGAGCACTCGTGATAACCGAAGCGTGGAAAATTCTGTTACTAACAATACTCGCTCGCAAGCTCTACGAATGGCTCGACCGAGCTCGCACAAACCGGCATTATGTGACCGATAACCCCGACACGGTCAGTCTGAATGTTTCTATTTTGTTACATGCGGCCGCCTTTATATCGCACCTGCAGTGGACTGCGCCCACTATTCTATCGGTAAAGTACAATATCACGCACCCGCCACTAACATTCAGCACTATAACTACTCTAAACTGCCGCTCGTGCAGCGATGCCACACGCCGGAGTACACCGGCTGTAGCAGGGCGTCCAAAGTGAAGCGGAACAAGAGCTCCTCGGCCGCGGACGCGTTCCTCTACCGCGGGCAGGAGTCGCGGCGGCTGCTCGATAGGAAGTGCGAGGTGAACCGCTCCAACCCCAGCCTGTGGGACGGCACCGAGGAGCGGCGGCAGAAGCTGAGCTACGGGCGGGAGCGGCGCAGCGGTTCGCACCCGAGCCTCGCGGTACAGCTGCGCGCCGCTGCGCCCGCGCCCACGCCCGCGCCCGTCCGCTCCGCTCGCTCCTCCACCTGGTGCTGCGGCACCTTCGTCAAACAACTCACCAAGTCTCACCATTTCGATTGACACGAGTAGAACCTTTCTTTTGATGCTCAATTTACAATTTGCTGTTCCTAATGTGTGCTACATATCAGTCGGCTCGCGTCCTACCCGCTGCGAATGATCGTTGAAGGCCGGAGTTTCATGCTCGACATTAACCAATGCTGAACCCACTGACTAACCTGACATGTTTTTGTTGGTCTTTATTAATGAATAATTCGCATAATTATTTTCATTAGCTTCTAGCTACCGATATATTGTATACGTGTGAGATAGTAAATCGATAGTATTTAAACAAAATGTGTATAGTCTTGTTTTGTAAAAGTTGTACAAGTGCCATTTAAATAAGGCATATTTACGCCCTTTGACGTGTGTTATCTATGTGAACATAGATTTTTGTATAATGCATGTGTGCAGTATTATGTAGTTGATAGAGAAAACATATTTTATTGCTTGTTAATTAAGTATTTTTACAAATGATATTGGTGCGTTAAGTGTGCGAGATATGTACGCATGTATTTGCTTAGTAGTAATTTTAGTAAAGTGGTGCTTTTGCCTAAATAGTTCCTAGTGAGTATTTATTCGAGGTTTAAATGATTGCAGTGCCAATCTTTTCTTTCAATTATAGCAGTCAGCAAAAGAACTACCTTTCAATGTCTGCTCGATGTGCATGCTGATAAAAACAGGAAAAGGTTTTTTTCTGACTGTCTCATGCAAAAAGTTCAGATCAAATGCTCCCTCTGCATTTTAAAGGAGTTTTTTTTTTGCATAGTCCTAACATTTTTATAGAATTTAACCAGCAGTGCAAATGTCTCTTATTTACTATTTATATATGGACAAAATGCGTTACGTTTCTGTATCTAAATGAAATGTATCTGATAATTGCGTCATTTTGTTCTCGAAGCTTCATCACATATGATACTATACAGTTTCTAAAATAGATTCGATATTTAGAACGGAATATGTACAAAATCTTTTTAGTTAATTTTAACAGTTTTTAAATATTTCATTGGACGAAATAAGTGTGGTGCTTAGACTTAACGTGAACTCCTTTTATACGTGTGTATATTTTAATGATTATTGTTTCTGTAAAAATATAAGTGTTTTTAATTTATCCGGCTTGCTTTCTTTCTTCAGTGTACGATATTGTTGATCATATTGTAAAAATAGATTTATTGGTATTCGGTGTCATGACGATTCCGGAAAATATTTCTGTACTGTGATATAAATACCATTGCGATAATTTTAGGCGTCTGTCACACTGCCGCAAGCAACATGGGAGCGGTCCGACTCACACTAGCAACAAATTAAGCTAGCCGCGCACGTATTCTGTCCACCGAACATTTGTATACTAGGTTTACCCGCGACTTCGACCGCGCGGACTACTATTTATCGGGACAAAAACCACCCCTGTGTGCATCTAGCATATTAAAAACCAATGCAAAAGTATAGTACCAACGCTCTTGATGCTTTTTGACACATTTATTATTTCGTTTCCATGGCAACCGTTCCTTACAGCGAGTAATCGTAATTTTCCTGTTTTCCCGTGGAAACTTACAATTTTCCGGGATAAAAAGTATCCTATGTCGATTTCTATATTGTACAGTACCTATTTACAAAGTTTCATCAAAATCGGATCTGCCGTTAAAACTCTCCAAACAAACAATAGTTTACAACAATAGTTATATTTTATTTTTTTGGTATGAAATGTCCTACCTCGTACTATGAACTCAAATCCTACCAAGTTTCATTTGAATTCATTCAATAGTTTCGGCGTAATGCGCGGCCAAGATACAGACAGACACAAATGAAAAAAAATACGTTTTGGCTTCAGTACCGAAACTAGAGAAAAGTAAAAAAAAAACTTCTATGTACTACAGTTTTGGACCTGTTACAGTTTTATTTATAAGTATAGATAGATAGATGAATGTTGCTGCCACTGGATACGATGAGTACTATAGCATGGCAATTACTGAATAGAATATTTAGTAATCATGATTTTTCTGTCTATTTAACAGTCAGACAAATCATGATTATAAGTACTATTTAACAGTCAGACAAATCATGATTATAAGTACTATTTAACAGTCAGACAAATCATGATTATAAGTACTATTTAACAGTCAGACAAATCATGATTATAAGTACTATTTAACAGTCAGACAAATCATGATTATAAGTACTTTTTGCCCCTGGCATTTGTTAGTTTATTGCGATTTTTCACTTTATGAAACGAGGCCCGAGCGTATGACACAGTAGTCAATACCGCACATTCTGAAGGTACCGCCCATTTTTTTTAATCTACTTGCCACTGCTGGGCAAAGGTCTCTCCCATTATCTTCCACGCATTTCTATCCAGAGCTACATCCATCCAATTGGGTTGATAGGCAATTATGTCGTCGCGCCATCTTTTACGGGGCCGGCCACGATGTCACCGACCGTGTTTGGGCTCCCATTGTCGGACAACTTTTGCCCATCTTTTTGGGTGCTAAGTACATGCCCTCCTCAATCCCATTTCAATTTAGCAGTTTTGAGTCCTGCATCTGCGATGCCAGTCTTTGAACGGAGCGTGGTATTTCGAACTCGATCTGTCCTTTTGACTCCGAGTATGCTCCGCTCAATGGCTCTCTGGCAAACCTTGAGATTGGAGTTTTGTGTCTCGGTCAAAGACTTAGTTAGCGCACCGTAGGTTAGGACGGTCTGAACACATATGTCAATGAAGGTACGCTTTAGTGAAAGTGGAAGGTTACCCTTCATCATCGTCTTCATGGACCAGTACCTCCTCCAGGCATTCTCTATGCGGTGATCGATCTCTTCCTCTTGCCGATTTTCGAAAGAGACTAGCTGGCCCAAGTAGATATACACATTGGCGTAGTGTAGTATATGTCCATTTAACTTCGAACCCTACTTTTTGTGCTATTGCTCATGATCTGAGTCTTTGACCGATTCATCAAAAGCCTGTGCTCAGATCTTGTAGCATTTGTTGCAGTTCAGATGCAGTCGGAGCAAAAAGGACGATGTCGTCTGCGAAGTGCAAATTTTTAGTTTTGTATCGCCGACGTCAACGGCCCCTTGTTGCCGGGGGTCCGCTAGTGTTTTAAATATCCCCTCCAAGGTGAATAATTTTGGAAAAAGGAATCACCCTGTTTTACTCCTTTCTCTATTTCCGCCCATTGCATCATGCACTTATAACAATATCTATTAGATTATTCTATGATTTGAAAATAATATCGATCGTTTCCAAGTCTTCTACCTTCTTACATACACACGACATACACGGACTATCAATCCGCTAATGCTTCAGTTCGGCTTACTTCAACTTTCAGTGACCGTTTTCGCTGCAGTGTGATAACAACTTCCACGTCCGATTATTTACAGTTTACGATCAAATGGCGATTTAACAACACCGCTATTAGTTTCGTCGTCCGATTTCGAAGCTATTTTATTTATAAAAGTATAAATCGTAACAACTTAAATTGTGCGCAATTTAAGTTTCACGTGAGCCGCCCAGCTGGGCGCCGTGCCGGGATTTATTCCACGAAGTAATGCTCAAACACCACTAATACTTATTCACATTTACAAAAGTCCCGCAACTAGTTCCAACTTTGAATATATATTCACTTTCAGCGGATCCTTTGTGTCTGCATGTTAATTTACAGTTATAGTATAGTACTAGCTGATGCCCGCGGCTTTGCACGCGTGGTCATTTGTCTATGTTAAAAGTACACTATGTGCTATTCCAGGACCTAAAATACCAATATACCAACGTTTGATCAAAATTCCTTCAGCCGTCAATAATATTTTTATCGATTGCTCGGCTTCTACTCATCGGATTGAGATATCAACCCTAAGCTATCCAACATTGAAAACTGCATCGAAATCGGTCGGTTTTGACGTGATGTGAGAACAAACACACAGCCAGACATGATTTAAAAAAATGTTATATTCTTGTTCAGTAGCTTATTTTAAGTAACATTGACCATTTTTTTTAAATTATCCCCGTACAGACTTTTTCGTACTTTTGCTTTAATTATTATAAGTATAGTTAACTAACAGACAGAGGGCGACATTATTATGATTTATTTGTTGTAGTTCTGAAAGTAGTAAAGTTTCATAACCCCGAAAGTCTTTTAAAATGTCAAGCAAATGTACTGAAGTTTGGTTAGCGAAACTCTGCGATGCTTTGGTTAACGAAACTCTGCGATGCTTTGGTTAATACTGCATAATAGGATAAACGCAACATCCAAATTGTTCATCTGTTTGTCACCGGTAATAACGGTACATACCTAGTAACCGTCTATTCCCGTTGTCCCCCACTTGTTGTCCACCACTGGGGGGGGACATTGGGAAAAAAAGTTGTCAACAAGGGGACAACTTTTTTACTACTTGCTACTTTTTTTAATGTACAATTTACGATTTACTTTTAAGTGGTATGCAATAAAGAGTTATCTATATATTACTACTAAATTATTCCCATTGTCCCCCAGTGGTGGACAACGCGCTCTTTCAACAAAAAATTGTTGAAAGAGCGCGTTTTATGGTCCAAGCTACAGTAGATCGTCGCTAATAGAGGAAAGTTAGAAGACGGTCAATAAAAGCGCGAGGGTTGAATATTGCCCAGACATATTAATATTAACTAGTGGCTCTGCGAGCTGTAGACCTCGCGATTCTGTCTTTGCATAGCTTAAAACTGAATAACTCTTCACCAAGAACGATAAAAAAACTACGACAAGATTAATATATAATTATTGAACCTTTTCACGAAAATCGGTTGAGAAATGCGACCCGTAGAGGAAAACAGCCGGACATAGTTACGAAAGCATTTTTGGCCAAGCTGAAACGGAGAAGCTTCGCTCGCGCTTTGCGCTTGCTCGGGCAACTACCATGCAATAAATATAATATTACTTTGTTTGGCTAATATAAAATGGCTGTTAAATTCTGTATCTACGCAGCAGTAGAGGCAAGTTATTAAACAGAAAGTATGTAATTACAGCGGGCAGTCCGCTACGGCCGCCCGCGTGCATTTCATTTAATATTGAACCCGTAGCAGCGCGTTTCACTGTAATTCCCTGTATGCATTCTACATCCATTTGTTGAGCTAAGCTACAATACCTAGCCATTGTACCTACCTACGTGCTTGGATTCTGTGAACCGAGCCGCGGCACCGGTGCCAACTACAATACTGCCCAAACTTCGACTCTCCATACAATCTTACTTATACTTAATTAATTTAATGCCCTCTCGCCATATTAGTTCTCTACGTGTTGTAATGAAATACAGCTTTGATTAAATCCCATCTTTATTACTCTGCATTCTTTTTAACGAAATTCGTTTCAAGTCGTTCGCCCGTTCGTTCGACGAATCAAATCTATTGCCGCGCTGCCCTTGCAGGTACGTTTTATGACGTCGTAACAGTATCAATAAATCTGAAGCTAATACAACTGCGCTAATAACTTGAGATTTTTAGCGCTCCGTTGTAAACACCTGCCTTTAATTAAATCACATTTCCGTAATGCTCACTAATGTACATCTACGCGTGCATATATCTCACTGGGGAGAAAAATAACGTAACGCCCGTCAAACGTGTGCTGGCTTTGATTAATTGAACTGGAACTCGTAAACTCCCGCATGTCGTCCGCTGATTACTACGATGATCTAAATTATTTTTAAAAATTGTCCCGTGTTATTAATATCGCATATGTGACGAGATCCGAAATATGAGAATAATTTAAAGTAAAATTCAGACTGCGAACGCTGGCATCGGTCTCTAGGGGATGGTGCAAATACATCGGGTTTGCAGTTTCATCGCACGCTTGCGATTCTAATAACATCAAATAAAAACGTGCGTGTTAATGACTAAGGTTTTGGCAATTGAAGTAGACGTTATCAACATAGCCGCTCGCACGGCCCAGTTAAATGTTTTGACATTGCGTTGTTCAACCCCCAGAGATCATTGACATGCGACTATTGATTTGTGTCAGCAGCTCAAAGTTACATGTCTACGGGATAAATGCGAAAAGGCTTCGTTCAGGCTTTCAATATTAAAGATTTAAACCTCCTTTTAAAATCTCTTCATAATAGGAGTGAAGGAGACTACAAAGCAAGCTCTATAAATATAAATTTTCCATTGTACAAAATGTAATGACATTTTGCTTGGTAAAGTTGCGGCCGAATATCGCAAATAAACGAATGTTTGTGATACGTCGGAAATGTCAGAGGAAAAATAAACAGTGAGAGAGCGGCCCGGCCACATCTGGTCCAGAGAAGTAAGTTTGGGTGGATGTTCGATCGGAATCAGTGGACGGCGGACTGTAAATCAAGGTCCGACCTCCGCTTTTCCCTCCATACTGATGAGGCTCACATATTTTTATCTATTATGTATAGATAGGGCCCCTTTGCGCTGTCTCCCATCCAAACAATTATGGTTTTCTTTAGAAGTGGTCAATAAATAATATATCAGTAGTTTTGCTGGAAGCCATACTAACTAAAAAAATAAACAAGAAGGAGTATAAAGTAATGCGCCTCGGAAACTTACGTGTTTCCGAATTATGCAAGATTTTGATCGGTAAAAGACTCTTCGGAAAAACGAAGATGCCGAAGCGAATAACTTTAATTGTAGTCTGTGCCCTTATTATACCTACAATTGCAATCAATATTAGTTAGTTTATTGGGATTACTTATATTGACATTACGCAACTTTTCTTGCCCCCCTTTCATGCCTTTTCAATTGATAGTTAGCAATTTAAAGTTGTCACTGACCGATTAAGAAAATATATAATGAAAATCTCATTGCAATCGTTTGGCTTCAAATTGCAACCGTAATCGCAATGCTGGCAGTTCAATGATAGACTTATTTAAAATTATTTTATTTATTTGAATGAGTATGATTTTATTGTACTCGTATGCTTATGTATTTAGTAGTTTAGTAGTGTATTTGTATAGTTTATATATTTTCCAATAAACGTATATGTATACTTAACATAATATTATGTTTTAAACGTAACACTGTTATATATAAATATAATTATGTTGGTAGATTGGTTGATTCATAATGATTATTTATTACATTGTATAGTAAAGGCGATATTCATTACACTTATATTATTATTATTATTATGGTAGAGGAACTTAATATTATTGCATATTTCAAATATATAACTGGAGCATAAAACAATACACTTTATAAGATTATTATAGTACGTTGTTAACATTACATGCGACAAGAAAATATTTCATGCTACATTCAAGCAAGAAACAATGACTCGAAATATTTCACTATTAGGAAAAACAAAAAGGAATTTAGATTCGTGTGACTTTTATCCTGAAGTGTACATGATTAATCTCGACACATCTCTGTTTTCCGGCGATGTGAAATTTAATATTATTGTATAGATGAAATATGGTGAGATTGGTAGGAAATGTATTCTGTATATTTATGGTTTTTCTGATTTTCATTTTGACTTGTGGGCTTTATTCAATTTCAAAGCTACTTCTCAACTACCTGTTCAAAGTTTCACTGTAAATACATAACAATAATGTTGACTACTATTCTAATATTTATTGTTGCATGTATCTTTTAACTTCGGTATTAAATCTTTCTTTGCGATGTCTCGTCTTTTATATATTTACGTAAAGTTAAATATTTTATACATTTATTACAAACGTATATTATTGTTATAAATATAACCAAATACTGTATTTGTAATATGAAAGTGGCGCAACGAAATTCTGTGCAGATGAGCCTTGCGTTATCTGTCATGTTGGTACACTCTGCTACGATTATATTAACTTTCTTATATTATCATAGGCGAGTGTTATAATATTTATTTTTGTATCGAATTTTATTGTAGTTATGTATTAGTAAGATTATGAAATAAATTTTCTGTAACCATGTTTATGCTATTCAATCTTTTCTTTCACACTGTTCACGTCACGCCCCCTCTCGCAATAACAAAACTTATGGCACTAGAAGGTCCTGCTATGTCTCTCAACTATGTACCTACTCAAATATGTATTGGTAGCTTTATTTATACACTAACAATGACACGACAGAAGGGCATGTCTTGATTCAAAATCTAGCTTGATTAAATTTTATTACAGTTTTGGTATTTCCATCCGATTCGAATTACATGCAAAACATGCATATTTACTAATTTCCTAGCTTTACAGCCCGCGACTTCGTCCGCGCGGACTACAGTTTATCGCAAAATAAGCATCCTATGTTCTTCTAGGCTAGGATATTAAAAACCAATGCAAAAGTAGGTATAGCACCAACGCTCTTGATGTTTTTTGACAGACTTGTTATTTCGTTTCCATGGCAACCGTTTCTTACAGCGAGTAATCAATATTTTCCAGTTTTCCCGTGGAAACTCACAATTTTCCGGGATAAAAAATTCAGGGTATAAGCTATCTCCATTCCAAGTTTCATCAAAATCCGTCCAGCCGTTATCGCGTGAAAGCTCCCCAAACAAACAGACAACAAATTTTCACTTTTATATATTGGTATGGATAATGAGTCAATCAATATTATGATTAGGTACCTGTCTATTTAATTGATTTGATTGTAGTTAAGTTAGTCGAGCTAATGAGTGAAAATCCCTGAATTTCGGAGCATTTATTAGGTTAAAGAAACTGTAACGGATGAATAAATTGCAATAAATAAAACACTGTTCATACTTCATATAAGTACGTGCCAAGATAGGTAGCTATGTTATACAGGTAGAGTTAGAATCTTATTGGTTTCACTATCGAAGGTGGGTGTCAAGTTTATTCACTTGATATGTAAATTTGACGGAGCGGCGACATATCATTGGCTACGATTGTTAATTTCAGAATGCGACGAGGAGAATTCGACGATCGAAGCTCTAGTGAGATCCCCTTCGTTGCCGATCCACTCGACTTCGAACCACGGTTCGCTGAGCTTGTGGACCATCGTCATGCGACTGCAAAACGAAATAAAAACCCTCAAGCTGGATGTGAAAAACTTGCAAATTCAACTGAGGGAAGAAAAGCATGACCGCGCTCTCGCCATCGCAGCTTTACAAACGAAACATATGTTGATGGACGTTAAGGAGAGTAAATGCTAATTTGCCAAGTATATTGCCGTTATGTGCCTTTATTTGGTTTTTTATTGTGCTGAACCTTCTTTTTTATTTACTAACTAGCTGTGCCCACGGCTTCGCACGCGAGGTCATTTCTCTAGGTGAAAAGTAAGTGTGCTATTCCAGGACTTAAAATACCAATATACTAACATTTGATCAAAATTCCTTCAGATTCAAAAAATATGTTCTGTCGATTGCTCGGTTTCTGCTCATCGGATTGAGATACCAAGTATCCTAGTTTTTAAGTCAAACCCTAAGCTATCCAATAGTGAAAACCGCATCGCAATTGGTTCAATGTTTATTACGTGATGCGCGAACAAACATAGAGACACGATTTAAAAAAATGTTATATATTTATTCAGTACATAGCTTATTTTAAGTAGCCTAGACCATTTTTTAATTATCTTATTTTTACAGACTTTTTCGTTCATATTGCTTTAATAAAAGTATAGATAATTTTCGTACGGGTATCTTACTATATCAAATAAGTCCCAGTACTATTAGCTAATTTAATTCTAGAACCTTAAATAGATTGAAATGAAAGATTCTTATTATTGTTAGGAATGGCTGGGAGCGGAATTTCAGATGTTCGTACTAATGTATCTCCACCACTCCACTACCGCAGGAACCTACTGTGTTGCGCTACCTCTGTACTTTCAGTTTCATTTAAAAATAAGTAGCCAAGTGGTACTTAGGTAGTATATTCAGTCTCGCATATCAGGGCTCCGTACCTCAAAGACTACTCGTACGTCATGAACCAAACATATCACATATCTACTCGTACAAAGTTTTGTTACGGTCTGATTTGAAGTTTTTAAAAGATAAAAAAAAGTTTTGGAGGCTAAAGTGAAAAGATATCTACTAGGCATGCGTGCTAGAGCTTCGACCACATCATCGCTTTTCATCGGGTAAGATAGTTAGTGTGTTATAAAAATAAATTATGGCAGATAGAGAGTTGTGACGTCGACACCGCGTAAGACTCGAGTTATTTTGCTTTCGAAAAGACTGAAGCAAAACTTTTATCCAAGATGTCTAATAATTATAATTCTTACACCTAGCTTCATTGCAAGATGAGTGTGATTTTTGAAGCATAAAAGAAAATTAAAAAAAAAACCGTACGGCTGACAAATTGCGCTACAACTTTAGCCCAAACTGTTAAGACGTAGTCATAGACAACTGCACATTACTGTAACATGCAGTTGTCTATGATATTATTCCGTATTCCGTAGAGTAGAGGTGCGGTCGGGCGCCCGCCCGGTTCAGTGGGTGCCTATTCAGGCGGCGACATCACACGTGGGTGCATGTCTGCAGCATGGGTTGCCGACTTGCCGTTATAAAACCTGCGGAACTGTTGTCAAACAAGGAATATATAGTTTCGTCCCCTTATATTATAGTTTCGTCATGTCCGTTTGTATGTCACAACCAGTTTATTCAGAAACTTAACACTACAAAGTTGTAATTTGGCACCTGTATAGATATTTATAACCGCTACATAGTTGTATAAAAATATTAAATATTAAATAAATATATTCAGGACAATTTACACCAATTACCTAACCCCAAACTATTAGGATACCCTGTACTGCAAACTAGGATACTATGGGTACTAGACAACGGATAAACATACATAGATACGAATATTACATACATGACACGGGAACAATCATTTCTGGCGGGATGCGAACCCGCGACCGTTGGTTGACTTTGCAGTCAGGGTCACTAACCATTAGGCCAAACGGTCGTCAAAACAACGATTGAAAACAATTTTTATTTGGTTGGCATGAATAGAGAAGAAGAAATAAATAAGTATATTTTGTACTCAATCGAGTGGGGTTCTCTTTGAATAGGTATTTTTTACCTCATTACATTATGTTTAAAACTAGCTGTGCCCGCGGCTTTACCCACGTGGTCATGTTTCTGGGAATTAAGGATCCTGTGATATTCCATAACAGAGACAGACACGATTTTTAATAATGTTGTATTATTGTTTAGTAGCTTATTTTAAGAATCTTAGAGCATTTTTTTAAATATCTTAGTTGTACAGTTTTTTTGGTACTTACTGCTTTATTATATGTCTTCTATACATATATTATAGATATATTATATAATGCAATGAGGTTTCTTAAACAGTTTTTTTTCTATTTGGTTCTGTTTACGAAATATGTGGCTATACAGTAAGCTTTTAGCTTGAGTTGCATGTACTCCAAAAATCACAGATACAAAAAAATAAAAAAACTGGGACAATGGAGCATAATACTAATTAAGTAACAAAACTATCACGGCTACCTAGAGTTCATTAGTTTACGAGATATAGCTGACCTAGCTAGAGCAACTTTGTTAGCTTAATACGTAGAAACTACTGGACTGATTGCAAAGTGGTTTTCATAGCTGGATAGCTTAAGATCCTGGAAATTAAATGCGTGTTTAATAGGCACTTGGCCCATTCTTTACAAAGAATTGAATATCCTACATGCGGCGGCCTGCCGCGAACATGGCCGCCACGAATTTGCAGTGTCAAAAGCTGACCGAAAAAATATTTGTAATACTGCCGAAAGTTGCGCTATTGAAAAAAGTGGATATTGAAGTTAGGCAGGTCACTTCGGAAGGTATATATTATATGTGAAAATAATTTTACGGAATAATGGCATTTAAAAATCTTTTAAGGACTGAAATGTGATTATGACAAGCGCTATTATGTAACTGACTAAACTAGTATTGCCTGTATCAAGCAAGGCGCACGTGAAAGGTGTTTTTTTTTTTTGTAGTTTTGGGTAGTGCTGGCCTCTGGTGTCAGAGTTTGTCACGCCAAAGGCCTCCGACATGACATAACTACTGCTATTAATCAATACGTACTGAAAGACAAGAATCCATCACCATCAGCAGTGATCTTGACGATGAAACCTAACAAGGTACGGGAGTTAGGTCATACTGTAATTCTCAATCACCTAGCAACATAATATATCTAACACGAGCGGCTAAATTAAACAAGTATTTTTGTCTAAAATCTTTTTAATTATGGACGGGAGCTTAATCCCTAGGATGTTATGTTAAATATACATATAAGTAAAAATAATTGCAATATACAGTTAACATATAGCACTTAAAAATATTCTGTAACAAAGGTTGGTTTGGTTTACAAATTGAAAATATTCTGTAACAAAGGTTGGTTTGGTTTACAAATTGAAAATCTCTTATGTAGTCACATATACTATAACTATAACTATAACACCATTTTTAGTCTAACGAAACCCTCATAAGATTCTCCAGTCTGACTGTTCCAGTCAGTCGCAGCATCATAACTTCTAGATTTACCCTAAATGCGTGAAATTTGGTATCGATATTTTTATAAGTAGGTACACATATATATATATAAAATATATTTAAAAAAAAAGTAGGAGTGACTCAATTTCAAAAATATTGACCTTTTTGTGGTAGGTATTAACTATATGGGTTTATGGTTACCCCATGCATGTATAGTGTTTTTTTGCAATCCCCAATTTACTTCCCCTCTTTTGATCTCGTTGAATAATGAGAAAAACAACAAGACCACACATAGTGTCTTTTTGGTCCGACACGAACTTGGCTAGTTATTAAATATTGTCACTTCTAACGATAAAAACTTACAACATTATTATTACATAGATACATCAATCTTAGCTTTGGATACTCAATGTTCTTAACAATAACGTACCTCCTATAAATACCTAGCTAGGCTATTCATAAATCACGGAAAGAAGGGACTAAAATTCTAAAGAATATACCTATACGTGTAGACTGTAGGTAATGGCACAACTGAACACTTAAATATTATATTTTTATACGTAATTTTCCACAGTTTTATGGCAAACTTTATGCCCTATTTTCTGCTGTAGTCCAACACAGCCCGCCCCAGTGTTCAATCAGGTTTGAATCCAGCACTATTTTTGTGTTTTCAGCAAAAACTTTTGTGTGCTGCGGGTCTTTTTTGCCAGCTTTATATTTCAAAAGCTTCCTCGCTGATTTGCATTAAAACTTTTTTACTTGACACTATGATTCAGATGGTTTAGAAAAACGTTGGAAGAACAAATAATAGGTACCTACGTACCCATAAAAACTGCTAAAATTTAATGTAAAGGAGTCAAGTATAATTTAGGACTAACGTCAGTAGATAGGTACATTGTTAACTTTCAACTGTACCTGTCTTCAGTAGGCAGTAAAATAGTCTTCAAAATTCTTGTATATAATTTACTTTACTCAGCCAAGGAACGCATTGCTTCTGAAGGAAACAAAATTGAGGTGCGCTCTTTGGCCACACGGCCCACGCCAATGTCGGCGCAGACTATTCTGCGTTGTTGGGCTGCGGGTACTTCGCGCGGAACCGGTACCGGTCACGCCAGCATTGCACCTGGTTCCGGATCCGGGAGACGTCGGCCGCGTACGTGCGGCAGCAGCCGCCCACGTACCGCACGCCCAGGTCCAGCCACTCCTGGATGAAACCCTCCACGGGCTCGCACTTGTCGCGGTCTATCCATCTATGGAACAAGGAAACTTAGATAAAAATGTGTAAATACATGTGAAGCGTTGATGCTTTTTACCCGACTGCGCGGAGCACTATATGGCACTATATAGACCAAAAGTGTAGACCGATTTTGTGATTCTCACGTCAATTGATTTTTCTTAATCTTGCGAGTGCTGCTAAAGACATGACAGTAATCAACATTTTAATATGGCGACAACTAGACGTCATATTAAAAGTCGACGAACTATGTTAAGACCCCCACTTAACATAGTTCGTCGACTTTCATTTCATCATTGAAAGTACATGAAAATCATTTTTAGGTTCCTGTTATCATTTTTCATTTCGAATGACCATGTAGGATCTGTAACGATTTAAAGTTGGTTAGCAATCATTCTCTTAAATTGCGTCTTCTAGTTTTTCGCAGTCGGGTTTTTTAGCACTTTCGATTATGTCTTAATCATATAAGTAGGTATTTATTGGGAGCAAAGAAGATCAAGTATTTTTTTTAATTCTTTTGTTCATTTTTTTGCGCTGTGATCGATTAGCGAGCTACCCTGAAAGTTTCAACAGGATATAGCTAATCGGGAAGTGCTCGAAATTTGAATTGCAAGATTCCAGGACAGACAGAAATACATAGATACATAATTACAAGTGAAGTTAAATAAAACCTTTTAACTTTTATTATTAAAATACCATCAAAAGCGTCAAGCTATTGACCGAAAAACGGTATTGAGTAACGAACCCTTTGCCACAGACAACCAAAATCGAAACAGTTTTAGGACGGGTGGCTGCCCTAAATGCATGGCACCTAACGCCTGCCTCCCCGTTGTGGTCAGCCCAACTGCCCGAAGCGAGATGGATGCGCCCGGTAACTTTGGATAACTGTTGACTTGATTCTTGACCATTTTAATTTATTGCTGTCGTAAGACCAACAAAGTGTAGATATCATTGTAAATTACACTTTTATTGCTCTCATTCGTATTGTTGACACGATTAGCGCATAATTTCGCTGAGCATCAAAATTTAAATAGCATCGAGTATTTTGTAATGATGCAAAAGTTCTTATGATTGCGTAAATGTAAATCAATAACAAAATTGCATCAGTCTTTTTGGATTAAAACTAAGTAGGTACTTTATCTTGAGAATTCGTGCGTTATTGTTTAACATTTTTTAACCCCCGAACTCCAAAAGAGACCGGTGTTATAAGTTTAGGGAGTGTATCATTGTGTGTATGTATATATTACTGTATGTATGTATCCGTGGGTCTGACTATAGTATAATAGCTCCCAAACGAGTGGACCGATTTTGACGCTTGTTTTTCTGTTTGAAAGCTGATGTGATCGTGGTGGTTCTTAGCTACGAGTATAACAGGAGGTAGGGTCGGGGTTATATAAAAAAAAATTTGTGCTTGTTTTTATTGGGGAAAGTGATATTACCCTATCTGCGGATTGTATTTTTATTGGGGAAAGTGATATTACCCTATCTGCGGATTGTATTTTTATTGGGGAAAGTGATATTACCCTATCTGCGGATTGTATTTTTCTCCTGAGTTAGGGTATACAACGAGTGGAATGGGCGCGTGCGGCCGGTCGTCGTTGAATCCCTTCATCAGGTTTGTGATGAAGGACGGAGCGCAGCAGTTGACGCCCACGGCGACCAGCTGATCCGGGTTGGTTTCCCAGCACTTCTTTGCAACCTTTTGGAAACTTTCTCCGTGCGCTATGCTTTGGTTATCCTGCAAAGACATAAACAAGCAGCTAATGTAGATTAGAACCAACTTTTTTAAAAGTAAGGTTTTTTAAATATATTGTCAAGAGCTACCCTGAAAGTTTCAGCCGGATAGCTAATCGGGAAGAGCTCAAGATTTGAGTTGCAAGACTCCAACCGGAACGACATACAAGAAAGTGACTTAATAAATACGTTGTAATAAAAAAAAATGATGGTAGCCTAATGGTTCAATAGTGCAACTTAGAATCCAACGATACCGCGGGTTCGATCCTATGACTTTTCTAAGTTATGCGGTTTTCCATCGCTCCGTGCTTCGGAGGGCACGTTAAGCTGTCAGCCCCGGCATCAGCTATTGATTAATAGCAGTCGTTAAGCCATGTCAGAGGCCCTCAGGTGGCCTGACTAACTCTGACACCAGAGGCTAGCACTAACTCATTCGACACACAAACAAACAATAAAAAATGATAGAAGATGGGTTATAATAGATAATTATACCCTTGCAATTAATATGATAACTATTTATTTATGCGTTTCCCTTACCTTACAACTGAAGACGAGCCAGGCCTTAATGTTAGGGAAGTCTCGCAGAAGCTCACAGAGCATCTCGGCTTCCTCTTGACAAGGTATGGTCTCCAGCGCTAATAAATCAACTCCAGCTTCAACAAGAGCCTGGATTCTGGGTCGATGCCAATCTCGCATAGCCTGAGAACAAATTACAATTATTATTATTATGTAGGTGTATCTTTAGCTTCAAAATCATAATCTTACCTTAGAATAAAAAAATAAGTGAAGTTAATTAATATACTAAAACCACGCTTTATTGTAAAACTAGCTGTACCCGTGGTTTCGCGCGCGTGGTCATTTCTCTAGGTTAAAAGTACTATATGTGCCAACCAATATAACAACATTTGATCAAAATATCTTCAGGCGACAAATATATTTTAATCGATTGCTCGGCTTCTACTCATCGGATTGAGATACCAATTACACCAGTTTGTGAGTCAAAATCTAAGCTATCCAACAGTGAAATCGCATCGCAATCGGTCCAGTAGTTTTTACGTGATGCGCGTACAAACAATCAGAGAGACACCATTTTTTTAAATGTTGTATTCGTGTTCAGTAGCTTATTTAGTATCCTAGACCATTTTTTTAGAATATCTTCTTTGTACAGATTTTTTCGTACATATTGCTTTATTATAAGTATAGATAAAAGGAAGCGAACTCAATTCAAACACCATTTTGAACCGAACATAAACGGCATTACAATAAAAAGGTTCTCAAAATTAATTACGTGCAAATTTTGTTACTTCATGTTTGTTTCAGATAGCCATTTGTTCTAGGTTTCGTTAATTAACTGTCCACCCCAGTCAAATGTCGGTACAGAAAAAACAAGAGAAATGGTCGGGGTGTTTTTCATATTGTCGATGTAAATTTTAATTTGCAGACAACTTTACGGCGCTCTTTACGATTTAGCCGGCGCTTTCAATGGCCTTAATTAGGCGATGCATTCATGGCGTTTGCGGCGCGGTTCAGCATACACGATGTATGTATAGTATGTATAGTCTCTTATGTGATACAAATCCACAGCAATATATAAAAGTGAAACGTTGTCTGTTTTTTTTTTGGGGAGCTTTCACGCCAAAACGGCTTATCCTATTTTTATGAAACTTTCTAAATAGATACTGTACAATATAGAGACCAACGTAGGATATTTTTTATCCCGGAAAAATGTAAATTGCCACGGGTAAACTGGAAAATTACGATTGCTCGCTTTAAGCAACGGAATAACATGAAAGGTAGCCGTGGAAACGAAATAATAACAAGTCTGTCAAAAAGCATCAAGAGCGTTGGTCAATGATGTTTTAATAATAACATCATTGACGTTGGTGCTATAATTTTGCCTTGGTCTTTAAAATCCTAGATACGATGCCTTTTTCGCGATAAGCTGTAGTCCGCGCGGACGAAAGCTAGTAAACGATATTCATTGAATGCGACGTGTGAGCACTCTCGGTATATCCAAGCATGCTATCGAAGAACCTTGCCTACTGTTTTGTAACGTTTCGTTCGAGACACGTCCGAAGTTGTTTTTATTTAATGCTACGTAGATTAATATTTAATAATCTAAGGTTTACCTAATAAATATTCCTTTTTAAGAGAGGAAAGTGCACGAAGCTTCTAACACCTTTTATTAAACCCCCAACACCCTAGTTAACCTTTCCTACGGGTACCGCAGCTGTATTTTTAATACGGCACCCAGGGGCTGATATTAAATAAAGATATTAAAATTTAAATTTTTAAAAGGATCCCTGAAATCTCATAAGTACTTACCTGAATGTACTTTAATAAAACAATTACAATTTACTGCTTTTAGTCAAATAGCTTCACATTTCACGTTTTATTAGATTGATTCGGCCAAATGAGTGTTGCTCTAGATTTTAAAGTATACGATGACTCAATTTGGAAATAGCACGATAATTGAAGGTCTATGGTTACTGGTCTGCTATATTATGTATGTATAGCTATTTAATTACGTGACCTATGCTTGGCCTTAGCTAGATGATAATGGCTTTATTTCCAGCAACCTAGGCTATTTGCCTTCATACCTGAACCGTGGTTGTGTCCGCGTAGCTGCCGTCGTACTCGGAGCCGTCGTGCAGATGGGCCCCGTAGGGCCCCACTGACCCCACGACCAAAGGCACGTGTTCTAAAATAACAAATGATAGCAACTTTATATTTATCTTGGTGACAACGGCGCGGCGTCGCAGCGCTGCCTACATAACACACAAATACCTTTCAACCCTTGCAAAGTGTAATTAATGCGTGCTTGCACCCGACCCTTGCGGGCGCCAACCCAGGAATCTTTGTTTAGCAAAACGAAAACATTCTTCAAATTTTATAATTTTGAATCATAAATTATGGCGGTCTTATAGTTATATGATTTGAGGAAGAATTATAAAAAAAAGTAAGAAAATATAAACTCTAAAAGAAGTAAGTAGCTATAATGATGGCGATATTTAACTTAGTAAAGTATTTAGGTACCTACTCGTATGTACAGTTAAAGTTTATCTCCGCATCACTACAACATGCTTAAATCTCAAGAAAAATCCTTAGTATTAGTAATCTAATTTAGCTAGAGAGCGCCTCGTTTGTCAGTTTCATCAGACCTTTTGAAGTCTTCCACTTAGTGTCGAGTCGTCCCTCATTGCTGCCATAAATTCATTTAGAAAATATGTGCGCCGCCGCGAGCCCATTTTCTATAGAAGATAATAAGTGCTCGGTTACTCACCATTCTGAACATAGTCCTCGTATTCTTCAAGGTAGAGCGTGCGCGCTCGTTTGGCAAGTTCCACCGCGCGCACGATGAGCTCGTACCCTTGCTCGGGGGTCACCCCCAGGTGCTCGACGAACCCCTCCACGGACGCCTGGTACGTGTTCGTTATTATTAAATCAGCCCCCGCTGCAAAAATGTCCACAATCAATTCCACGACTCGCTCTCAGCTCAGGCCCCATTAATCATCTACCAGCGGATCTAATGAGAACAAATGAATCCCAAGATTAATGCCTTTAACAGGCTTACGGTGTCTCTCAGCCTTTTCGCGAAATAATGTAGAGTACCGAAGGTGAAAACTCTCGAGTTAATACTACGAAACTAGCCCGATAAATATTGCCAAACTTCTACTTTGTTAAGTACCTACTATTAATAACTTACAGTGAGCAGGGTGCGGGTAAGGGGCGTAAACAATTCAACGTTATTAAAACTTAGTAATGCAACACGAAGACGACTAGTTACCTAGTTCAATAGCTAGGAAGCGGGCTTGGTAAACGGAACCGTTCCTTCAAAGAAAATAATTATGTAATAAATAGAAGACTGCTCACGGCCTGCGAATGGAAAGGTATTAGACAGACAAGGTGATTAATGGCGGCAACAGCGTTGCTCTAGTTCCTGTAACGACGCCAGTATTACAGGCAGGTACTCGCGCTTCCTGCCGCCCGAGCGCCTGTACTATGCAAATGTGAAGTGGTTAGCGGATGAGAGAGAAATGGCGACATCTCTTGGCAAGCTACTGCGGCGTCAATCATAATAATAAAGGCGATACAGCTGAGTCTCTCTTGCTTCCAAACGAGCCTTCCTCAACATTTAATAGGTATACTCTATGAGCTTTTAGATAAGATTTTATGAAAGTTAATAAACATTTTAATATTCGCGAAAGCAAAGCGCTTTAAACATGCTCTTACAGCGAGCCAAGCATTTTAAAAGTCAAACGCTTTTGTAGTAAACAAAATACTTTGCCATAATATTTTGTAATTTTCCGTATCACGTCTCCCTCTAAGAAGCAAAGCAAGGCAGTAGGCTTTACCCTCCAGGGAGTTATTTGCTAGCAGACACTTTTCAGCTTTCCTTATGAAAAGAAACGGTCCGTTTTGTGGCGAAGAAAAGCTCTTTCAGAGGACGATGACACGAGACGAGGTCGCACTCGCGCTGTCAGATGCATGAAAATGACGGCATAAAGCAAGCTTGTGTAATTCGTCAAATCACGCATGTAGATAGTACGTTTGAAAGTAAGGTGTCTAGGTACGTCTGTGGTACGTAGTATAAGTTATTATAATTAGAGCTTCACACTATGAGCATTGTCAGTCACGTGCCCAATGTAATTCTGTGGTTTCGAAGCTGTGTTTTGGAATGTAGGTATTCAAAGTTGGATACGGAGAACAACGCAATTACTTTACAGTTCAAAAGGGTTTGTAGTGATGTTAGCATGTTACCTAAATATAGGCACTTGCTTAGATATACTTACAGACGTTCAAACCTCATCGACCTTCACTTCTCTCCAGATAAAATGTTACATAACACTGTACCTAGGTATACCTATCTACTGTTAGTCAGCACTTCCCCATTATTGAGGAACGTCGATGTAAGCTCCACGGACTTGCTTCAATTAATTGCCCATCAATATGTAGGTGGTCTTTTGTAAGATTTTATTACTTGTCTTTTATGATAACAATGTGAAATATGTAGGTATTGTTTTGGAGAGAACACATACCTTGATTATTTAAATAAAGAGTACCAACTAATTACTTATCTATTAAGTATTATGGGTGACAGAATTATGTAGTATATTTTAGTTACGCTACTACTATTATGTCTTCTGTGGTTTAGTGCTATACGTGTTGGCTACAGAACAGATACCTACCTACTATATTGGTATCTATTATTAAAATAGATATACTAAAAATGAACAAAATAAAAATATGTAGCTTACTTCCGCCAAAACTGTAAGTCAGACAAATGATAAATGGTAAAATTAACACAAGTAAAACCCCACGCTAAACAAAACCCTACCCCAGATTGAACTAATGAAAAATATAAATGAAAGAAAAGCTAAGGCCAGGGTTTTTTTTTAACTTTTTTTTTTATTTATTGTGTATATATATTTATATATATTATTTGTATATAAGTGTTTTTTCTGGCCTCCAGGCCTTAGCTTTTCTTTCATTTATATTTTTCATTAGTTCAATCTGGGGTAGGGTTTTGTTTAGCGTGGGGTTTTACTTGTGTTAATTTTACCATTTATCATTTGTCTGACTTACAGTTTTGGCGGAAGTAAGCTACATATTTTTATTTTGTTCATTTTAAATATGGATTTCCGCAAAGTAACGCCTGAATCTATCAATTATAGATATACTAGTTAGACTAATATCTAAGTATTATACATTGTAAAATTATTATTGACTAGCTGTACCCGCGGCTTTGCCCGCGTGGTCACTTCATTTAAAAATAGCCCTTACGTGTTATTCCAGGACCAAAAGTACCTATAAAGTACAATAATACTAAATTTCTTCAAAATTCGTTCAGGCGTCAAATAGTTTTTGTCGATTGCTCGGCATCTAATCATCGGATTAGGATACCAAGTACCCCCCTTTTTAAGTCAACCCCTAAGCTATCGAACCGTGAAAACCGCACGGATCAGTCCAGTAGTTTTTACGTGATGCGTTAACAAACATTCTGATAGTCAACAAGACAAACTGATAGTCACATTATTAAAAATGTTATATTATTGTTCAGTAGCTTATTTTAAGTATTCTAGACCTTTTTTTTAATTATCTTCATTGTACAGACTTGCTTTATTATGAGTATAGATAGATAGAAGATAGATGTGCAAATATTTGCAATGGAAGGTCTTATTGTTTTGTTTTCTATTAGGTATCATTATTACGACATATTATCTACTTAGGTTTTATTTTCTCGTTTAACTATTTATAATATGTACGAGATATTAAATTGTTTAGAATGCACCTGCGACTGTATAAATATGTCTTCTAGGCAGTTTTTAATGTAAATTATACATGAAACGACGGTTGGACAATTAAAAATTCTTGGTTAGGACTTACAATTTGACAATTAATTCCAACTTTCGCTCTTTATTAACATTGAATAAAAACTGTTATAAAGTATATGTTCTCTTTTGGAGAAAGAGGAGATAATGTAAGACATTCTCTTGTAATATTAGAGATAGAGGAGTTAAGTAAGTCAACGGAATAGAAAAAACAAGCGAAAGAGCTACGTATGCGGGTGACCTGTACCGGGCTGTGTCACAATTATGCAAAGGAAATCATAACTTGCATACAAATATTTCTTAGGTAAAAATAAAATGAACTCTAAGAAGCAGCAGTCGTTAACGCATTATTTTCTAATTTGATTCATTAGCCTAAATCATCTCAATAATACACACCCAATTACAAGAAGGGTCTGTTAGTAGTGCAGAATTGGACTTTTACATTATTTGTTTTAGTTTGGCGACAGCGGTCCCAATGTACGTGGTGTAGTGTACCACTTCCACTTGTTTTTTTTCTATTCCGTGCTTAAGACATTCTCTTGTGATATTAGATACAGATGAGTTAAGTAAGACATTTTCTTGTGATATTAGAGACAGATGAGTTAAGTAAGGCATTCTCTTGTGATATTAGATACAGATGAGTTAAGTAAGACATTCTCTTGTGATATTAGATACAGATGAGTTAAGTAAGACATTCTCTTGTGATATTAGAGACAGATGAGTTAAGTAAGACATTTTCTTGTGATATTAGAGACAGATGAGTTAAGTAAGGCATTCTCTTGTGATATTAGATACAGATGAGTTAAGTAAGATATTCTCTTGTGATATTAGAGACAGATGAGTTAAGTAAGACATTCTCTTGTGATATTAGAGACAGATGAGTTAGGTAAGACATTCTCTTGCGATATTAGAGACAGATGAGTTAAGTAAGACATTCTCTTGTGATATTAGATACAGATGAGTTAAGTAAGACATTCTCTTGTGATATTAGAGACAGATGAGTTAAGTAAGACATTGTCTTGTGATATTAGAGACAGATGAGTTAAGTAAGACATTCTCTTGTGATATTAGAGACAGATGAGTTAAGTAAAACATTCTCTTGTGATATTAGAGACAGATGAGTTAAGTAAGGCATTCTCTTGTGATATTAGAGAAAGAGGAGATATGTCAGTCATTTTCTTTTGACTTTAGGTAAAGCTTGTATCGTAATCAATCGAAGGGTCAACAATAACCGAACAGAAGTTTGCTATTTGGTTGGTTTACCTACAATATGCAAGAACTATGAAACAAAGGGCCAAGGGTAACGTGTCAAAGGGTACCTAACGCTGGAAGTAGCTTATTGAAACGGAACTCATCTCGACAACTTTTAGTCAGCCACTACACAGATAGCTGGACTTGGAAATATGTCATGGCTGCATGAGAAATATCCACAAACCTCTGAGGAAATCAAGATGTGTATTGACAATCTCGTCAGGATGCGTATGCAGGAACCGCGCGCTCCACAGAGGGTCTCCGTCGATGACATGGCCCACGTGACAGGAGAGCTGTGTGGAGAAACCCCCATCCAGCACCACGATTTGTGGGGGCTCCGACCCCTCGCTGCTGGGTGGAGTCATGCTTAGTGGGTCTGAAACAAAATAAAACCATCATTAACTCAACCTATATTTTCATTAAAAGAAAGAAAAACTGGTTCTTTGTGGTTATGTGTTGCGAAGGTTATGTATGTACGTACATATTTATATCTAGCTATGCCCGCGGCTTTGCCCGCCTGGTATTTTTTCTGGAATAAAAGTATCCTATATGTTATTCCAGGACAAAAGTCTATCTATACGGTACAAATTTCGTTCAGCCATCAAATAGTTTTTTACCGATTGCTCGGCTTCTACTCATCGGATTTAGATAGTTTTTAAGTCTAACCCTGAGCTATCCATCAGCGAAATCACATCACTTGATGTGCGAACAAACAAATAGACATCATTTTTTATATATCATACCTATTCTTGTTCAGTAGCTTATTTTAAGTCTCCTAGACCAATTTATTTTTTCTTGATCTTCATTATACAGACTTTTTTTTTATTTACTGCTTTTTTTTTAGTAAGTAAGTATAGATTATATCGTAATTAAATTAAGTTACTATGAGAAAAGGTATGTTTTGACAGAAATAAAATGGCACTGCATCTAGAAGTTAGAGTGCAGTAGGCAGATAACAAAAATTTAATTTTGGTAACACACACTAACGTTTGTTTGTTTGTCGTTTAAGGTAGTGCTAGCCTCTGGTGTCAGAGTTTATCAAGCCGCCCGAGGGCCTCTGACATGACTTAACGACTGCTATTAATCAATAACAGCCGGGACCGACAGCTTAACGTGCCCTCCGAAGCACGGAGCAATGGAAAACCGCACATAACTCTGAAAAGTCATTGGTGCGGAGCCTAGGTTTTGAACCCGGTATCGTTGGATTCTAAATTGCACTGTAGAACCGTTAGGCCACCATCGCTCACCTACTAATAATAATATATGGTAAACACTGGGAGGACCAGTTGTTATACAGAATGTCTCACTACTGATGGATCAAAAATTCAAAAAGAGGGTGAACTAGAGCATCCCCAGGCATTCTAATTTAAGCCCCATGTATGTTCCGTGATTTTTAATCATGATTGTCATGTACATGAGACATATTTTGGCTTGGAACGCTTCATTAGCCATGCAGGGCAAACGCATCAATAAAGCAATATTTTGGTTTTCGTAGGCTGTACGATCGCTATAATTCCCATAAATATCTTCCAAAATTGAGTAAGCAACTTTATGAGTAGGTACTTCAGAGATAAGTATTATACTTAACTAACCAACACCGAACATCCTCCTCTCATATTACGATGTCTCTGACACACTTCGCATTGGTTTTACCTACAGGGAAAATCCTCTCACGAAAAAAGGCTATAAAGAGAACCCCTGAAGTAATGACTTAATGACCCGTATAAAATGAGACTATTGACGAGGTTTATGACTGGTAGTCGGCTCTTAGCCGAGCCATGTAAATTGCAGCCCCTTGATAACTTGTTTAATTAAAATTTACTGTTACATTGTTGTAATCTCACGTATCTTACGAACATTGTAATTATTATTTGTTAATTTAATTAAGATCCATACCAATATATAAAAGTGAAACGTTTGTTTGTTTGGGGAGCTTTCACGCGATAACGGCAGGACGGATTTTGAAACTTGGAACGGAGATAGCTTATAGCCTGGAATAAAACATAGGATACTTTGATTCTAGAAAAATGAAAGTTTCCATGGGAATACTGGTAAAATTTTGATTACTCGCTGTATAAGAAACGGTTGCCATGGAAACGAAATAACGAGTATGTCAAAAAGCATCAACAGTGGTGCTATACCAACTTTTGCATTGGGTTTTAATATCCTAGAACCTAGAAGAACATAGGATGCTTTTTTTTCGCGATAAACAGTAGTCCGCGCGGACGAAGTCGCGGGCGGGAAAACTAGTATCTGATAAAGGCATGTGGGTACCTAGGTATATTATAAAATAATGGCCAGGCTGATCTGCTTGTCTCGTCATTCATTGAATAAAACTACATAAATATTCCTGCATGTTTTTCATGAAGGTGCGCGACGCCACGGCCATTCAGAAAAAAAAAATACACTGGCGTTCACAACTTAGTCCTATAGTCAGTGGGAAATTATTAAAACTGCACGTTCACTTCACAAACTATAATAATTCGGAATCCACATCGAAAAAGGAATCACAATTAATAAGTATATAAAAAATTAGGTTTTACGACCTTTTTTGTTTCATGTTCACTTTTTACATTTTTACGTTTTTTTTATTATTGCTTTATCATCGGTTTGTGAGCTAAAGTTAGTTTTAAAGTTTTAGCCGGATAACTAGTCGGGAATGCTCGAAATTTGAATTTCAAGATTCCAGGACAAAATATATAGATACATACAATCATACAAGTGAAGTTAAATAAAAGCTTTTAAAAACACATCCAACAACGAAAAGAAAAGATGACACTTTTATAATTAAAAGATTTATATTATTTAAAAGCTTTTATTTAACTTCATATCCAACAGTGGAAAATCGCATCGCAATGGTTCCAGTAGTTTTAGCGTGATGCGCGAACAAACCGAAATTAAAAGTGTGGTACTCACTGTGGTTCTTATCTGAAAGAGTATTACTTTCACTCTTAAAAGAGTCTAATTTAATTTCTGGAATTCCTCTACTTCCGTAGATATTAATTATTAAATACAATCAAAGAATTTTTACACTTCAAAAAGTTAAATAGCTGCCATTTTTTTTTGTTATTTACACTATTTTTTTTTTCTATTTTTTAGTTTGGTTTTCTATATAAAGCGTGTATTTAGTTTTTTTTAAACTATTATTTATTTATGAAGTAAGGTAATATTACTAAAACTTATATGTACATATTTATTAAAGTCTCAGCAAAAAAAAAAACTATTCGAAATGGCCACCTTTGGCTTTTATACAGGCCTTTAATCTGTCTGGCCACGAATCTATGGATTTACGCACTGTTTCCATGGGAAATTTTGCCACTGCTTGCTCCAGAGATTTTTTAAGAGACTCAATGTCGCCGTGTCGTTTAGAGCAGGCATGTCCTCTAAAACTGACCATAATTTGTAGTCTAAAGGGTTGAGGTCTGGGCTAGATGAGAGCCAGTCTTCAGCTCTTATAAAGTCCGGAACATTGGGTTTAAGCCAGGCTTGGGTAGTTCGTGCCTTGTGACCAGGTGCAGAGTCCTGCTGGAAAGTCCACGGTATATTTTCATAAAGTGTATTGCTGAAAGGTTTCACAACACGATCCAAGACAGTCTCTTGATACACTTTGGCTGAAGTTTTCACTCTTTTTTCACAAAAATGTAACTTTGTGACGCCTTGATAAGACACGCCCCACCAAACCATCACTGACGCAGGATGATGACCACGTTGTACTTTTCTGACCACTTGAGCAGCTTCTTTAGAACTGTGAGCGTACACTTTATCATTTTTCTTATTGTAGTGCTCTTCAATCATTAACTTTTTTTCATCGGTAAAGAGGATATTTCTGTGCCTTTCACCTGCGTATCGCGACAGAAGGGGTTATGATCGATATACTTTATTTAATTGTAAAGATTGATTTAGGGCATGTCCTGTATATCGACGATAAGCACCGAGCCGAGGTCTTTGTTTTATAATACGTGACAGAGTCCTATAGGGAATCTTCATTTCTCGCGATAATTTTTTTGCTTACTAATGGGGTTTCGACGAATTCTGGCTTTAACAGCATTAACAGCCTGTGTAGTTCTAACAGCACGCGGCCGCCTCGATCTTTTATGGTCTTCCACAGAGGAAGTGTTGTTGTATCTGTTGATAGTATGATATACGAACATACGGCTGATTCCAAGCTTTTGAAGTGTCTGGAATATGACCGACGGCTCCATACCCACTTTGTGCAAGGCGATCACTGCAATCCTATTTTCTTTAACACCCCATTCCATATTGTAATTTGATAATGAACACGAAATAATATGTGAAATGGCGCGAAACCGAAATAAGTTTTTAAAATAAATAAACGCGTTCCAAATTCAAAATATTAAAA
The DNA here is from genome assembly GCA_946251855.1 of Alsophila aescularia. Taxonomy (NCBI): domain Eukaryota; kingdom Metazoa; phylum Arthropoda; class Insecta; order Lepidoptera; family Geometridae; genus Alsophila; species Alsophila aescularia. The sequence continues at coordinate 52,547,624 of OX276375.1, forward strand.
AGTTATAATAAATAAAAGTTTTTATGTAACAGTATTTATGGCCCGACTAATTACAATTAATAAACTTAGTCTAACAAAAACATGTTACAATTGGCGATCTATCTCTTCCAGACAATCATATATGGAATGGAGAGGATTAAACAAATTACGGACGGTGTTTTTTTAACAATAAAGATGTAAAACATAACTAATATATATATCTACTTAAATAGAAGTGTCAACTAAATACCAAAACATAACAACCATACCATTATATATACATAATTATATTTTCATGTTCATATAAATAAATATATATATATAAAAATAAATACAATGTGATATAATAATAGCTAGTGTGAAAGGTAGTATAGTAGGCTTTTACTTAACTTTTAAAGGCATCAACGGAAGGTGCACGTTTAATTTTAACTGGCAAATCATTCCACAATCTAACTGCTTCAACCGTAAAGGAATTAACATATTTAGAACTTTCTGGGTATATATAATAGATATATAGGTACCTACTGTAAATGAAAGCAGCCCAAGAGTAAACTAATAATGCAAGTAATATTTCAAGTCACATAGTAAAGTTGGCGCATTTTTTTAAATTGTAACTAGTAACTGGGCAGGTCAAAGCTTCTATACGTGATAAATCTCTATGTAAGTATACGACCTGCCACCTATCAGTACGTGACACGAGCTCCGAGAGGTCACAGCATTCCGATATGACGCAAGTTTCTTATCTCACATTAAATAATAATCCTACATTGTATTGCAAGTCTTTGTGTAAAGCTGACTCGAAACTGGGGATTTACGTATTCTAATGTTTCCTCAGCGAACTCTTAATTGTTTCCAAAGTTTTCTCAGAGCTTTCCTCGAGCCTCCGTTCGTCGAGAAGTTCTAAATTTGTTTTAGAATGACATAAAAATGTGAAGGACACTCTAATTAAACATAAATCACCGCAAGAAAAACTCACAGGGCTTGCTTTATAAGCGGTTGAGACATTTTTGCAGCTGAAGAAATATCGTTTTCGGTGACAACAATATTTTAAGCGTCTTGACATACACCTGAGCTCGAAGCGTGTTGAAATGAGTTATTATATACCTCCTTAATAACGTATAGAGGAGAAAACCTTTTATGTAGAGCTTTGGGTGTTTGAGACAAATATAAAAGTTAGATAGATAGATAGATTAACTCTTTATTGAAATTATATCTAAAAATAAAACAATGAGTGTCACATGGGACGGTCTTATCGCTCAGAGCGATCTCTTCCAGACGACCGTGCACGGAGAGGAATAACGAGTGGTAAGGGACGGTGGTAAAATATAAAAGTTAGACTGCTTTCAAAATCAAAATATCTTTCATTGAATTACAAATGTACCTATTTAAAGTTTATTAGTCACGGTCAACGAAGAGGGAAATGATCTAAAGGCTGTGAACAAAATTTTGTATGAAACCTAGTATAGTCTGTTGCATATTTGAACGATAGGTATATCGTCTTATTAGTTGACACACAAATATAATTATAATTCTTCTATTCATCACGTTTAAAAGCTGTAAACGCAACTCGTAACTCTTAAGAATAATAATAATAATAATAATAAATAAATTCGGGACAATTCCACACCAATTACCTAGCCCCAAACTAGGATACCCCTGTAATATGGGCACTAGATAACGGATAAACATACATATATACGAATATCACGTCCATGACTCGGAAACAAACATTTCTGCTCAACACACAAATGAATGCACCTTCCAGGATTCGAATTACCTTAGTGTGAGAAATACAGTCTTTACGAACAGTTGCTTTGCATGAATATGTACATCGAGACATAGTCGCGGAGCGTCAATCACGCTAACATAGCCTCTCTACATTAAACAAAAAAATACTTATCTATGATCACGGTGATACAAATTCTATTACCAAAGAGTCAACATCACCATCATACTATTCCAGCAATAGGATGGTTCCCTTTTTTCATCCGAGCAATCATCTTTGCTCCAATGTAGTTTTTTAACATTAATTAAATTGATTGAACATTGGAAGTATTTCACTATAGCTTTTTCAGTGTGGGTGACTGTACTTGCTCGAACACTTTGGCTGAAGAGGTCGTAAATTTATACGTACTTTGGAAGAGCTAGGAACAAAATTTTGGAGGAATAGGAACAAGGCCTTCGATGCAGACAGACAAACAAACTTATTTTGAGATCCAAAGTACGCCAGAATTTACCAGATTCTTTAGAAGTGTGTGTATGTTTGTTACTCCTTCACGCTCAAAAGCCTTAATCGATTTGGATGAAATTTGGTATCAGAATAGCTTATATTCTGGATTAACACATAGGCTATTTTTCATCATCATCATCATCATCCATCAACATAATTCACGCGGAGCGAAGCTAGTAGATGGATATAGAAGATAGAACCAAATCGATAAATCAGGTAAACTATAGTTAGTTCTTTGAGTTTAAAAAGGAAATTTAATTTACACCAACCAATTCTGTGTAGATATTTCGCACAGGAAAAGGAAATAATTACCTTTCCGATTCTACCGGTTCAACGGAAATACGCCCGTTAGGTAAGACGACATCAAGAAACTCAACGGGGCAGAGACAATATTATCATTTTGTTTTAAATTTCGCATTACGGAATAAATTATTATAAACACTTATCTAATAAATAAATGATCACCTCTACGACTCAGCTACTAGCTCTCTTTATCACAGTGGGGTCACAGAATAGTTACGAACTAATCTATAATATATACCTACCTATATTATAAACCTCGAGTCACAGTACATACATAGTCTCTAGGGCTATATATGTACTGTGCTCGAGTTGTCCTCTTATTCTTGTTGCTAGGCAATTTATATACTACCAACTTTTGGACAGGTTTGTAGACAAAAGAAGTTCTCAACTTTTCACTTCTCACGAGTTGTACCTAATGAAGCGAGTCTCAACACATTCACAACGCAAGAACTTCTAAAATGCTATCCGTAAAGCCAAATGTTTATTGATGTCACTATAAATAAGTGTAGGTATTTTATAGTAGCCGAAGCCGAAGTCGATTATCACACGCTGTCAGCGTGTGCGGCCTGTGTTACCTACCTACAGTTTGTTTTCATACAAAATACGTTTAGAAAAATACGGATTTGGCGGTGTGGAACCGCCAAATCGAAAGTGAAGCACGCAAGATATACCGATCCGCTTATACGCACAAGCCTCACTCACACAGTTACACCATGTCATGCCACCACATCGCAGCAAGATCTCGACCTTACTAATCGTGTTAATTCTGTCAAGTTGTTTTCTGCACTTTGTAGTTTGTGTATCAACCACAAAACAACACAAATTATCCGCTCAAGCACACATACGCAGCCGCCATATGCTATGCTTCACTAGTTTGTTTTACGCTGTAGAATCTGTCTTTTTACCCGACTACAGCAAAGCAAGGGAAGGGTAATGAGTTTAACAGTCTATGTATGTATGTATGTATCTATGTACGTGGTTATGTGGATGTTCCACCATAGCGTCGCTCGTTTTGGTCCGATTTTGACAAGCGAGGTGTCAATCGATTCGTCTTCATTTATACTAACTAACAACTTAACGAACAACTGTTTTTAATTTGGTCCGTTATTGACAAGCAAGGTGTCATTTGATTCGTCTTCATCGCAATAGTTTCATAGGCTATTTTTTACCCAAACCGTAGTCGGGTTTTAAGTTTTTGAACTTACATCTTGTTTCTTATGGGTTTTATTTTCAAACAAAATTGGAATAATTTGATAGACTGATCCCATGTACAATGTACTTAGAGGCACAAAGTCCCGGCCCAGAATCTGTAGGTATTCCTTGAAGCTATAGGGCGGCAGAAATTACTTGGCAACATTTGGTAGATACGATCGAAAAACATCGAGAACATCAAGATTATGTTATGCCCTATATATGAGAGTTATGAGCTAAATTTGATTTATTAATGTACCTATGACCAATATCAAATCATTATAAATACCCAGATCGCGTTTTGGGGAATACGCCCACCTTTAAATCAATATTATGTGCATCTAATTCCCTCCTAACAACACTATAGGAAGATTAGGAAGTTTGACGCCAAGGTTAGGTAGGTACGCATCGTAATCTATATTTTGGTTAGTTTGAACAAGACCTTGAGCAATCGTTCCTGCTATGTTTTGATGTTTAATACGAGAGTCACGATGTTAGTTTAACCAACGAGTGACCGAGGACACATGTGGCACTGTGGCACAGAATAAATAATAGTGTGGCTCGCATTCTTCCGGTTTTTGAGATCTTCCCAAAATATTCACGATGAGATAGAAGATTTCAATATATTTTCCGTATAAATTAAGATCTAGAGGAGGTAATATCTAAATCAATCGCACCGTTTCTCCCGTCTTCCGTCGTGAAGCTTTTGTTTTGATCTATTACGATACTTTTGTCTAGGGAATTCTATGGGCGTTTTTCCACTGGCCGCACCGGCACCGGCGGTTGTGTTTTTTTAATTTATGCCGTGCTGGCAATGACCTCTAATAATGTTTATTTTTCAAAATTCCCATGTATATGTACTTTACAGGTAGGTACTTTTAGTCCTGGAAAAGAACATATGCTAAATGACCACATGGGCAAAGCCGCGGGACCATTTGTATATATATATATCTACTTTAATAAATTATAGGTACCCATATTTACAAATAAGTTGTGATAAACATCATTGTAAGTAGAATTAAAATCGCCCATAGAAGTTGCTAAACATCCAAGGTTAACCACATAATCCAACAAGCAAGTAAACATTTTTGTATGACAGTAGAAACTTAAGTTACTTAGTGTTGCTTCCTAGGTTGGTCACATTTTATAAATTTATTTATTATATTTATTTTATTTACGCAATGTAACTTTAGGGAAATATCCACTGCGTTACTTTGCTTTTAGTTAAAAATACTAAAAGCAAAGTACTTACAGAAAAAGGTTAAAAAAAACTATGATCTTAAAAAATATATATGACAACCGTAAAAATTAAAAACAAAACAAGGAATAACAGTATCTGCACTCAAGAAGAAAGAAGTCCTTCTTGTCTTTAGTACTTATAATAAAGCAGTACAACAAAAGTCTGTACAAATAAAATAGTGAAATGAAAATTAAAAATGGCCTCGTGGAATTAAAATGAGCTATAAACATACATCATAACATGACTACAAACTTTGTCTGTCTGTCTATCTGGATGTTTGTTCGCGCATCACGTAAAAACTACTGAACCGATTATAATGTGCTTTTCACTTAAAATCTGGTGTACTTTGTATCTCAATCCGACGAGTAGAATCGAGCCGAGCAATAGATAAAAAAAACTATTTGATGGCCGAACGAATTTTAATCTACTTTGGTATTTTAGGTTCTGGAGTAACACATATTATGATAATTTTAACACAGAGAAATGACCTCGAGGGCAAATCCTAGTCATAAATAAAACAATAACATTTTAGAAACTGAATGAAAATAATTTGAAAACAAAGAAAAGCACGACGCTGAACCAAAACTTTGCTAAACTGTTTAATTAAATAACCACAAAACATAATATAATAATTCAACACATACGTACGATGTTCTCAGACATTATGTAAATGTAAATAAAATACTCACTTCGGTATGTTTGTGTAAGTAAATCTCCGGAAACCCCTTACGAATTCAAAACAAAAGTTACCGGCGAATATAATTCTCTACTATTTAGAAAAACATGATTATGTAGCAACGCGCAGAGAAGCACTATCGCAAACGCGCGTATCGCCCGTACGTACCTACTATAACGCGACCACACTGAGGTGTAGACAATATTTTAATAAAAAAAATTATGGCTATTGATTATTTATGGGCACTTAATAGGTCAAAGTAAACCCACGTTCTGGCGTCTAAACGAAGACTGGCGGTTCGGTTCCAAGTGCGAGTGCCACTTGGAGATTACATTAACATAAATAAATATTTAATCACAGCTATCCTCGTGTCGTTGTGTATTTGCTAAACTTAACTTTATTCTGTTTATCACCATTGTTGGAAGCTAATGAGTATCAAAGGTTATGCTGCAGATAAGACAATCGTTACGTTAGGAAAAATATGTAAGTAAAACTCTATCAAAAAGTAATAAATACTACTTATAAATGAATGGTTGTATTGTACTTCAAGTGGAAATTAACTGAGTAATGCTATATAATGAAGTAAGTAAAAAGGTCACTAAACTGCTTCATACACATTTAGGCATATCATTCCAAAACAGCTAACATTGAACTGCTTAGTGTACTCGAAGTGAATACAGCATGCACGGAAAAATACACTTCTGGGGAAATTTGCAAATACTAAATTAAACAATATGATATCTAAAATTATGCCGGTGTTGTCGTTTTGAAGACAAGGCTTCTTAAAACTACAGATGCATTAAGGATGTCGATTTGATTATCTAATTTATTATATGCATAGCACATGCGATAGAATGGCGAATGATTGCCAAGCTTAGTCCGACACCGGAGCAGTAAAAATGTTCATCTGCTTTGAAGACGATTACTTACTCGAGGGACTGAGAACTGAAAGCAATATGATTTCTGTATGACGGATTCCAAACTATGCTACAATTATCAAGCAAACTACGAACATAACAGTTAAAAATAAGATGTGATATATCTGGGTCCCTGAAAAGCTTGGTTTTGAGATTGACAAATCCAGAGATCCTCTTTTGATAATATGATCAATATGGTCGCGAAAATCTAGTTTCTTGTCTATGTTAACACCCAAGTCTCGAATGATTGCAACTTCTTCGAGCGCATCAGTGTTGTTAATCAAATAGGAAGCAGGCGAAGGGTGTATTTTCCTGGAAAAACTAATTTGGAAGCTTTTTGTACGATTTAATAACATTTTGTTGCTTTGACCAGTGATATACTTTATTTATGTCATCTTGCAGAATTTTATATCGTTAGATGATCTTATTACTCTATATAATTTGAGATCGACCTGAAGAAGACCTGAAAATTGGATTCAATGGTATTGCATAGATCATCAATGAAAAGTATAAAAAGGAACGGACCAAGATGAGAACCATGCGGCACGCCAGATGGCACTCCTCTCGGTTCCGAAATAAATCCAGGAATCTTTAGTATTTGAGACAGCTTCCGCAGATAAGATTCGCACCACCTCAACAATGAACCGCATATAGCGGAATGCCAAGGTTTCTGAACTAATATGCTATGACCAAACACATCGAATGCTTTTAAAAAAAACTGTGTAAATTGCATGTACTTCTAGTTTATCCTTCAGTGCTACAGAAATGTAGCTTACATAATCAGTGAGGCTCGATGTGCTTGACCTATTCGGCAAAAATCCATGCTGGCAAATATTTCTATACATTTAGTTATAGAACAGCAATAATAAGGTATTATAAGCATTTTAGGCATTGTTGATTTAATATCCAAGCTCGTGTTATCTCAATTCTTAGTTTAATGCATCGTGCAAGATCATTACCTAGTTTTGGCCCTTTACGTATATAATAATAAAGACTATTTATGGTAGGTAAGTATAGTTACAGGTTACTATATTGAATTAATTATAATTAATTTTGCTAAAAGAAACATGGTCAGTAATATAAAGAAAATCATGAATATATTACACTTGTACATATATTTAGATTTTCAGACAGTACGTTACTATTTTTATGGTATTTTTTTAAGTAGTCATAGAATAGTAAAATAAAAAATAAAAATGTTCATGAGACATGTCGGGCAGTTTTTTAAAAAGCTTTTATTTAACTTCACTTGTATGTATGTTCTGGAATTTTGCAATCAATATTTCATCCACTTCCACTGAAGCTATTGGGCTGAAATTTGGCACACACGTATGGTTCTCGTGACATGACATGGCTACTGAATAAAAGCTTTTTCTTTAAAATGTTTTTAAAATTTATTTATTTTGTTAAAGTGTTCTTAATTTTTGTCCTATGACCGAGACTCGTTCGCCCACTGTGCGGTTCTCGCCGGTTTCCGATTGGCCCGCGGACGAGACACACCAGATAGATAAGTATTAATAGAGTTATCAGCGCCCGCAGATTACAAAGCAGTTACTAGGCGAGGAGCATCGCACTCGGGGACTGCGAGCACAGCCGCTCACAGAAATAGTTCCCTCACTATTTTCGCGCTTTTTCAAAGCAGTAAAAATAATATTTTTTTGTTTATAACCTAACGGCACCTCAAATTTGCTAGAAGCTATTCCGCCGAGTTCGTTGGACATAGACATTCTATATTTGTTCACATCAATAAAAAAATATATATGATAATTTTCGTGTTGGGATTTAAACGAAATAAGTCTTTCAACACTGCCTATACATATTATTTATAAGTACATAATACATAATCATTATATACTACAACTATAATGTAGAAGCTCTTGACTTGAACTTGACGCACACGTAAAGAACTTCTACTAGAAAATAATTAAAGAATATCTATATAATTAGTACCTATAAGGTATACGAAATGATCCCTAGGGTCGGGGTATGATCAGTCTTTGCCATTGTGATGAAACTTTTAAGCCGCCTTTTAAACCATCGTTACGAGAGCGATGAGTGTTGTGTTATGTGTTTCTGATCTAATTTAACTCGTGAAAACGAGTTTACCCGTAGGACCAAAAGCGTCAATTTTTGCAAATAAAACAAAAAAGTTCTTTTACCTTACTCAAATGCAGATTTAACATATTGCAAACCTTTTAATAATTATATACCTACTCCAAAAAAAAACATGCCACATGTTAAGATCTTAAGACTAACTTTGAGGCTAGGCAACTTTTTTTCGTATTTGGTTTTATGTAATGATTGTTTTATTTTAGGTTTACAAAATAGCTCGATTTTAATTAAATTATGGTCCAGAAGCAGCAAAAACATATAATTTAACTTATGGGACTTGAAATACAAAAGTTTGGTATGGGGTGAGACGGTCCATCTAGTTGCGTACAACAACAAAAGTTGAGCGTAGGATGGAACCAGACAAATTATTTCGTTAAACATACAGTTTTAATTCCTTTTAAAGAGAATGATTGAATGCAAAGTTGAACAGCGCTATTTTGTATGCAAATTACTGTTTTTTCTCTATAAACTAGAATACCTACCTTATAAACAAATATGTTTTTGTTCAATTTATTTACTAATAGCAATAATACCATCATGATTTTAACTGAATTATCATTGGAAATCGTGTGGCATCATCTTTTCCATACCCCAAGGATCATTTTTTTTTATAAAATGAGTATATCTTTTTTATATTATTTTCCTAAATTGGAAAATGTTAGTACTTAGATAAATAAACCGACTGTTCAAACCCGTTTTAACATCGATATTATGTTAGGTATTCTTTGCCATGTGAGTATTCTACCTTAGGGGGATCATCTCTTACACCTTTCCCCTATATACGTTAATAGAATGAAAGTTAAGTTACAGAGTTATCGATATTTACAGCTGTCGCAAAAATTGTGCCTCGTTTTCTGATTTTCTTGTAGGTACTTACTTCATACTTTACAACTTATATTTAAAAATAATAATTGTTAAAAAACTAATAAACACGCTGTATTACCATTAAACCGAACTAAAAAGTAAAAATGAAAAATTATAAACATTTAAATAAAACTATAACTACTCGTAGTCTATCAAGCCGCTGCCAGTGGGCAACGTTCCCAAAATGCTGGCTGCATTGCCACGTTTTATGGCAATGCTTAGTCTTTGGGCAAAGTAAAGGCCAGCATTTTGGTCACGTGTTCCTTCGACTAGACGCCCTGATAAATCTTCATATATTTTGTGTGCTCCTGGTCCCCACGGCCCTAGTGTCTCTACCCCAAAAGGCTCAAATATATATCCGCTATTAAAGGTACTATATTTGCGCCTTTTCAGGCTCTCAGCTGATTCAGCCGCCGCTCCAGCCTTATTTTGAGTTCTTCGTCTTAGTCCTTATTATTAGTAAAAAATAAATGTTAATATAAAAATAATAATGTCATTGTAAAAAGAAGCGTGGGGTGCTCGGTATTAATTGTTGTATTTTTATTTATTTATTTTATATTTATTTATTTTACTATTTCTATTTCGAATAACAGAGTTAGTTTAAGAATGTCGTACAAAGCACGCCAAGCTTTTTTACAATGACATTAATTTTCTCGTTAATCACTTTATTCATATATTGTTTTTTTTACTTTTTATTTCTGTTCAATGGTATTGAAGCGTGTTTTTTTAGTTTTTTTTAATTATAATTTATTTTTCAATTACCTAATCAGTAATTTAAACAATTTTGTTCTAGAGTTGAATTTTTAAATAGTAAGAATATATTGTGGAAATACTTTTTTTTTTTTAATATGTCTTTATTCCTGATGATCCTGATCAGGATAAAGGTTCAATTTTTTTAATTATTGTATTGTCATCGGGCCCTAATAAGTGTGCAAAATTTTGAATTAATCTGAACATTTAATGTGGGTAGAAATCGAGTTCAATGATTCCGTGTTTGTAACACAGGAGTACATACAGACGAAGCTAATAAAAGCGTTTTAAAAAGAAACAAAAGCAATAAAGTGACTTTCTTTTCACAAAACTAAGATTTCCTCGTGGTCACACTTGTGTGACAAAACGGTGTGACCACGAGTCCGCCGCCGACTTAACAAACCCTAAATAATGCCATGTGGGTTTTTTAAACTGTTTCATGTTGTAGTTAGCTAGTTGTATTTTGTAGTAGGTGCATAGTTGTTAGACAGAAAATGAACCGCCGCGGCGCCGTTTAAAAAAACCTCATCATAAGTGTGGTTCATTATAAGATAGAAGATATACTTATAGGTACGTGCTGTGCTTTGATAGATTTCAAGGTAGTTGGCTCAGTGACTCCATTGTGATCTCTTGTAATGGAAGCCTCCGATAAAATAGATTCGTTGCTAACAACAACGTACCTAGTTATATGTACCACAAACCCACCGTTGTTTACCGAAGTCCAATTGCGACATATTTAATCATACAAGTAGGTACTTCCTTAGATTGTGAAAGTACCAATTAAGCACTTTTTGTACTTATGTTGTTTTTCTATGAATAATGCGCAGTAGAGGTACTCTACATGTTGATTTGATTTAATTGCGCATAGCTGAATAAGCATTTATGTACTTAGATGTTTTTCTCGTTAAAGTATGAGAAATGTAACTACTTAGTTGTTTATTACAATGAAGAATGTACTAGAAATCGCCTACGCATTTATAAAAGTTATATAAGGAAGTTACTAAGTACAAATTGTCATTATTTTAACTTCGCTTGAATTGTACGGTCAAAAGTAAGACCAATAAAATTAACTTTAAATTTAATTTGTTGTTTATTTTATTAAAATCTCGGCTCCGTCCAATTTGTCTGGCGCAGCCGGTAGGATTTTTTTTTAAAGTCGTGGAAATTGAATTTGTCCGGCGCTTACTTCAAAAATTGTGAAATATAATTTGTCTGGTACAACCTACATATCTGGTGCAGCTGTCCTGAATAACTTCAGTGTGTTCCTGACAAATCCACGTAAAAAAATACTCGAACCAAATAAATACGACTGTATTGGAAAAAGGAGTTGAGAAACAATTCAGCGAGTGGAATAATCACCGAGGCATGGGATCGAGCGGTTTTAAGTGAGTCGAAAATCATTCACTTTCCGTATTCTTGCCCTGCTATTCGACCCTTAGTGTTTTTGGACAAAAATTGCCAATACACTTGTTATTTTTGATTTATTGTATGCGAATTTATGATTTTTATGTGAATTTTTGACGTTTTATGTGTTTTTATTGATTTTAATGTGAATTTATTGACGTTTCATGCTTTTTTATTGAATTGTATGTGAATTTATTGATTTTATATGTCTTTATCGATTTTAATGTGAATGTTTTGATATTTTATGCGTTTTTATTTGATTTTTATGTGAATTTCTTGATTTTTATGCGTCATAATTGATTTTATGTGAATTTATTGATTTTTATGCGTCATAATTAACTTTTATGCGTCATAATTGATTTTTATGTGAATTTATTGATTTTAATGTGTCTTTATTGTTTTTTTGTGCTTTTATTGAACTTTTATGTGCTTATATTTAATTATATTTTGATTTTTTGTGTGTTATACGTGTTATATTGTACAAACGCATACTTTATTTTAATAATTTGAATTGATTTTAAATAATAATTTAAAATGGAACCTATGAGGATTATAACGAATGAAATTGTGAAATTGATTCCTAAATTTGATGGGAATGAAAAATTATTAAATTTATTTATTTCAAAATGTGAATATGTGCGTAACTTAAGTGGAACCGAAATTACTGCAGCACAAGAGTTATATTTATTTCATGTTATTTCAAGTAGACTTATAGGCAGAGCAGCTTCATTATTAAGTGAACGTAGCGATATTACAACATGGATACAATTGAAAAATCTTTTTACTCAACATTTTGGCGACCCAAGGTCAGAACAATGTATTGCTATTGAACTTGAAAGTCTTAAAATTAAAAATGACGAATCCTACATCGATTTCTGCCACCGTATTCAAAATGTGAGAAGTTCTTTAATTGCAAAAGTGAATTTAATTGAATTCTCGGGAGTTAGAGCAGCCAAGGCTATAATTTATAATAGCACTGCATTAAATGTATTTATGTACAATTTATCTGAAGATTTACTTCGATTTGTGCGTCTGAAAAGTTGCGTTACATTAGAACAAGCTCTGAGTGTTGTGATGGAAGAGGTGAATTTCCAAACACAATATCAAATGAAAAATAAAAAAATAATTACTCAAAAACCATTTGAGAATAAACCAGCTTTTATTCCTCAACAAAATCAATTTAAATTTGGCATCCCACAAAGGCCAACATTTAATAATAATCCTCTAAATAAATTTATACAACCTCAAGGTTATAAGCCTTTTCTAAATAGGCCAAATAATCATTTTATGCCACAAAATAATTTTAAATTTGGTAATGCGAATAAACCGCAAGTAAATAATTACAAAGCTTCAGGGTTTTTCAAACGACAACCCTATCATAAATTTAATTTTGGTATTCCTCAAAATAAAACAACTGATTTGAATGATAAAGATGTGACAATGAGAACGGCACCACAAAAGCCAAACCATCTTCACGTAATAAACGAAGATAATAAAAATAAAATGACTATTCCAAATAAGGATTTTTTTTATATGAGGGCCTCAAAAGAGCATCCTCCGATATAGAAACTATAAATTTAAATTGTAACTCTTATTTAAAATTACCAAGTATAAATTTTAAAAATCTGAACTCCAAATTTTTAATTGACACAGGGAGTAATCGTTCTTTTATTAATCCAGAATTAGCAGAAAAATATTTTAAAGATTTCAAATTATGCAATCGGTGCAGTACTTTCTCAAGGAACTGTTGGTAGTGATAAACCTATTGCATATGCAAGTAGAACACTTAATAGTGCAGAAATACGTTATAGTACTATAGAAAAAGAACTCCTTGCCATTGTATGGGCAACAAAACATTTTAGACCTTATTTATATGGTAAAAAGTTTTATATTTATACAGATCATAGACCACTAGCATGGTTGAATTCAATAAATGAACCAAATAGTAAATTGACACGATGGAAATTACGATTAGCTGAATTTGATTTTGAAATAACATATAAAAGTGGGAAACAAAATAAAAATGCGGACGCTTTATCGAGATTAAAAGTAAATGCACTAGGAGATGATGATAATCTCTCAATGAAAGTTAATATTGATAAAAAAGAAAACAAATTAACAAATAAAATTTCTAAAAAAGGAAAACAAATAAGATCAACTTCTCCAATTACAATATCTTCTGATTCAGAAAAAACTTTAAGTATTTCTAGAAGGTCACCTTATTCAATACCTTCATTTGATAGTAGTACAATTACGGCATCTGATATTCCTGAAAATTCTAGTACTGAAACAGTACATTCTCATGAAAATATGGATATGGAAAGCATACCTATTTTACATGAAGCGATTGATACAAAACCAAATCAAATATTAATTTACTCGTGGAATTTAAATAAAATATCTGTAAAAGATATTTCAAGAAATAAACAAAAAGTTTTAGAAGTGCATATGCCAATAAATAATACAAATTTAGTAAAAGAATTTTTAAAAGGTTACATAAGACCTAAAATTAAATATTTTATATATTTTGAAGAAGAAGCACACAGAAAAGATTTTGCTTCAGTTGTCACTACTTTATTTAAAAAGGATTCAGTAAAATTATTTGAATGCACATTAAGAGTAGTATATGTCGAAGATGAAAACGAACAACGTGAAATAATTTTAAAATATCATGAAGGAAGAACAAGTCATAGAGGTATAAAAGAAACACTGGCACATTTAAAAAGAACATATTATTGGAATAATATGGATCAAACAGTTGCAAGCGTTATAAATTCTTGTCAATTATGTAAACGTATGAAATATGATCGTAAACCAATTAAACCTGAATTGCAATTAACGCAAACGCAAATAAAACCCTTTCAAGAAATATTTATAGATACTTTTACTATTGAAAATAAATCATTTTTGACCATAATTGATGCATTCAGCAAGTTAGGTCAAGCAATTGAAATAAATACAAAGTCAACCCCTGAAATAATAAGAGCATTAATAAAATATTTTTCATATTATGGAATACCAAGTAAAATTAGTTCAGACCCAGGTTCTGAATTTAATAATACTTTAATGAAAGAAATGTTATCTTTTTATAAAATAGATTTACATATAGGAACGCCACATAATCCAAATTCAATGGGATTAATTGAAAGGTTTCATTCAACAATTATATAAATTTATAGACTTGCTAAATATGAGCAAAAATCTACTGATGCCGCATCTATAATGACATATGCAGTATTGTCATATAATCAAACGATACATTCGACAACAAATCTAACACCATTTGAAGTAGTATTTGGACATACGGATTCAAGTAGCATGTTTGCTGTAAACTTTGATAAATATTTTACTCAGCAATTAGTTAAAGAGCACGCACAAAGAACAAAATATCTTTATAAATATCTAACGGAAAAGTTAGTTGAAAAGAAAGAAAGAATTAAAGAAAAACGAGGCGGAGAAAATAAATTTAATATAAAAGTAGGCGATAAAGTTTTTATAAAAGGAGTTAATACTAGGCGAAGTAAAGATAGTCCTAGATATCAAAAAGCACAAGTGACAGGAGAAATAGTACGTAATACTGTCCCTGTAAAAATAAATGGTCGTAAAACTAAGGTTCCAATAAAAGATATTAAACGTCCACCCAAGGACTAGCTATTCAGCTACAAAGGATTGAAAATAATCCTGGAATATTGCCTGTTAAAAAAGGAAATGCAATTTTGGAATATGATAAATGGAAGTTAATTAAGGTATTAGACTTAAGTTTAATTAAAGATGATTTATATTTAAACATAAATAAGTTGAAAGATTTAAACATATATTTAAAAGATAAAGTTAATTATACGATTAATTTTAATGATGATAAAATACAAACTGAATTTATTAAAAACTTAACTTTAGAAAGGTATGAGCAATTAGTCCCAACTTTACGTGTTAAAAGAGGACTTATAAATCCTTTAGGATCAATAATTAAATTGATAACTGGAAATAGGGATAATGATGACGCAATCAAATATGATGAATTAATTAATCAAATTAAAACTAAGCAAGATGCTATTTCAAAGAAAGTTACTTTGGTTGCAGAAATGGTTGATGGTTTTGTAAATTTCACTAATACTTCTAATTATAACTTTATAAAATTTGAGCAAAAATTAATTGAAATTGAGAAAGCATTGAATAGAAGTAAAATAAATGATTTTGAAAATAAAGTATCTTATGCTTATAGTTTGTTAACTCATAATTTTCAAATAATTCTTTCTAAGTTAGATGAGATTGATACAGCAATCGCATTAAGTAAAAATAAGATATTACATAGATCAATAATTGATACTAATGAATTATTTGAATTGTTAAAAAATATTGAGAGAACAGATAAGTTAATTTTCCCTGTTAATTATGAAAATTTAGTAAACATAGAGCAAAATATAGAGATAAAAGCTTATATTAAGGGTAGGCAAATTACATATGGCAATTCCAATTGTACGCAAAAACACTTACAAATATTACCAGTTATTCCCCTTACCTATCCTTGATACTTTTAATAATATTACATCCTTGATACTTCCTAAATATCCTTTTATCCTCGTGAAGGATTTGAACTCTATTACATTGCTCTCCAAGCCATGCGACGAGATTGATGAGAAATTATTTCTTTGTAAAGAAAGTTGTGCAGTCGTATTGGAACAAGATAAATGTATAACTGATTTAATGAAATTTACGTTGAATATTACGTCGTGTTCTCCAATTTTAATTGAAACTTCAGAGATAAAAGTTCAACAAATTGAAATGAACATATGGATAATTTTTGATGTAGTAAAAACTTAGATGTAGTAAATATGAAAAATCTACAAATGCTGAATTATATTTTGAAGAAAAGTGAAAACAGTGAATATAGTGAAATGAGTGAAATGGTCAATAAAGTGCAAATAAAAAGTGTTAGTTTATGGACATTAATACTTTATATTATAATGATTTTAATTATTGTATACTTTATTATAAGATATAAAAATGAGATTTTGAAATTATATAAAATTGAAAATAATCTGACTTCAGAAAATGAACTTTCAGATAATTTTCAATCTCAGGGTGGGGAAGTTATATGTACCACAAACCCACCGTTGTTTACCGAAGTCCAATTGCGACATATTTAATCATACAAGTAGGTACTTCCTTAGATTGTGAAAGTACCAATTAAGCACTTTTTGTACTTATGTTGTTTTTCTATGAATAATGCGCAGTAGAGGTACTCTACATGTTGATTTGATTTAATTGCGCATAGCTGAATAAGCATTTATGTACTTAGATGTTTTTCTCGTTAAAGTATGAGAAATGTAACTACTTAGTTGTTTATTACAATGAAGAATGTACTAGAAATCGCCTACGCATTTATAAAAGTTATATAAGGAAGTTACTAAGTACAAATTGTCATTATTTTATCTTCGCTTGAATTGTACGGTCAAAAGTAAGACCAATAAAATTAACTTCAAATTTAATTTGTTGTTTATTTTATTAAAATCTCGGCTCCGTCCAATTTGTCTACCTACTTAGTATGTTTATCGAAAACACACGTGTATGCAAATTTTACCTCAAACGGTAAGTGTGTCATGCCGATATTCAACATGACGAAAGGATGTTATTGGAACATTCGAATATAACTTGAAATTTTCATACATTTTTAAAGTTGGTTTAATTCAGGTGCAATGTGAACGCCAGCCTAAAATAAGTAAACATAACTTACCTATTAGATATGTTTTAAATAATTCATTAGGTGTTTTATCTAGGAACGAACGTACTTACCTATTAGATTTTATCTAGAGTGTTTTGGGAGATATCAGGTGAACAAGCAGACTACATTGCGAATCAATTCTGTAATTACTTACCTAGGTACTTATACGGTATGTGCTATACTTACATTTTTAAGTGTACGTGTGTACCTATTATGAGTTTAAAAAAAGTCGAGCGAGCCTTACAGTAGTCGCATGTGATGCAATGTTCACATACTCGTACTCTAGCACCGCGCTCGCTCATTGGTCAACTGTGAATCGGCAACTATTACTTCATCTGACCTACCTGATTTTAATTTTCGTCACAAAATCGTTCGGCTGATAGTATAAAGTACATGAGTTCTATTCCCGACTGAAGTGTTTATTTTGTACTATAAAAAAAAATGTGATGGCTTCTAGCTTGATAGCACCGCGCTCGCTCATTGGTCAAATCAAATAGCGCGCGCTTCCCCGGCTTCGTATTACGCTTCCGGTTACACATTGTCTAACAGTTTTCACAAAATCACTCCCATAATATAAAGAGTAGCAAAACGATCGACGTGAGAATCATTAAAATCGGTCCTCGCGTTTGTTCTATATAGTGCCACAAAGGAACAGACATGTATACAAAGACACATAAACACATTACCGGGCTCTTTCGTTGCGCAGTCTGGTAAAAACACGACCAAATCTACGTGAATTTTCTGTTATAAATGACCAAAGACGTGAACGTGAAAATAAGTTTGAAAAATGCAGGGCTTATTGAAAACAAACTGCATTTTAAAGGTCTGGATTCATACTCTTTAACTACTCCTATTTATTAGCTTCCCTGGGGCTATTACTTAGGTACTGCGCGAGCATCTAACATGCTATAATCTATATATCTAACAGATATATAGATAAATTCTTTATTGCACACACCACAAACAAAATCAACAAAAAATAAGGGAACAATAGCAGAAGAAGTGTCACAATGGGCGGCCTTGTCGCTAAAAGCTATCTCTTCCAGGCAACCTTTGGATGGAGAGGATTTGTTATAGTTGTGAGGGACGGGGTGCATTATGATATAAAAATACTACTTAGTGAGAAATAGTAAATCAAATTTCTAATTATACTAAAACTAGTTTATGATTAATAATAGATATTATTACAATATACATTCAAATATAAATTTCCAATATATACATACATATATAAATATATATATATATATTAACATGTTGTATAATACATTCTGTTAAATCTTACAAATTTATGTTTGTAAGATTTAACAGAAAAAAGTTTGGCCTAAAAAAAGTTTGAGTTTATTTAAAGCCAGCGACTTCGTCCGCGCGGACTACAGCTTATCCGAAAAAACAAAACATCCCATGGTGTTCATGCAAAAGTATAGCACTAACGTTCTTGATGTTTTTTGACAGACTTTTTTCTGTTATTTCTTTTCCATTGCAACCGAGTAATCAACATTCTCCAGGTTTCCCGTACAAACTTACCATTTTCCGGGATAAAAATTATCCCATATATTTTTGTTCTATGTTTTTGTTTTTTTCCCTATGCATTAAGTATATGCTATCTCCATCCAAATTTCAGCAAAATCCGTCCAGCCGTTATTGCGTATAAGCTCCACAAACAAACAAACAGACAACGTTTCACTTTTATATATTGTGTGGATAAAACCAAAAGGGAAAGGCATATTTCCACCAAATTTCAAATCTCTAGGTCCACTGGTTTAGGCTGTGCGTTGTCTGTCCGTCAATCAGTATGTCACAGCGATTATTGAACGAGCGAGTGCGAAGCACGAGCGAAGCGTCTCCGTTTCAGCTTGGGCAAAGATGCTTTCGTATGTCCTTCCGGATCTCTGTTCTCCTCTGCAGGTCGCATTTCTCAATCGATCTAGACGAAACTTGGTATACAGATTAAGCGAATTTTTCGAATTTTTTAGTCGTCGGGGATTTTTGATTGTGGGGGTTTCGTCCAAAAAATGGTAAAAAGCGGGCTAGTGAATATCTCCGCCTTATTAAATCCGATTTCGATGGTTCTTTTTTTATTTGAAAGGTAGTAACTTTAAGTTAGTCTCATAAAAAATTGGTGAAGATCTGATGAGGATCTTCGGCGTGATGAGCAGAATAGCTCCTCAAAATGCAGTAAATTTCTCACTTTTAGGTTTCTACCAGTGGAATCACCCCTTTACCTATTAGGTAGGTGATGGAATACCTTGGTTATTGATGTTAGATTTACAATAAGGTAACTAGATGGCGTTACTGAGCACCGCTAAATTGTTTGCAAAAAAGTTTGTACGCGCGAGATCTACAGCCCACAGAGCCACTAGCAGGTAGTCAGTAGTCACTAAGGCTACAATGCGGATTTGCACTAAGTAGCTAAGTAGGTACCTATTCGTACCACAGCACAGCTAAAAGTTTCACTCACTTATACCGTATTGTATGTAGCCTAGAATATGTTTGTTTTGTTAGCCCTTTACAGTGCAGGTATAATCTTTGACATTTAGATAGAAAATATATTAAATATTAATTTATGATTCTGGTACAAGTAAAGTCACGACATCTGAATTGTAAACGTAGGTACATATTTTTTTTAATTTATGCAATCAATTTTGCATAAATAAGTGGACGAACTACTACTCAAAATAAATTATTCACCCAATGGGTAAGGTTGTGGTTTGTTGATATAATGCTTATAATTTTGATACATAATGGCGACGGAGTCGTGGTCACACTGATTTGTCTGTTACACCACGACACGAGGCTAAAATGTATCGAGTTATTATAATTGACCGAGCGAGCGCGAAGCCCAAGCGAAGCGTCTCTATTACAGCTTTTGCAAAAATTCTTTCGTATGTCCGGATGTCTGTCCAGATTTGCGGCTGTTCTCCTCTACAGGTCGCATTTCTCAATCGATCTAGACGAAACTTGGTATACAGGTTAAGCGAATTTTTAGACTTTTTAGTAGTCGGGGATTTTTGATTTGCCCCTCGTACTTCCCCCAAAAAAAGGGTAAAAAGGGGGCTACTGAATATCTCCGCCTTATTAAATCCGATGTCAGTTGTTCTTTTTAGTCTCATATAAATTTGGTAAAGATCTGATGAGGATCTTCGGCGTGATGAGCAGAATAGCTCCTCAAAATGCAGTAAATTTCTCACTTTTAGGTTTCTACCAGTGGAATCAGCCCTTTACCTACTAGGTAGGGATTGATGGAGCACCATGGTTATTAATGTTAGTGTTACAATAAGGTAACTAGATGGCACTACTGTGCACCGCTAGATTGTTTGAAAAAAGTTTGTACACAACACAAGTGTTTACAGCTCACAGAGCCACTATTTAAAATAGTCTCAAATTACCAGATGAGCAGAAACCCTTAGGAGGTTGGAGATTGGAGGAGAGGGGAGTTGGGAAGTGGGGGAAGTGGGAGAGGGGGGAGGATGAGGGCCAGGAGAGTGTGGGGAGGGTTAGGTTAGGATTTTGGAGTTAAGTACATTACAAAAAAATAGCATCACACGATTTTGACTCTTATTAATAATCAGATTTAGTCAGATTCCTCATTTACTGGGTTAAGTGCGGTTCGGCATTTAGTCAAAATACTTTTAAAAAACAAGGTGCTTAGGTTATGTCTAGGAATTAAGTTTTATAATAAAATTCCTGATATTGTAAAAAATAAATCGAACGCAGATATTTTAGCTTTTACAAGAAAATATTTTATTGATAAAAGTTATTATAACATATCAGAGGCTATAGCCGATTAGAATATATTTAAGACAACTGACTGTACACCTAAAATATTAGACGATGCGTAAGCAGATGTACTTTATTGTATTTATCAATGAATTATATTTTAATCTTTTTAGTTACACACATTATGATTAACTACTTGTACTTCATGTTTTTATTCAACTTTGTTATTGATATGTCTAAGAGCATTAAATATGTCGAAAGATCATATAAATACAATACAATGTCAATAAGGTCGAAAATTGACTGACACCTACCGAATTATTTGAGTAAATTGGATCTCGCCAAAACTCTCGCTTCTGCCTACGCTTTTCCCTTCTATATCCTTCCTTTTAATTTGTCTCTCCGTCGTCCGCCCCCTCCCCCCACCCGTCAAGAGATTGCCTCCCAATCCCCGTTTCCCCCACCCTCCACACTTTTCCTCCACCCTCCACACTTTTCCTCCACCCTCTGCCTTGTTGCTTCTGAGCTTTGTTATTTGACTGTGACTTAGAACTTTCTCTTTCATTTTTACTTTGACTTTTGCCCCTTTTGTCAAACTTGTTACACTTGTCAAATTTTTCATTTGTCAATTTTACTTGTCATTAACTGAATTAGACTTTCTTTCACTTGCATCTCCATTCGCACCCCAATATTAACACCCGCCCAACTTGCAACCCCTAATTGCATCTCCTCACTTGCATACCCCAATCTTCCCCCAAACTACACTTCCCATTACTATACCCCCCTTCACTCCCCCTACCTTCAATCTCCCACTTCTACCTCCCCCTCCCCTCACCTACGTTCCCCCTTCCCCCAACGCCCTTCACTTCTCCCAATCTTCCTTCCCCTACTCCCAGCAGCAGCAACAGCAGCAGCAGAGAGTGCTCTGCTCTCTTTTCTACAAATTCCAATTTCCCCACCAACTATCACTTTACTTCCCCTCCCCTACCCGCCTTCCTCTTCTCACTTCCGACCTCCCCTCATTTCCTCATTACCCTCATTGCCCCACCCCCCTCATTTCCCCCTCGCGCTCTCCCTCCCCGAACACCCCCCACTCTGTGATACACAAGATCACCAAGGTATGTTAGCAAAAAAAGGTAAAAAAAAAAGAAGGTAAGAGGTAAAAAGGTAAGGTATGGTTGTGATCAGCAAGGTAATCGAACGATCATCGTGCAAGCATCCACACGATCTTCAGTGAGCATTTGTTGATCGGCAACCCTTCAAGATGGACGTGTTTATATCTGCTGCTACCATTTATTTAATTTCAGTCTACAATCATTTTGATAATTTTGTTGAACGAAAAATGATGTTAAATTATGGAAGAAGAGAAGATGATGGTTTCGAGCATTCATCGTATATTTTATTTCAGTCATCTTCGTCCCAATTCCCTTATCGTACTATAACAAAGTAAATATGTACCTATATAATTTACTAGGTAAACCTTTTTCAGACATAATGGACTAGTGACTCGCCCCGGCTTCGCACGGGTAGTATTTCTCTTTATTTGTACACTATTCTACCCGTATTTTGACTGACTAATTTAAACAAAAGACGGTTATTGTGACTTTCTTATAATAGTTAGACATAATTATAGCCTCGCAAACTTTTTTCTGGGTAACGATGAGTACTAAGTAAAAATATGTAGTACATTATTTTATGTAACATCAATAGTTTTCGCTGCGCACACCAAATTATGACTTAGTAAAAACAGTACTATTATTCAATCTGTGTTATTTTAAAGGCAAATTTTTGATTGCCTTTAAAATCAATCTTGGGTTACTTTATTGCAATTTTAGTAGGGACATATAATATAATAAAAATATACAGCGTTTGTTACTCACTGATAATTTAACTTTATATAGGTGAAAGAATTTTTAAAATCGTTTAAGTATTTATTTAGTTAATCCATTACACACAAACAAACATACAAAAAATTAAATCTTTTCTCTTTATAATATAATATTAGTATAAATTAATAATTAATATTACATTTTGGGATTCCATATTTCAGGGTGCTGATATTTTTATTTGACCACCCATTAGCCTTGTATTGCACTCGCAATAAATAAAGGATTAAAATAAAAACAACGCCACGACAACGCGAGACGTATGCACGGCTTCGCTGTCCTCCGGTGAATGAATGATCGGCGATCGTGTGGGCAGGCACAAGCAACTACAAGCGAATTCCCTTTGATGCGTGCCCAAAAAACCGACAAATCACCAATCGCCGCGATCACTATGGCGATTATAGACGATGATCGGCGACCACAAGCGATTAAGGATTTTTTGGAAACTTAACGTTTTTTTTTCTATCGAGGCAAATTTATTTAATGTTGTGACCACAGCCGGATAAAGTATTGTGTGTACATTTACTACACATAAAAAAAATGTCAATTAACCGTTTTCAAAGGTCTAGTTTTAAATGTTCGTGAGGACGAATCGTCAAATTTGGAGCCCATTTCACCTCAACTAAAGAAATTACATTTTAGAGCTCGTGAATATAAAGACGCTATCATGAAGTACTCTCGTGCAAAGGAAACAATAATATAAATTACCTACAGCTACAGCTGTTGGACGTTATCGGTCAATCACCCGCCCGCCACAAATACGTTTCAAAAAGCAGGCAGCGCTGTCGTAATAATAACATTACTTGGCACGTTCTCAACTCTCGATCCTTAAACAAACTTGAAGATGCAATATTCGAGATGAAAATTGACCCAATTTCAAGTGTAGTTATTGTTACAAATGGTCTCAATTACCATATGGTTAGCGCGCCAGGACTAAACGCCGGGTATTTATTTGCCAACGAAATATTTTAAAAATTATATCCAAGTTTATGTACCTACTAGATGTGCCCGCGGCATTGCCCGCGTGGTCATTTCATTTAAAATTAGCCCATACGTGTCCAGGACCAAAGTATATATACACTAACCTACAGTATACTACATTTCTACGAAAAAAAATTCAGCCGTTAAATTGTTTTTCACCTCACAAGCTTGGAAAGATTCTGTTATTCATTCGAAATCAGAGTGCATAAGTGCATTTTATCAGCTAGCGTGGAAAGAGTTTTTAAAGTTCTAACCTTTCTATTCAATAATTTTATATACCGCCAGTCCACTGAAAATACATTAATACTTATTTATATCTATATACTTATAATAAAGCAATAGGAATGAAAAAGTCTGCACAAAGAAGATAATTAAAAAAACAGTTTTAAAATTCGTGTCTGTCTGTTTGTCTGTATGTTTGTTCGCGCATTACGTAAAAACTACTGGACCGATTGCAATACGGTTTTGACTGTTGGATAGCTTGGGCTATGACTTAAAAACTAGTGGTATCTCAATCCGATGAGTAGAAGCCGAACAAACGATAAAACATTTTGACGACTGAAGGAATTTTGATCAAATGCTGGTTATATTGGTATAGGCTGTGGTATAGGTCTTGGAATAGTACATACTCGAAGATTACTTTTAGCCTAGAGAAATGACCACGCGTGCGAAGCCGCGGACATCAGCTAGTTATATTATAATTATTGTTGTTATTATTATAAACACTAATCTGTACTTATAATAAAGCAATATGAACGTAAAAGCCTGAACAATGAAGATAATTTTAAAAATAAGGTCTAGGCTACTTAAAATAAGCTCTGATCAAGAATAGAATATTTTTTTACAAAGTCTGGTTGTCTGTTTGTTTGTTAGTTTGTTTGTCTGTATGTTTGTTACCTAAAGGAAGTCGGTGGATGGAGATGGCACAAGATCGCTCGTCATGGCGCTCTTTGGGGGAGGCCTATGTTCAGCAGTGGACTTCTAAGGGCTGACATGATGATGATGATGATGATGATGATGATAATGTTTGTTCTCGCATCACGTAAAAACTACTAAACCGATTGCAATGCGGCTTACACTATTGGATAGCTTAGGGTTTGACTTAAAAACTGGGTTACTTGGTATCTTAATCCGATGGTTAGATACCGATCAATCGATAAAAAAACTATTTGACGGCTGAACGAATTTTAAAGAAATGTAGTATTTTGTACGTTTGTTCCTGGAATAACATGTATGGGCTACTTTTAAATGAAATGACCACGCGTGCGCAGCCGCGGGCATCATCTAGTTTAATATATTATATAAGCTGTTTTTCTTGCACCTAGCAATTTCCTCGCTTTAGTGGGGTGAAAAGTTGTGTTTTTAGCACAGCAGAAAAGTTATTCTGCGTCTCGTATGTACCTTTGAAACCCTCGCTACGCTCAGAATTCTATATTTGTACACGAGCGAATTCGCTTGCTTAGGTTTCAATACAAGAACTCTCGCCAAAAAATCACTTTGCAGCCTTGCATAACAAATAACTATTTTCTATTGCTCGGTATCTAATCATCGGATCAATATACCAAGCACCCCAGATTTTAAGTCAAACCCTAAGTTATCTAGCAGTGAAAACAGCATCGAAATCGGTCCAGTAGTTTTTACGTGGCGCGCAACAAATATACAAACAAACAGATAAACAAACAAACAGACACGATTCAAAAAATAGATAGATATATTCTTGTTCAGTAGCTTATTTTAAGTACTATTTATTTTTAATTATCTATTTTGTACAGACTTTTTCGTTCTTATTGCTTTACTAACTGTACACGTGGCTTCCCACACGTGGTCATTTCTCTTGGTTAAAAGTACTCTATGTGCTATTCCAAGACCTAAAATACCAATATACTAACATTTGATCAAAATTCCTTCAGCCGTCAAAAAGTTTTTATCGGTGCTCGGCTTCTACTTATCGGATTGCGATACCAAGTCCCACAGTTTTAAAGTCAAAACCTAAGCTATCCAACTTTAAAATCCGCATCGCAATTGGTCCAGTAGTTAAAACGTGATGCGCCAACAATCATACAGAGAAACAACGAGACACGATTATAAAAATTCTTATATTCTTGTTCAGTAGCTTATTTTAAGTACCCTAGAACATTTTGTTTAATCATCTTCTTTGTACAGACTATTTCGTTCCTAATGCTTTATTATAAGTATAGATAGATAGAAGATAGAATAGATACGTTACATTCCGGGGTGGTAAATTTGTAAGTTGGATCCTGAATATGTTCAGGAGGTTTAGGTCTAGTGTTTTCGAATTTAGAAATAGTTACCTATAACGCTGAAATGTTTTTGGTCAGTAAATTAATACATATAATCCAGCAAATTCCATTGCTGGAATTCCAGCAATGGAATCCATTCCATTGCTGGAATTCATAACTCAAAATCATTGGCAGCAGTGCTTTTTGACCATAAACAACTGCATTATTACCCACGTACTTGACAGACTTGTTATTATGTCGTTTCCATGGCAACATGTCATTCTGTTCTGTAGTTTTGATACCTTGGATTACATCATTGTAATTTTCGCAGAGATCACTAATATTTTGAAAAATAAAATACTGCCCATGTTACTCGTTGATAATGTAGCTTTCTATAGGTGAAATAATTTTAAAATCAGTTCTGTCTTTTTTGAGTTTATCCATAACAAACAAACAAACAAATATACAAACAATCAAATCTTTCCTCTTTATAAATTAGCATAGATTAGTGTAGATTACGATTCTGTCCTGTATTTACTATTTATCTTATACGTCCAAAGTAAATTACGAATAAATTGTCTACTCTAGGTACCTACAATTTTGAAAAGGATCTTTTAAAAGTAACATTCAATTGCACATATAGCAGCAACTCTGAGTTCACACAACTCCATCTTGCAGGCGGGATGTGTAGGTATAATCTAGGCGGAACTGCAGTAATACGAAGAAAGGTAACTGATTAGAATACTCTCAGATAGTACTGGAGTTCATTTGCTTAGTATAAAAGCCCTGGCAACAGCTGCGGAGGTTGTCATTCCACTACTCGCCTTGAAGAGGCAACACATATCTATAAAGTGCTAATAAGTTAATAAGTCAATAGTGAACTTTAATAATTTGTAAAAAGTGAAATTAAAATATTTTTTTAAACTATACGTTTTGCGTTATTTTGACTGGCGCCCAACGTGGGGCCCAGCTAAGTAATTTTCAAGTAGTTCCAGAGTCTACGAGCTCACCTCCTGGCTCGCTTCAAAAATTACGTGACTGTTAAGTAAAACTGGGCAACTCCGCAAACAAATTCGTCGGAATAACTACACGGAAAAGGAATTAAAAAGGAAGGATATACTATGCTGCGACGTGTCTTCATCTGGAGCCAGCTGTAAGTACCCAGTAGCATTCATCCTGCCTCAAAATTCCTCTCCTACATTCACCTAAATTTGTGTATAACCTTAGATCTAGGCCTAAGAGTAGTAGTGGAATGAACGGCCCTCCTTCTGAGAACAATAGTGAGGGTTCACCAAGCTACGTGCCTACAGCACCTAGTGAATCACAGGTCACACATAAAATGAGTATGGACCCGACTAAATTAATAGGATTCGTACCATCTTATAATGGTGATCCTTTTACTATTTACAATTATTTAAATAGTGCTAAGTAGTGGCTGCAAGTTGTAGGAGGTAGCACTCCTCAAAATGTAATGTTACTTCTAGGTAAGTTAGATGGTAAGGCCGCTTTAATAGTATCTATGATAGGCCACGGTTTCAACTGGGACATCATACAGAATTCTTTGAAAGTTGAATGTGGGGATAACAGAGAGTTCAATACTCTATTAGTAGAGCTCTCCAATGTAAAGAAAAAAACAAATTACAAAGAATTAATTTTTGAATTAAAACAAAAAATATTTTTTATAAAAAGCAAGCTAAACGACAAATATCAAAGTAATAAACAGCTAGTCGATGAGGTGATGGAATCGTACATTAATACGGCGCAAAACACATTGAGAAATTCTTTGCCGTACCATGACCAAATTTACGTAAGCAACTGTAGTTTTAATGATTCTGTTCAGAGAATATTGCAATTGGAAGCAGAGGGAAGATTCGATAATATCAGACAAAAATTCTCAAATATTTTGCCACCACTACGAGTTTTGAATCAAACATACCAACCACAAAATTCACGTCATATAACTCCTATGCAAGGCCAGACACATTCGTATCCACCAACACAAAGGTCCATTATGCAGCGAATGAACAATACGCCACAATATGCTGTTAGACCGTCAAACAATGAAACGATTCCACAGTATCAAGTTCGAAGTCAGTGGGTAACTAACAATGCTAATGGTAATTGGTTCTCGCGTCCACAGTATAAGTTCTTTCAACAACCTCATTCATCGAATCAATCCAAACAAATTGCGGATGATTCAATGAGGACGGCTACTCAATTACGACCAGGGCAAATTAATTTAGGGAAAGGTAAAGTTGCTGAGGAAATTTTCCATTATCCGGAAGATAACCAACAGGTGTCTGACGAAAACTCATTTACGAAGAATATCAAGATTATGAGTATTATAAAGACATTCCAGAATATAATGAATGCAACCAAAATTTTCAAGAAGACCAAGGTCACGAAGACGGATCATAGAATTTAATCATGTAAAATCCTATCTGCCTTACTTTGAAACTGACGAACCAAAATTAAAATTTTTAATAGATACCGGTAGTCAACGATCTTTTATAACAAATTCTGTTCATAAAAAATATTTCTCGGAATTCTGGCAACCCGAAAAGTTTGTTGTTAGAACATCACACGGCATTACGTCACATAATGGCATTATAGAAACCCCCTTTTGGTGCCGATATTTTGGTGCAGACAAAGGTCCGATGAAATTATATGTATATAATTTCAGTGACAAGTATGACGTTTTACTAGGGACCGATATGATCGAACAAATAGGCGTGAAAATTGATTTGAAAGAAAGAAAGTTAACTATGCCAGATCATGAATTACTGATATTTCATATGACAGACGACGATAACCTAAATATTAAAGATTTGTGTAATACATACGACGATTTATTTACTGAAGACGTCACGAACAGTGCAACTACTATAATAAAACATCATATTTGCA
Organism: Alsophila aescularia; assembly: GCA_946251855.1. Classification (NCBI taxonomy): domain Eukaryota; kingdom Metazoa; phylum Arthropoda; class Insecta; order Lepidoptera; family Geometridae; genus Alsophila; species Alsophila aescularia. The sequence continues at coordinate 52,576,746 of OX276375.1, forward strand.
CGATAAGTGAGGAACCTATTTATCAACGACCATTTCGACTGCCACAAACACAACAAGAAGAAATTCACAAACAAATCAGTAAATTATTGCAAAAAAAAATTATACAACCTTCAGAATCCCCTTGGGCCTCACCGGTTCACATAGTATCTAAAAAAATGGACCAATCCGGTGTACAAAAATGGCGTATGGTGATAGATTATAGAAAATTAAACGAAAAAACGAAGTCCGATAAATTTCCACTGCCTAATATAGAAGAATTATTTTCTAAGTTACAAGGAAACACTTACTTTACGACGTTAGACTTAACGTCAGGCTATCATCAGATTATGGTGGATAATGACTATAGAAAAGACTGCATTCAGTACTTCTGACGGACATTATGAATTTCTCAGAATGCCGTTTGGATTGAAGAATGCCCCGGCAACATTCCAACGCATGATGAATAACGTTTTGAAACAAGAGATATCAGGAAACATTTTCCTCGTTTACCTTGATGATATAATTGTCTATTCAAAGACAAAGCAAGATCATATTAATCGATTACAACAGGTGTTTGAAGCGTTACGTCGAGCGAACCTGAAGCTCAATAAAAATAAGTGTGTATTCATGACAGAGGAGATTGAATTCTTAGGGCACGTTTTGAATAAAGATGGATTAAAACCAAATCAAAAAAAGATAGAAGCAATTCAAAAGTTTCCCATACCAAAAACTTTGAAGGAAATTAGAGCCTTTCTTGGTTTGATAGGATACTATCGGAAGTTTGTTCCTAGTTTGAGTAAAATTATTAAACCTTTAACTGAGGCTACAAAAAAGGATGCTATGATAAATATATATAATAAAAAATATATCGAAGCGATTCAAACCTGTAAACATTTATTGACGAATGCGCCAATATTAGCGTTCCCTGACTTTGATAAAACTTTTGTGATTACAACAGATGCATCCGATATAGCTTTAGGAGCTGTCTTAAGTCAAGATAATCATCCGATAGCCTATGCATCCAGAACTTTAAGTAGTACTGAACAAAAGTATAATACGACTGAAAAAGAATTATTAGGAATACTTTGGGCAGTTACTCAATTTAGACCTTGTGTCTATGGAAGGAAGTTTACTTTGAGAACGGACCATAAGGCATTGATATGGTTAGCCAAGCTTAAGGAACCAAATCAAAGGTTAACTAGATGGAAATTAAAGTTACAAGACTATGATTATTCTATAGAACACGTTAGAGGTAAAGATAATTATGTAGCTCACGCCTTGAGTAGAATTGAAATTTACCACACGGATGGGGACTCAATGGAAGTCAACGCAACTCACTCCAACTCTACTGGTCGTACTCATCAGGTTGATTATGACAAAAGTAGGACTTTATCCGTAAATTCGGAATCCCAAGAAACTATACACTCTAATCAGCAAAATAGTGACGAAGGTATACCAATAATGCATGCTTATCCACCAAAAAGGTTAAGGCGTGTTATTTTTGAGTTGGCATCTTTTGAAAGAGCAGTACAAGAAAATGGGATTTGGTATTTTTATATTCCACCTGGAAAAGAGGAAGAAATCATTAAACGATTTATGTTAGAGTATTTGCCTCATGAAAAATATGCTTTCATAATTCCAAATGATGACCTATATAACAAAGTAACAGAAACCTATAGAAAATATTTTGATCAAACTAAATTTAAACCAGTAAGGTATACTAAATCCCTTATTGAAATAAATAATAAAGAAGAACAATTACAATTAATAAAAGATTACAATTTACAAGATAATAGGCACGCTGGTATAGAGAGTGAACCAATGGATATCCATTGGTTCATGTGGTGTTTCTGTTTCTGAAGACAAAGTAACATGAGGATGTCTATTATATTTTTCTTTCTTACATGGTTCGCATAAAAGGATGTATTTTTTTATTTGTTTCTTCATGTTCTCCCAATAATATTTTTCTTTTAATTGTTTATATACACTCTCTATACCAGCGTGCCTATTATCTTGTAAATTGTAATCTTTTATTAATTGTAATTGTTCTTCTTTATTATTTATTTCAATAAGGGATTTAGTATACCTTACTGGTTTAAATTTAGTTTGATCAAAATATTTTCTATAGGTTTCTGTTAAAATCTATATGCCATATATATGGCATATAGATTTTATGTCTTTAGAAAAGGAATGGTACTTAACTATTATTGATAAATTTTCTAAATACGCTATAGTAAAACCTGCGGAGAAAAGTAAAGTTTATGATGTGTTAGGTGAAATATTTGCGATGATAGGATCACCTAATAAAATAATTCATGATGGAGAACAGTCGTTTTGTAGTGAAGTAATTAAAGAGTTGTTACAAACTTATAACGTCACTAATCATACTACCTCACCACAACATCATAAATCAAACTCTGATGTAGAAAGGTTACATAGCACAATTCAAGAATTATATAGATTACAAAGAGATTCAGAATTAAATAAAGATCAAAAGATTTATTTTATTACTCATTCCTATAACAACACTACTCACAGTGAAATAAATATGTCTCCCTTTGAAGTTCATTTTGGACGAAAACCCAAACTACGTAGTTTTGACAATTTGAGAGTAGCAATTCAACATTATACTTCTCAACAAAAAGAATTTGTTAGTCAGTTAAATCAGGACGTTCATAATTTATTAAAAGAAAATAAAAAGAAACGAAATTATAGGATTAATAAAAATATAAGACCACCAAAGTCGTTCAAAGTCGGAAGTGTAGTATATTTAAAGAATAGTAGAGCAGAAAGGCATAAAACTAATCCAAGGTTTTTAGGTCCTTATACAATTATTAGATGTGAACCAAATAATACATACAAATTAAGCAATGGAAGAGTTTATCACATAGAAGAACTTTATGTTCCAGAATCATCATTATCCTCGGGTACAATCTCAGACCATTAGGGTCAGATGAGCACGTTATCTTGGTAGAAATGAAACCTACTCGTATTGTCACAGGAAGGTGGTCTATTATACATAAGTTAGATATTAAGCCTTTATTAGATGGTAAAAATAATTTAATCGATATTATTAATAACAAAGTAATACCCCAACCTATAATCGATGATGTCAAATCTATTTATGACAGAGTCTGAAAAACTGAAATATTTAATCATTTGAATGTAAAAAGTAGATTAAAAGGAGGTTTAATAAATGGATTAGGGTCTATTATAAAGTCTATTACTGGAAATCTAGGTCAAGATGAGTTGTCATGTATTCAAAAAGGTTTAGAGACTGTAAGGGTAGCTTATAAGAAACAAATATCTGTAACTGATGAGACATTAGAAGAATATAATAAACAAATTAAAAAGATAACAGAAATCCAGAAAATATTAGATAACCAATTTGTACAGACATATAACAGCGAGGCGCAACAAAAAATTGCCTTCAATATTTTATTACAAGCGCAAACTTTGCAAGATATAGCTGAAAGATTAGTAACAGCAATTACTTTTGCGGAACATCACATGTATAATTACAGTATAATTAAGTCTCATATTTTAGAGGATTCGTTAAATAAAATATTAAAAAAATGTAATCATATCAGATAATGTCAACAATATAGAGCCGTTTATTAACGTTAATAGTAAAATTATAGATAATATTGTATATTTTATAATAGAAATTCCTTTGGTTAAGCCCCAGGTTTATAATACTAAGAAAATTGTACCTATTGTCCAAAAATCCCTAACCTGTACCTATCCTGTAATGCGAAAGGTTATGTTGGCCTACACTGAACTTGAAATTTACGAAGTTGAAGATTGCACGGAACTACACGAACAATTTATATGCACGGGAAGTATTCTACAAAAAAATATTTGCGAAACAGATTTTATTTTAAAGAAAGACTCTAACAGGTGCAATACGGTGCCAATGAAATGTCCAGAAGAAGAACTCCAAGAATTAACCTCAAATACAATCTACATATATTTTAATAAAACTACAGAAGTTACAGTTCAACGCGAAAAGCTGGAAGATACTATGTGGATAAAAGGACCACACATTAACGGTGAAAATTGCGAAGTTAGCATAGCTGGTGTAAAAAGATTTCAGGCTGAGGAATCTAATGATAAAGTGATAATTACCAAACTGGAACTAAACAAACAGGATGATCTACCAGAAATGGAATTAACATATGATACAAGTAAAATAACAGCGAAGTTAAAACAAATAGAAAAATTACAAATTCAAGAAACACATAATTTAATACAATATGGATGGATAACTTTAATAACTTTGCTAATAATGGGATACGTCCTTATCATATTTTGTAGATTCAAGGATCAACCTAGGACTTCAAAATTGGAAAGGGAGAGTCACCCGACCCCACCTGATTCCAGTAATATAAACATATACACACCGTGGACATCGGCAAGTGAGGTTAAAGGGAGGGGAATGTTAGTATAAAAGCCCTGGCAACACCTGCGGAGGTTGTCATTCCACTACTCGCCTTGAAGAGGCAACACATATCTATAAAGTGCTAATAAGTTAATAAGTCAATAGTGAACTTTAATCATTTGTAAAAAGTGAAATTGAAATAGTTTTTTTTAAACTATACGTTTTGCGTTATTTTGACTCGCGCATCAAGTATCAAGTAAGTAGTTACATTCAACTAGATATTGCTGTCTGACACAATTAAAATAAGTTGCATATTTAGCGCATGCAACTTATTTATTTGCTTAAAATATATAAAAATTGACTATATTTCGTTCTTAACTAATATTAGGTGAAATAAATCAATAATGAATACCTAAATTATTAAATTAGGAAATTATTACACTAACAAAATGTCCAGTAATTAATGGATAACCCGGCAGGTACCTAAAGGAGGCTTCTCTGAAAAATGTGGGTATGTTGGTACGTGACTAGACGTGAGCGCCGCCCGCCGCGTCTCGCCGCTATCTTGAAACGGCGCGCACACACGCGAACGAGATGTCCCATGGCGTTCACTATACTCTTAGTTTTGTCTTTTTGACTGCATAGTCAATTTGATGGTAAAATATTTGAAGTATCATGCGATTGAACGAACAATCTTAGTTTGACATTATTGTATCGTTAGCGTTACCCTACTAGAAGACCTTATTAAGATCGGGAACGAAAAAATATATTTGATAAGCGACAAGACGATTATAGCTTACGACGATTCTAACGACAACTGTAATGCTATTTTTACCCGAATGAGGAGGATTATGTGTTTGGGTTGTATGTATGTTTATTTGTTTGTATGTTTCTTAGGCGCGTCCTATAGCCTAAACGGCTTGATGGATTTTGATAAATGAGGTATCATTGGATTCGGTCTTAATAACTAGAGTGCTAGAGGATATATAAATGAAGTATATAAATGAAGGTCTTTAAAAGACCATTTCAAAAATATAGTATTCTTATAACTAAACAGTAGCAATTGTCTTTTAAGCTTCTTACAACATTTTTAATTATAGATTATTCAAGTCAATGCATTTTACTATAGTCTAATGTTACAAAACATATTAAATATGTAAGTGAAAAAGAAACATTAAATTTATATCAATATCTTATGGCTGCGTACCACGGTTTCACCCGCGTCCCTCAGGGTTAATCCAGGGTATAAGCTATCTCCATACAAATTTTTATCTAAATCCGTTCAGCCGTTTAAGCGTGCAGAAGAAACAAACACACCCACACACAACACACACACACACACACACACACACACACACACGCACGCACGCACGCACGCACGCACGCACGCACGCACGCACGCACGCACACACACACACACACACACTGGTGTGCACACATCCTTACATACATACAAACTTTCGCCTCTATATCTAATATTAGTATGATTATTTTCGCAGGCTGTCAGCTCGTATTCAATAATTTTGTTCGCAGTCGGTTTTTTGTATTCATATAATAATCTTCCTTTCTTTTACATTTAGTGAGTGTTTTTCAGTATTTTCTTTCACAATCAATTCAGAGCGACTTCGGCTATAGCTTAACGAACATGGGGTAATAAGCGATCGTCGAACTGAAGTTTATGTGATGAATTTTATCCTTCATTCCCTTACTCTCTTTATGCTAATAATTAAAAAATAAAATAACCCATTTTCATAATCCTTATTATTAAAACTGACTAAGAAATGATCTAAAACGAATATTATTCGTAGATACCCTAGCCTTGAATCTGCCCAGCCTACAATCAAACGAGTGCTTCACAAACCTCTTTGTGCTCTGAAGGTTTAGAATAATTGTGTTATTCTGCAACCAAAATCACAATAGCTGTCTCATGCAAGTCAATTACGTCTATTCGCCGTCTGGTTACTAGTTAGATAACTGAAGCTTCTGATACAATATGAATTCGCTTCGAGGGAGTTACAGTTAGGCCAAAACTATTAAACACGATTAAGCCGAGGCAGAATTGAATTAAAATTCAATTGTGTTATCTCCGGTGCGGGGAGGAGTCGAGGCGGTTAGATACAAGATATGAACATGCCAGACACCGCCAGACGACTAGGTACCTACTCGTTTTATCGGTTCTCTTCTTATGATTATAGCGAGAGAATTACCTACAATATATAACATATTTTGAATGATAATAAAATTATTGTTTGTTAGATATGGTAATGTCATCCAACAGAGGTACATAAAATACATAATGATTACCTACCGTCAAAGTCGTACAAATCTGGGGTCGATGTTTCTGATCGTGAATATTATGCGGTAAAAAAGATGTAAAACATTTAAATCCTGTCAAACATTTCAGATAAATAAAGTTAATAAAGTACAATCCACATATTCCCTTATCTTTCGTTTATTCTCGAACTACCTAATTGACTCGTACCGGATAAAAAGAGAAACTAGGTAATGCCAAATTGTTGTGCCCAAGTATCATCGTAATGTACCTGTACTAATACTACTGCAGAGCCAAGAAAGATTTCATTATTGAGTTTTCCACTAAAGAAGCAAACATTAATATATATCTGTCTATACGTATCTATACTTCTATGCTATATAATATTATAAAGAGGTAAAGTTTGTGAGTTTGTAGGGGATAATCTCTGGATGTACTGAACCGATTTTGAAATATTTTACCAATAAAATCCACGTTATTTCTGAGTGTCATAGGCTATATATTAAAATGACCATGCGTGCGAAGCCGCAGGCATCAGCTAGTAATCTATACATATAATAAAACTGTAACAGGTCAAATTGTGCACATAGAAGAAATTTAGAAAAAAAATTGGAGGCTTTTCTTTGTTCGATTTTGAAGCCAAAACTGTTTTATTTTCATTTTTGTCTATCTGGCTGCCTGTATCTTGGCCCCGCATCACGCCGAAACTACAAAATGAATACAAATGAAACTTGGAATGATTTGAATTCATTAGATTTTTTGGAGATTTTTTTAGAGATTGTAGGGACATTGGATACATTTAATCCTGAAAAATTAAAGGGTAACCGCCAGGATAGGGGTTGAAAGTTGTTTAAAAGAACACGTATCACGAAACTACTGGACGGATTATGATGCAACTTGGCACAGTTTTGGTTTATATGATGGGTGAAAATTGAGGATACCCGAAAAATACAGGGTTCCTGTGGGATATGGGTCCAAATTTTGTACATTGAAGATATTTTGTAAAAAAAAGTTTGGTGTTTTTTTTTTATTCTGTAATGAAGCGAAAACTGTATTTTTTTCTTTTCTGTCTGTGTCTGGGCTGCGTCTCATGCCGAAACTACAGAATGAATTCAAATGAAACTTGGAATGGTTTGAATTCATACTACGGGGTAGGACATTGGATACTTTCATCCCGAAAAATTATAGGGTTCCCGCAGGATAGGGGTTGAAACTTATTTAAAAGAACACGTATCACGCTGAAACTATTGGACGGATTTTGATGCAAATTGGCACAGTCATAGTTTATAATATGATGAGTGAAAATTAAGGATACTCTTTATCCCAAAAAAATAAAGGGTTCATGATTTGAGTTCATACTACGAGGTAGGAAATTGGATACTTTTTACAGTCAGCCTGTTGTGTCACAATGATGGGCAAAGGCCTCATGATTTCTAGGCTTCGCGATCTTGGGCTATGTACGACCAATAGTCACTGAAGGTGTCTAGTTCGTCCCGCCATCTCCTACATGGTCTCCCGCGACGCCACCTCGCTGTATTGGGATTGGGACGCCACATGATGGCTATCTTGGCCCACAGCTCTTCCGGTATGCGGCAGACGTGACCAGCCCAGATCCATTTCAGTTTGGCGGCTTTTTCAGATACGTCGGCAATTTGAATACTGGAGCGCAGCTCGGTGTTACGAATATGGTTAGTTAATTTAACCCTCTATTGCCTCTATTTGGAGTTGGTATTCAAGTTTTCCGCTTCCGTAGTGCACCTCTAGGATACTCAAGGAACATTCCTCCAAATTTCAAATACCTAGGTCCACTGGTTTAGGCTGTGCGTTGTCTGTCAGTTAGTCAGTAGGTATGTCACGGTACTGTTTTATAGTCATAATTAAAATCCATACCAATACATAAAAGTGAACCGTTGTCCGTTTGTTTGTTTGTTTGTTGAGCTTTCACGCGATAACGGCTGGACGAATTTTGATGAAATTTAGAATGGAGACAGCTTATACCCTAGAATAAAACAGGATACTTTTTATCCCGGAAAACTGAAAGTTTCCGCTGGAAAACCGGAAAATGTTGATTACTCATTGTAAGGAACGGTTGCCATCACAGAACGGTCTGTGGTTGCCATGGCAACGAAATAACAAATCTATCAAAAACATAAATAGCATTGGTGCTACTATACTATTGAGCGGTGGTGGCCTAACGGTTCTGTAGTGCAATTTAGAATCCAACGATACCGGACTCGAAACCTAGGCTCCGCACCAATGACTTTTCTAAGTTATGTGCGGTTTTCCATCGCTCCGTGCTTCGGAGGGCACGTTATGCTGTCGGTCCCGGCTGTTATTGATTAATAGCAGTCGTTAAGCCATGTCAGAGGCCCTCGGGCGGCTTGATAAACTCTGACATCAGAGGCCAGCACTACCTCATACGACAAAACAAAACTAAAAATTGGTGCTACACCTACTTTTGCATTGGTTTTTAATATCCTCGAAGAAAATAGGTTGCGTTTTTTCGTGATAAACAGTAGTCTGCGCTTATGAAGAAAAATAAAAAAAATAAAAACGCGGGATATCTAGTAATTTAATTAAACACATCTTATTATTATTCTGCCCAATAGTGCCAATTGATAAAATCTATTTGAATTTAATAAGAATTTTGTACTTTATAGGTACCTACTTAAAATATGCTACTGAACAAGTTTTTTTTTATCTTGTCTGTCTGTTTGTCTGTTTATTTGTTAGCTCGTTTGTCCGTATGTTTGTTCGCCCATCACGAAAAAACTACTGGACCGATTGCGATACGGTTTTCACTGTTGGATAGCTTAGGGTTTTACTTAAAAAACTGGGGTACTTGGTATCTTAATCGATGATAAGGTAACGAGCAATCGAAAAACTATTTGACGGCTGAACGAATTTTGAAGAAACGTAGTATTTTGTACTTTATAGGTACTTTTGGTCCTGGTATAACATGTATGGGCTACTTTTAAATGAAATTACCACGCGGGCAAAGCCGCGGCGGACACAACTAGTAAGTAATATTGCAAACATTTCACTAAATTAGGTATAATACAATTGAGTGCTCTTTCTTCTATTAGGAAACCTAGATTTTTTGCGCGGAGTATTAACATTCGTACAATCCAATTTCTTCGTTTAAACAATGAAATTGAATATTGAAAATGCACTGCAAAAATCTGTCCGTAGAATGTAGGCTTTAGACACGTGCACGAACTAGTGTAGGCTGTGGTGTAGGTACGTGTATATTGAATAATATATATTATTTACGATGGTGATAGGAGGTTATATGTATCCCGTAATCCCAGAGCGCTGCGCAATGCAGCGCACTGGGATGCGTATCGTTCCGTTCCTCGGTACCTTGTAACATGCCTATACTCAGTGCTGAATTATATACATACATGTACTACCTTGTATATATTGGTCTATGGTAAACTACGTTTGTTTTTGTAACAAGTTCTTGTTGAGACTGGCAGTATTTTTAGTAACAATAATTGCGTAGGTATTCACAACTCTTTAAATCTATTGTTATTGATAATAGTTGGATTTCACCAATGTTCCTTATTTTAATTTGGCTTTGAATATATTTGTATGCAACTCCAAGGGAAATTGGACAGAGGATAACTTAAATTTAGATATCGTATCGTATCGGGGAAATCCGGCAAGAGAATACTGTAAGTTAACTAAGGATCCTACTGGAACAGGTGGCACTAGTCCTACTTACATAAAATAATCAAAGTAACCTATAATAACGTTAAATACCTACTTATTAGGGTTTCAAGTTCACAGTAGTTACATATTAAAGTGTAGTATTATTTATTCTGCGACAAACTGTGAAGAACTGTAGCCGTTCTTCTCACTTTACCGTTTACAACATATGGGGTAGCCATAAAGTTTTTCGTAACTTGTCTAATCTCTTACTTACAAGCACCATGAATCTTCGTAACGGCAAATGGCTCAATAAATTTTGCGGTAACAAAAGCATCTGATGTCCATTTTACCCGGAATACACAAACAAGCATATTCTGGAGTTGTTTTTCTCGAAGCACTGTCGCAGTGAAGCCTTGAAATGTCTCCCGTTCCGCAGTTCTCGGACTAGGTGCCATGTTTTACGGAGTGCATTCGAGAAGGAATCTCTGGTGCAAATTGCGCAGTAGACATTACGATGCGCCGGTGATAAACAAACATAATATACCTAATAAAACTTCAGCTCCTTTTGCATTCCTCTCAATATTACGTTTTCGGAAGAAAAAATCCATAATTCATTGTACTAGGCACCTGTAGGCATCACAAAATTTACAGCGGCTTAAGTGCGATCTACCTATGGTACTAGGGGCCCCCGGGAAACCTTCCAATAAATCTTGTTACAGTGCTGCTAAAGTGTTCAATTGCCTCTCGTTATTACATTTAAATTTAAACTGAATCGATCGCTTATTTGGTTGTACTTACGTTATTTATTGTTTATTTCACTTTGGCGGTATTTCAACGTTTTTCCAATCAAAGTAAACAAACAGTAAGACATAGAATAGACAGTAAGTAAATTAATTTTGTACGATTATACCCTAAAATAAAAATAAGTTCTAAGCCTAAGGCTAGTGAAGAAAATTTAAGTCCCTTCGATTGGCATCTTTTCATTACTTATTTATACCTACATTTGTTTAGGTAACATTGGTCCGATTACGTAGCTAAGTTAATACGTTTGAGTATTTACTGAAAGCCCCATTATGCCGTAAGCCAGGATCTGTGCGAAGTCCAGAATACCCTCGTCACGCTACGGCCTAATATAATTGAACCGCTGGACTTGCTGCTCCCAACGTCGGATTTACAATAACCCTCTATCAATTTTCATAAAATATTAATTAAATCCTATCCGAGCACGCTCAGGCACAGCATGTCAGTTATTCAGTACTCGAAGGTGACAAGTCGTGTTTAATATCGCTTACCTGAACGCCTGCTAAAATGTAATTATGAGTAAATGAGCGCTCATATCGAAGTTATGAAGCTGTATATTCTGTACAATTACTGAATCTTTGGCGGCCAAGGAATACTTATAAGGCCGCGTACGAAATCAAGCGACTGAAATGACTAAGTGAACGGCAACAGGAGAATGTTTACGTGGATGTGGATATTTGAAATTGTTTTGTTCGGCGCGGTGGGGCGGGGGCGTGCGCTGGCCGCCCAGCCGCCGAACATGACTACCTGCGAGGAGTTCGAACGCGGGGCCCGCTTTAACCCATATGAAGTTATCGATTCTCAATGGAAAATATTCTACTTTTGGGCGGACAACACTGAACTCTACCCCATCATATTTACATTGCCTACACAAAAGGTAAGTAATTAAACGACTCTTCTTTTTTAATTTTCAACGAGTATGGTATTTAAAAACGGTGTAATATCTTATGTATGTAGTATTGGTATCAGTATTTTTTGCTATTATTATATATTTAACTTCACACGTATCAATGAAGATTATTTTACTACGTTTTTTTATTTTTTATTACGGTGATATGCTATTGTAGCTTGCATATAATCGCAATAAAAAAAACAAAAATTGGGTAACAGGTGTTAGGTGTGAAAGAGCCCTTTATATTAACCATCAATGCAACATTACGATATTCCTAATAATATAATAACATAAAATAAAATTCTTGCGCTGCGCCCGCAGCTTCGCCCGCGTGCACGCGTTTTCACCCCCGTTTGGAGTAAGGAGGTAGAAAAGTTTGGGAATAGAGATGGAATTTTAAAAAAAAAACCTTCCTTATTTCACTTCTAGGATACTCGTGGAATATACTTCCTCCAAATTTCAAATCTCTACGTCCACCGGTTTAGGCTGTGCGTTGTCAGTCTGTCAGTCAATAGGTATGTATCATCTATCTATGCTTATAATAAAGCAATAAGAAAGATTTTTTCTGTATAAAGTTTTTTTTTAAAAAAAGCCTTTAAATAAGCTACTGAACAAGAATATAACATTTTTTTAAATCGTATCTGTCTGTTTATCTGTATGTTTGTTCGCGCATCACGTAAAAACTACTGGACCGATTGCGGTTTTCACTATTGAATAGTTAGTAGTTTGACTTAAAAACCGGGGTACTGGTAATCGATAAAAAAATATTTTGGCTGAACGAATTTTATGGAAATGTAGTTGTAGAAAATAACAAATTATCTTATAGCAATTCAACCTTCCAATTATATGTAGACCTTTCCATACCTATTTACCCTAATAAAGCTTAGGCTATGCCTGGCTGAATTTGTTCAACTGTATAGTTCGATTTTCCTACGATGTTCCGTACATTTTACCCAAATTGGGAAAATAGACGCTCACTTCCATAATTCACATGGTTAGTAAAATGTTATTTTTTGGAACAGAGGCTTCTCAAGTTCAAAGAGACGATAGACGCCTTAGAGCCAGGATTGGGCGTGGAGTGGGACAAGGCGACTCTGTTCATGAACCCGCGGCCCGGCACAGAGGTGCTGTTCCTCTACGGAGGGACTCCGGGCGCCTTCAGGGCTATCGTCGTAAAAGAACAGCGACAAAAAAAAGGTCAGATTTAATACCGACCTGTAATGTATGGTACGACGGATACTGGGAGCAGTTACCATCTTACCATTCGTTCGTCGTGTCATTTTGAGCACGTTTTTTGTCGTTTTGAACTATAGAGCTCAAACAGATGTTAGAGTTGCTAGAGCCGGGGTGTGGACTTGTGGAGTGGGATAAGGCGACGCCACCGACCGTTATCCTGCGGCCAGGCAGCGAGGTGCTGTTTCTCTACTGAAGCACTCCGGGCGCTTTCAGGCCCTCATCATAAAGCAACAGTTCAAAATAAAGGTGCCATCGTATCCAATAAGACAGTAATAAAACTTGTGTCAACAATTTTTGACGGGATATGTGTCACACGTCCTCTGTTTGCACGTTTTCAATGGATTATGTTCACATTCTTTTCATATGTGCACTGTGCAGTCAGTGATAATGCATTCTACATTTTGTAAACAGTGGTGTCATTAAGTTGGAATTCATAAAAGCGCAAATATAGGTACTGTTTATTAAAATGTACGGCACAAAGTTTCCCACGCCCCTCCACCCTCGCCATTTCCGCCCCTAACTTACCCCGCCCGACTTGACTCGTAATGATAATAAACACGTCGCATTTTAACCAACTTTTTCCTATTTTCACGGTTCGCCCCTAATGACCTTCAGCGCTTTACCCATTTAACATTAAACACCTTGTTATATGGAGCATTCCTCAGTGCAATTTCTGTACCTTACGTATTTTATCACAAATCTTTATTATTTTATCAACTGGCTACTACTGTCGTTATTTTTAACTTGTTCCGGTAGCAAAGTTGTTCAATCTGGAGAAAGAAATGCCTAAATAGGTATAAAGATATTTTTTGTCCTGTCGTTAGCAGTGATTTATTACCTCGTAGGTATCGTTTGAAATATTTCATCATTGAGGTCGTCCAGGAAATATATAAAAGGTACCTAAGGTAAAACCATTTTATGTTGTATAAATTTCGGAACAAACCGATCCAGGATTGTCAATATGAGTATCGTTCGATTCAAAGATAATATTTTCGCAGGATTGCTTACAGGCTCGATAAAAACATTTCTGTATTAGTGATTGTAACGCGATACCAGAAGGCTTCTCCGTTGCGATGGATGGGTAAACTTGCGGGTTTCTCGTCGGACTATCAGATAAATGTGTGTTTCTTTTCCTTTTCCAAAACTTTTAAATTACATTTGTTGTAGACGCGTAGTCAATGCGGTAAACTGAAGAAAACACTCTGCAAACTCTCGCTTCACTTTGAATCGTCAAAATCGATTATTTTATACTAGTACAGTAAAATCGATTATTTTATACTACTACAGTAAAATCGATTATTTTATATTACTACAGTAAAATCGATTATTTTATATTACTACAGTAAAATCGATTATTTTATACTACTACAGTAAAATCCGAGCATGAGGGCAGGCAGAGATTGACATGCGGGATCGTCAGTAAAACCTACGGGGCAAACCTACTACCAGGCATATTGAAAACAAAGTTAATTGATTGCTGATAGCTCCATCGAGTATTTTAAAAGTTAAAAGCTAAGCTTAGCTAAGAATGTTAAGCTTAAAAAATTTTTTTTTTTTTTATTTATCTTCACTTGTATGTATCTATGTATGTATTTATGTATTTATGTATTTATGTATTTTGTCTGTCCTGGAATCGTGCACTTCAAATCTCGAGCACTATCCGATTAGCTATCTGGCTGAAACTTTCAGGGTAGCCACAAACCGATGACAAAGAAATTAAAAAAAAAGTAAAAAGTGACAAAGAGAGAAAAAAAGCGACGTTCATTAAAAAAACCCGTAACAGCTTTTCTTTTTTTTTTTTATTATACTTATTTTAATTACTTACCAGATACAACTAATATGTTTTATTTCAGTCCGCCCGTTCCCGGAGCCACACATGAAGTTAGCGGACGTGCGGTTGAAGATGATAGGCAACTACATTGGCATGATATGCTGCGAAGACCTTTCGGCCTATGCCCTATCTCGGATGAACTTTCTTCCTGTCAGTGATTCCCACTGTGTAGAAGCCGCTGCTAGTCTGGGCCTCCGCGGTCCGAATGGAATGTCCTACATCCGCTTGAAGAAAAAGATTGCGGATGAACTTTAAACATTAATTTCTGTGTAAATAGTCTATTAAAAATATTTAAACTTACGTAGTTAATTACTTATACCTAATTAGATCAATGAGGGATTGTGGGACTTCCTGCAAGTACTAAGTATAATCAAATTCATATTTTCAAAGCCTCCATTTGAAGAAGATTGGCTCTTCCTGTACCGAAAGAGGAAATTACGATGAAGTCTTAGATATCCGTTATAGAAGTTGAATAAGAACAGATTTTCTTATGGAACAAGGCTTTCCGCAAACCTGCATAGGTAAGTAAGGAAATTACTCTAAAAACGGCCATGTTAATCTATAGAATTACTTCTAGCATATTTATCCGAAAGTTGAATTCTACCGTGATATTTATAAAAAAAAACTCTGACTGCTCCCTTTTTGATGTGGGTTAAAAACTAATTGTGTGAAAGTTAAACCCCTAAAACAGTCCTTTCCTACCTTCAGCCCAGTACGTTAGGGCGAAGTTCGAACACAAACTTTAAACATCGAATTTCAATTGATTCAGAGATTTCGATAGAAACTGTTTGGAAAACTTTCCGTTTGTTACTGAGTTTATTGATTGTCATGAAAGAGGGAATCTGAATTCAAAAGTTTTGTATTTATAACTACGATCACAGTTCACATATTGTCTTCACGTGTAAAGCTATTTTACTCAATAAGATAGTTTTTCATTTATATTATTTATCTGTCCTGATCATACTTACTGCCGTACTCATAATCGTAAACTTTTGACAACTTAATGCTTGATTAACGTTAATTGAGGATTAGAGTCCGGCTGTTAATGAATTATAGCAGTTGTTAAGCCATGACAGAGGCCCTCGGGCGGCTTAGCAAACTCAGTCACCATCACCAGAGGCCAGCACTACCGCATACGACAAACAAACAATCTACGCCTTGACTTAACTCACTGCCAGCCCTCGAGATCATCTATTTCTCACGTCCTCATCGGCACAGTGGTCACATATACCAACGTCCAACATACATTTCCATTTCCTCGACCTCCCATTGTGGTTCTATGTTTTAGTGAATAACGTGGGTAAAGGGATGGCCCAGTCCCGATCTACCTATAAATCAATTATCTACTCGCAATACCTTACCTACTAGCGTCTTAAATAAAATATTGCATTACATTATATAAAGTTACTATAGCTTTCCCGTCCGCGACTTCGTCCGCGCGGACTACCGTTTATAGCGAAAAAAAGCATTAGTTCTTCTAGGATATTAAAAACCAATGCAAAAGTAGGTATAGCACCAATGCTCTTGATGTTTTTTGACATACTTGTCATTTCGTTTCCATAGCAACCGTTTCTTAGCGAGTAATCAACATTTTTTCAGTTTTCCCTTGGAAACTTTCAATTTTCCGGGATAAAAATATCTTATGTTTTATTCCAGGGTATAAGCTATCACCATTTAAAATTTCATCAAAATCCGTCCTGACTTTATCGCGTGAAAGCTCCCCAAATAAACAAAGAAACGAACTGACTTGACTCAAACATACAGACAGACACTATTCTTAAAAATGTTATATTCTAGTTCAGTAGTTTTTTTTAATTGCTCATTTTCTTTGTATGTTCAGACTTTTTGTTACTTATTGCTTTATTATATTTGCTTAGCTGCGCCCGCGGCTTTGCCGCGTGGCTATGTGGCTGGTTTTGTTAAACTGTCAATGTTTCACTTTTATATATTGGTATGGATTTGTGCTCTGCCTTAATCTATTGTATATGTTAGTATTCAGCCATTGCGATACAGTAGTTACTTTGGGTTTGTACTCTTCTTATATGAACGCAGCAACTAAGCGACGGATAGACGTGATTTTTCCAATAGGAATACTTCAAGGACCGGAGTGAAACCGCGGGATCCAGCCTGTAGATAATAAATTACAGAATAGCTTATTTACAGAACAAATATTTATGTAAAAGAAGCTCATTAAGAATAAACACCGCTACAATTTTCAAGTTTCTGGCTGAGTAGTTTTAACCAGTATCTAGGTATAAATCTATTATTGCTTATAATAAAGCACCAACAAAAAGTCTGTACAATGAAGATAATAAAAAAAACTAGTGAACATAAAATAAGCTACTGATCAAAAATTAAACATATCTAAAAATGGTGTCTGTCTATCTGTTTTTTTCGCGCATCATGTTAAATTTACTGTACCGATTGCGATGCGGGTTTCTACTATTGCTTAGGGTTTGACTTAAAAACTGTTGTACTTTGTATCTCAATCTGATAATTAGAAGCCGAGAAACGTTAAAAAACTACATATTTGACGGCAGAACGAAATTTGGTATATTGTAAGTAGGTACCTTATAAGTACTTTTGGTCATGGAGTAACATAGACTTATCCCAGAAAAATTACCACGCGGCAAAGCCGCGGGCGCAGCTACGCAAATATAATAAAGCAATAAGTAACAAAAAGTCTGAACATACAAAGAAAATGAGCAATTAAAAAAAACTACTGAACTAGAATATAACATTTTTAAGAATAGTGTCTGTCTGTATGTTTGTTCGTGCATCACGTAAAAACTAATGGACAGATTGCGATGCGGTTTTCACTGTTGGATAGCTTAGGGTTTGACTTAAAAACTGGGGAAATAGGGCCATCTACCTTATTGTAAAACTAACATTAATAACCAAGGTGCTCCACCAATCCCTAGTAGGTAAGGGGCTGATGCCACTGGTAGAAACCTAAAAGTGAGAAATTTACTGCATTTTTAGGAGCTATTCTACTCATCACGCCGAAGATCCTCATCAGATCTTCACCAAATTTTTATGAGACCAATTTAAAGATATACTACCTTTCAAATAAAAACCATTGAAGTCGGATCTAATGATATTCAGAAGCCCCCTTTTTGCCCCTTTTAGGGGGTTTGCCCTTTTCACCCCAATCAAAAAACCCCGATATACAAAAAAAACTAAATTTCTACCAAGTTTTGTGTAGATCGATTGAGAAATACGACCTGTAGAGGAAAACAGAGATCCGGACATCCAGACATACGAAAGCATTTTTGCCCAAGCTGAAACGGAGACGCTTCGCTCGCGCTTCGCGCTCATTCGGTCAATTAATGGTATTATCTAAGTAATATAGACATAGTTACTGCCTGAACCCGAACTATGAAAAGATCGCAAAAATTAACATTTTGTTCAACGTTAGTATTTCCTGCACTCATATACAAATTTACAATTTCGTGTTTTGTTTTCTCGCTGTATTTGTGCTCAACTCCATTAACTATCAACGAAAGTTAAACATTAACAAAATGCTTGCATTCACTTCCAAAACGAACCTAACATATATAAACCGATGACTTATCAAACCCATTACACATAAACTCTTTATTAGGCAGGCGTTAAAAGTCTAAAAAAAGTATTGTATTCTCTTTCGTAGGTATCTGTAGTCTTTTTTTCCAATGGATTGTGTCATGATAATCATTTATTCAGGGTTCCACGACTCGGGTCTAGTGCCTAATCTGAGGCTGCTGCCTATTTCAAATGGAAATGTACATAATGTGTAATAATATAGTATCAACCTACTGATTTGTGTACTTACATATTGTACTATAGTTAAAAGTTTCCTGTGAATCTTCTTCTTGGTCAATTAACTTATTATTTTTATAAAAAACACTTGTTGGAAACTACAATAGATGCTCTTATCGCTTACAACGAAATCCTCTCTTTAAATAATTATTGGTTGTATAATTATCTTAAGTCTAGGAATGAAATATTACCTAATTATATATTCTGCTCCCTAAACTACTTGACCATAATTTTAAAAATCTTATTTCTTCTCTGAAACTGCATGATATCTATCAGTTTCCAGTGAATCTTATCACTGATCGTGTACAAGTACATAATAGGTTCGTTTGTATTGTATTTACTGTTCTGCGGAGCTGTTAGGATAAAAAATGGATTTCGATCAACCAGGTAAAGAATCAAATAAGTACCTATTTGATCAGGTAACGAACCGTCGTAAAATAAAGTACCACACTGACTTTTCCTTGTTTAAGTTTGTTGAGCAGCAGAACCAGTTGTACTGACTTACGAGGAAAACGATTAATATTTTCCAACTGTTTGCTAAAATACAGTAAATCACGAGAGTAATTTGCAAACCAACAAAACATAACATTCCGAGTTACACAGCTTTCAGGTTTTTATTCAGAACTTTGTTACGTTTTGGTTTGTATTCGTCTTACCTTTTTGTTAGCCCGCAAAAATTTATAAAACAAAATATAAAATGAGCCGGTATTTTTTCTAGTGACTTTCTGAGAATATTTTATGACTGAAATTGCAAATTGAAATCCTATCCCAATCAATGTCATAAAGTATACAGACGAGACTCCTACTAAGGCAGGATTCGACCAAACGAGAGTAAATTTTATACAATAGCCATAGCTAGGGCATGAATCTCGGAATCTCGGAATATCGCAACTCCGGAATCTCGGAACATTAGTTCCGATAATACAATTCCGATACTGAGGGGTCCAATATCGCAACATCGGAATCAATCAAATTTTCTATTTGAGTTTTCAAATAAAGTATAGTCTGTGCATAAAGTGACGTGCGTGGTTTAAACGGAGTATAACATTAAACTATTATCTAGCAAAGTAGTTACAATTCTTGAGTTGTAAAAATCTAAATAATTAAAAAAACGAGTTACAAATTTGTTTTAGTCAGACTAAATTATTTCCGAACGTACTCTTATCATTCAACTCAATTAACTCATTACTAGCCAACGCCCCGTGCAATGCAAAAGCTATGATAGTTTTGTCCCTCTTACTCTTTTAGTGCGTATTCTGTACGTCTTTAATATGCCTATGAAATAGATATAGCAAATAGATATCAAGTGAATCCCTATTCGCCTTCGCCGTTATACTCACATTCTCTTTCTTCTCTACAACATACTCTTCAACCCTTCTACTCCCCTCTATCTCAAGGGACGATTTCAGTTTCTTCATTCCTCTCACTCCCTGTCTCTAAAATCATCAGAAAACTTAGTCATTCTTACCCCAGTACACACAACTTCCTTCTATGACTCCTCGTTTACTGTCCAAGCTGTGCGCCTTTTGAATGCCCTTCCAGTCGCCATCAAACTTGCACAATCTATTGATAGTTTTAAGACCCTAGTGTTTTTTTTTGCCTCTCCTGCTCCTCACAGGCTTTAACTATATCCCAGCACTGACTTGATATGTATTTAAGTATGTATAATTAAACATTTATATGTGTGTAAATTTATAATTGTAGTTTTGTTTAGTTTATGTTGTGTAGTTTATTTTATATATTATTAATTTATTTTTATTTACATTAAATTTGTATAGAAATTTAATATTGCCGCATTACCGACCCTTATTAGCAATTAACTTATTTCCATCCTAAGGTTGTCTGGGAGGCGATAAGACAGCCCATTGTACCTATTGCTTATTTCTATTTTGTAATTTGTTTAACTGTGTGTCAATAAAGTGTTTTTGTATTGTATTGTATATATAGCCCGCCTATTATAGTATAAAAGTAGTTATAATTGTGGATTATTGCTATTTTAACTTACAGTTACATTATTCAGAAGTTTCATTGAAGTTATTTTTTTAATTTAATTAGTAGAGGATAATAATGAGAAATCTGTGATTTGTTACATGTATACTACATTCCGTAGTAAAGAAAAACTATTTTTGTGTCAAATTGTAAGTAGGTAGACTGATTTAGAAATAAGGTTTTAGTTCGTTCAGTGAGACCAAATGCATTTTAACGCATTAGGTTGCACTCATAAGTCGTACAGACATTTATTACTGTCGTTGGTTGCACTACGTTAGGTTGAACGAAAAAAGTTATCATTTTAACGTTGATTTTTTGTATGATTAAAAGAGTTAGATTGAAAACATCGTTTTTTTGTATCCAATTCAACTTTTCAACAAATTTGTGCAATTCCGATATTAATATCGGAAATCAATGTCGGAATTGAAAACCTTCCGATATTACATGCCAAACAAAATGACGGTTATTCCGTCATTTCTATGCCACTATTCTAAGATTAAATTTACTCTCGTTTGTTCGAATCCAGCCTTAGGCTGGGTCGCACCATATCCCTGTTAAAGTTACTGTTACAGTTTAAATTAACTATAACTTTAACCTTAATCATGAAGTTTAGCCAGCCTGTGTTGCACCATCATATATTTTGTTACAGTTAACTGAGTATGCATCTGACAGATATTTAACATATACAATAACAGTAACCAGCGAAGCGTGGGCAGTTACGGTTAACAGTTATGATGTCATTTAACATTTGTCAGATGGTGCAACATTTTTTTTACCTACCCGGTACTTTAACTGCAATGTCTATGTTTGTTATTGCTAATGTAAGATGGTTTGTTTGTTTGTTTGTTTGTTTGTCGTATGAGGTAGTGCTAGCCTCTGGTGTCAGAGTTTATCAGGTTGCCCAAGGGCTTCTGACATGGCTAATGACTGCTATTAATCAATAAAAGCCGGGACCTACGGCTTAACGTGCTCTCCGAAGCACGGAGCGATGGAAAACCGCACATAACTAAGAAAAGTCATTGGTGCGGATCTTAGGATCGAACCCGGTATCGTTGGATTCTAAGTTGCACTATAGAACCTATCAGTAAGATGGTGAAACCCACGCTTAGGCTGGGTTGCACCATAATCCCAGTTAAAGTTACTGTTATTGTTTACATACGATTAACAGTTAAAGTTATGACGTTATATAGCAATTGTCAGATAGTGCATCAATTTTTTTGCCTAACCGGTACTTTAACTCGATGATATTTTGACTCGATGGTACTTTAACTTAAATGTCGATGTTTGTTATTGCTAACGTAAGATGGTGCAACCCACCCTATGCGTACCAAAAGATAGTATAATTTTGCTACAGCTGCTTACATATAAAATTATAACGCAATATGCTATGTAAGTTCTGAACCTCAACGGGCATACTATAATGAACTCTACGGGGATGTATTTTGTTTTTGTGTATATTTTTTATTGACTCAGTAAAAATTAAATTATAATACATGTGTCCAATGAATAGTCCTACAATCAACAATACTACGGTAAAAGACAGTACTTAATACAATAATGATAAGTTTTACAATGACCGTCATGTCATGTATAATAAAAAACCAGGCTGGACCAGTTTCCAGCCATCACCCCCTCTATAATTTTCTACTTCTTAAATCTAACTTAGTAACTTACTAAGTTCTTTAAATATTTTGTCAGTAGAATGAAATAAGAGAATGTACATAGGTACATAGTTATAAAGATCTGCATTCAATAAGACGTTGTTGGCGAGTGCCCGGTGCCCGGGGCTCCCTATATCCACCTGAACAAATTTATTTTCCTCCGAAGCACACTAGACGTCAACAAATAAGGTTATTTTTCAATAGAAAGCTTTTATTCACTGTAACACGTAATTCAATGTAACATAGCACAGATTCAAGAGAAGAATTTTGTAAAATTAAATTTTCCATGTTATCGAACGTTCTATAAAATATCTTAAAATGTGGTTATACTAGTGTACCTGCGTTGTCATTTCTCTGGGTTAAAAGTAACCTATGTGTTATTTCAGGACCAAACAGGGACCTATTAAGTACAAAATATCAAATTTCGTTCAGCCGTCAAATAGTTTTTTATCGATTGCTCGGCTTTTCTCATGTACTATTAGAGGTACCCTTTAGGTCCTGGAATGACATATAGGATACTTATTTCCCAGAAAAATTACCTAATGAGTAAAGCCGCGGGCACAGCAAGTTGATAACAAATTCCGGTAGGTACCTGTTAGATTTGACGATAAAAATACTTATTATATTTCCAGCAATCCAACATCGAGATTATATTTTGCATATGAAAATTACATAATAAATATAAATATCACAAAAGTCCTCAATCCTCGGGCGGCCTGACAAAATCTGACACTATAGAGGCCAGCGCTACCTCATACGAAAAACAAACAAAGTATCACAAAATGTAAAAGTTTGTGTCTACAGTATGTATAAATCTCTGTTTCTAAATGACTCCAGATTTTGGTAATATTTTCTGGTTAGGTATATGGATTCAAATTTTATGCTTAGAGGAATACAGAATGACGAAAATGGGTTTAAGTTTGTATACTCGATCAAAAAAGTGTCATAAATTAATACTGCCCATAATAAGTATATAATTTTGATAGCAAAGTAATAACGATAAAATTTGGCGTTGTATCGGCGCGCAGTTTTCTGCAGCCTGTCATTAGGATAAATTATTATTTTCCCAGTAACCGGCCTTCATCCCGATACGGTATTATGTTGGTTCCGGGGAAAGATCATCAATCTAAATTGAATCACGGTTGGCGGAGGAAAACACTACTCAGTCGAAACTCAATCTACGTTGAAACGCGTTGTTATTCCGGCCGACACGTAGAAAGGAGTTTGCATTGAATGCTTCTATAAATTGTTCAATATCGAGCAGTGACGCTAGCCCGCCACTAATATTCAACTGCATTAATTTGTACAACTAGTGTTGAACTTAGCCCAATTGAAGATGCAGGAAATAAAAAATAAAAATAAAACAAATATCGTATATCCATATCAAATAACTAGCTGTACCCGCGGCTTCACACGCGTGGTCTTTTGTTTAGGTTCAAAGTACCATAATGTGCTATTCAAGGAACAATATGCAAACAAATGTTGGTATATTGGTCCTCAAATGAACAAAATTTCTTCAGCCGTCAAAAATACTTTTATCAATTGCTCGGCTTCTAACTCACCGAATTGAGATACCAATTACAACAGATTTAAATCAAACCCTAAGCTATCTAACGATGAAAACTGCATTGCAATCGGTCCAGTAGTTTTTACGTGATGCGTGAACAAACAAACATACAGACAAACAGAAAGAAAGGCACGAAAACAAAAGAAAAAGTTGTTCAATACCTTTTTTAAGCACCCAAGAGCATGTTTTTCATTTGAATTAATTTAGTTGTTTGGGTGCGATGCACGGTCAAGATACGGACAAACAGACAGACAAAATTAAAATGTAAAAAAGTTTGGTCAATACTGAAGCCAAACTTTTTTCCATCCAACAAATATTTTGTATTACTTAAATATTAACATAACTTTGGATCCATATCCCGCAGAAACCCTTTACTTTTTCGGGATAAAACCTGTCATCAATTTTTATCCGTCATATAACTTAAGACAGTGCTAAGTTGTTCAAAACCCGTCCATTAGTTTCAGCGTGGTACGTGTTCTTTTAAATAAGTTTTAACCCCTATCCTCCACTTATAAATTTTTCGAGATGTAAAGTATCCAATGTCCTACCTCGTAGTATAAACTTAAATCATACCAAGTTTACCAGTAGTTCCGGCGGCGCCGCGGCGTGATGCGCGGCTAAGATACAGACTGACAGACATACAGACAAAAATGAAAAAAACATACAGTTTAGGCTTCATTATCAAATATAGAGTAACTTCCAAAAAAAAAAACTATATCTTTAATGTACAGAATTTGGACCCATATCCCACAGGAACCATTTATTTTTTCGGTACATAATGTATCCATAATTTTCACCCATCTTATAAACAATGTCTGTGCCAAGTTGCATCAACATCCGTCCACATAGTTTCAGCGTGCTACGTGTTCTTTTAAATAATTTTCCACTCCTATCCTGCAGGAACACTTAATTTTTTCGCGATGAAAAGTATCCAATGTCCTACCTCGAAGTTATGAACTCAAATCATACCAAATTTTATTCGAATTCATTGATTATTTTCGGCGTGGTGCCCTGCCAAGGTACAGACAGACTGACGGACAGACATACAGACAGACAAAAATAAAAAAATACAGTGTTGGCTTTAGTATTGTACGGCCTCCAAAAAAATAACATAATATCTTCAATTTATAGAATTTTGGACAATATCCCGCAGGAACACTTAATTTTTGGGGATAAAAAGTATCCTCAATTTTTATCCATTATATAAACTATGACTGTGCCAAGTTTCGACAAAATCCGTCGAATAGTTTCAGCGTGATACATGTTCTTTTAAATAACTCTCAACGCCTATCCTGCAGGAACTCATTAATTTTTCGGGATGAAAAGTATCCAATGTCCTACTTCGAAGTATGAACTCAAATCATACCAAATTTCATTTGAATTCATTGAGTATTTTCGGCGTGATGCACTTCCAAGTTACAGACAGACAGACGGACAGACAGACAGACAGACAGACAAAAATAAAAAATAAACTGTTTTGGCTTTAGTTTTGAACATAGAATGGTCTTCTCTTTTTTTCTTCAAAATATCTTTAATTTACAGAATTTGGGACATTATCCCGCAGGAACTTTCTATTTTTTCGGGATAAAAGTATCCTTAATTTTAACCCATCATATAAACTATGACTGTGCCAAGTTGCATCAAATCCGTCTTGTAGATTCAGAGTGGTGTTTTTTTAAATAACTTTCAACCCCAATCCTGCGGGAACCCTTTCATTTTTCGGGATGAAAGGTAGCTTATGTCTTACCTCGTAGTATGAACTCAAATCATACCAAGTTTCATTTAAATTCATTCAGTAGTTTTGACGTGATGCCTAGCCAAGATACAGATAGACAGACAGACAGACAAAAATGAAAAAAAAAACAGTTTTGGCTTCAGTATCAAATATAGAGTAAGGTCCAAAAAAAATTTTCAAAATATCTTCAATGTACAGAATTGGACCCGTTACAGTTTTATTATAAGTATATATATATAGATAGATAAACACATAATAAAACATGAACATAAAATTTTGAGACTATGATAATATTCCGAGAAAACATTAGGTAGGTATGTGAAAATCAAATATTATGTTAGGTAATTTAGGAGTAAATTATTTTATCGGAAATGAATTAATATACCATTAATGTTTGGAAAATATAGGATTTTTATAGTTAACAATGAAGAGACCCGCCACCTATATAGTTCAACTGGTTGTACCAGGGGCAAGTTTTTCTTCCCGTGGTACACCTCAAGATTTCTGGGTGTACCAGGGGTTTTTATTTCTTTACATGGTCCACCTTACTTCACCTGGCTGTACCAAGGGCAATTTTTCTTCCTTTTGTCCACCTTAAGATAACTGGGTGTACCAGAGGTTTTAATTCATTTCCAAGGTCCACCTTAGATCACCTGGCTGTACCAAGGGCAATTTTTACTTCCCGTGGTCCACCTTAGTGGATACATACAAACTATTTATTTAAATATATTTTTTGTAATGATGGACGTCTTCACGAAAAAGCAATGTCAATCAGTCAAAAAAATAAAAGTAGGTATAAGTCACAAGTGTGACGCTAATTTTTGTAATTTAAGTAGCTCCAATATCATTTAAAAGGTATCAGACGAATTTCAAACTTATTGACATGAGTTGAATACCTTGTTTTTTTAATTTATTTTGACTAAAAGAACACAGTGAATGGTGAATCTGATTAATGTCAATAAGGGTCAAAATCGTGTGACGCTAATTTTTGCTTCAAAATCATTTCACAACTTATGACTTTAACTTACGTCTCCGTTCCGTCACGGAGCTTCTCTCATGGAACTACTGGGAACAAACGGTATTTTCTAGGTGGATCAAGGGCAATACATTCTAAAAACCGTATATTTCATTTAAAAAGGACAGATTCTCTTCGAAGCTATTTTAAGGATAAGAAAATTCTTACCTTAACAGGAATTTACATATTAGAAATTTGTACTTTTGTAAAACGCTGCTACTTCTTTAACATACAATCCAGTCGTGCTGGTACTCTTCGCAGTAAATATAAGTTTAACATCTGTATTCCTAGAATTAATAATACAATGTATTACAAAAGTTCCTTTGTCAGTGCCATCCGAATTTACAATCATTTACCAACGCATTTAAAATCTATAAATGGCATTCAATTTAAAAATCAACTCAAGGAATGGCTATTGAATAAAGTCCATTACAATTTAAATGAGTTCTTTGATGTGAACTAGATCTCCAAATATTAATAAATTTACTCTGTGTCTACTGTATACCTATAATGTGTGTAGATTTAGTTTAACGTAGGAGTGTAATAATAAACTGTTATACTTTACTTAATATTGTACGTCCGGAATGGACAAACTGTTGAAACAAATTTATATTTTAAGATCTCAATTTACACAGTTTTAAACAATAAAGTTATTCTTATTCTTATATTAATAACTCCATATATAGGTGGAGCATGGAAAAAATATTAAAACCCATGGTACACCCAGTTATCTCTAGGACAGAAAGAAAAAAATGTCCTTGGTACAGCCAGGTGAATTAAGGTGGACTATGGAAAGAAATAAAAACCCCTGGTACACCCAGAAGTCTTGAGGTGGATCACGGGAAGAAAATATTGCCCTTGGTACAACCAGGTGAACTATGAGTGTGGAATACGGGCAGAGCGCGAAGAGACAGACCACTGTAACATACTCCGCCTATCACAACAAAATACCTGCTAAGAGATTTCCTTCATAAAATAGTTCTATTATTTTCGTACTCTGTACGGAACATAAACTATATGTACAGGTAGGATCCTACTGAAAGCTTCAGCACAAGAAATAAAAAACTAGGTACCTTTAATTTAATCCCGGACGTAAAACAAATCCGCTCTTCAACGTAAGCACATGTAATAAACAAGTCCCATCGAGCCACAAAAACTTTCATAATACCAAGGTAAACAATGAAGTAACCACTGTATGTGGAAGTACACGTACCTTTTATACCCCGTAATACCTTCATAAAAACAGGTTCCCCGGTAAAGCCGGCGCGGGCGGTGTAAGTCCGAGAAAATATTATGAGTCCAGATAACAGTCTCCTCAGCACGTCTTTCCATTACAATATCCGATAGAATTCCTATTAGCGAAGGTTGTTTTTTCTCTGACGGAAGCGTAAAAAGTTCCCTGTCAAATGTCCCTATTCCCTCCTCCCAACACAGAACGCTGAACTTACAATGTCAAAACATAAAACAAGCGTACCGTTTATATCGTTATTGCAGTTCAACGTCGTGAAACAATTAACAACCTTACACTGTAATAACGCAATACCTGCTCAGGTAATGCCATTAAGATTTTTATTTCACTGAGAAAGTCCTTTACGCTATAAAATGTGGATCGTTTCCACCTTTCTCGGAGCGGAACAGTCGCTTTATGTACCTACCAATAAGTAGGTATACTGAGCGAGTACTTATGTCGCGGGTATGAACAATACTCGTTAGGCGGTTTAAGAAATGACACATCGATATTGCTGTACATCTATATAAACGTAGACACGCCTAGCATTTCAGAATGAATAGGAAGTCGTTCGTTAATTCATATCGTAAAGGTCTCTGTGGGGGACCGCAAAATTAACTTTCGATATTAAGTCCTATCCTCACATACGCTTGACATAACTAACTCCTGTTTATACAAAGGCAGGAAGCACATAGGCTTCCAACGTAGCCTACGTAACGTGTTAAGCATATTCTCTTGGTAAATTTACTGTTAGGTAGGCTTAGGGAAGATTAAGGTTAACTATACCTACTCCATGAACGGTCTGAGTAATAGAGTTGCTTTGTGTGTTACCTACCTGTGTGTGTTTGTCAAATATCTGTTGTGTATCAGAAGCACCTACACAGCGGTTTCGTACCCATTTTCTTATTAGGTATGTACATTGTTTAGCAAAATAATAAATCCCCGTAGTACTTTTTCAACTGCGAACTGTTATAAAATATTTTATGACCATGGTAGTTTATCACATAGATAGTGGTAACGAGATCTCGTGACCACTGTCATCATCATCATCATCATCATCAGCCTATATCTGTCCACTGCTGGACGTAGGCTCTCCTAGGGCACGCCAACGAGCTCGATTTTGAGCTCTCCTCATCCATTTTCTTCCAGTGACTTTTCGCAGGTCGTCAATCCATCTGGCCACAGGGCGTCCTACACTATTCCTATACCTATTTTTTCCTAAACGTGGTCTCTTCTTGAGAACTCGTCTACCCCAACGGTTATCGGTTCTTCGGAAAATGCGACCAGCTTAGCATTGCCAATTTAGCTTGCCTATCCTTTTAGCTATGTCGGTTATCCTTGGAATATCTTCATTACGAATCTTGTCCTTCAGAGAAACTCCAAGCATAACTCTCTCCATAACTCGCCTTAAATTTGTGATCTACTTTAAACGTAAATGTCCACGTTTCGACTCCGTAGGTCATGACTGGTATAGGTCGCACTGATTGAAGACTTTTGTCTTTAGGCCTGTGGTATGGACGACGAGAAGACTTGACGAAGCTTGCCGAATGATGCCCAACCCAGCTGAATTCTTCTGTTAGCTTTCTTCTCAAAGTTGTTGTTACCTAATTGCAATATTTGCCCAAGGTAAACATATTGTTGGACAACTTCAAGAGGTACACCATAAACTACCGATACAGCCGTGGTAACCGTTTCGATTTCGCTAAATACGACGTAATTGCCATGTAGGTAGTGTTCTACACTACATATCATAATCAGATATTCAAATGCAGATGTCGTTAGTGTTGTGTGTCATGACAATTCTTTCAAAATCCAAATCACAGAATAAATAATAGTACTAGGTAACTAAATGCGGGTAGTTGGAGACAACGTTTGCCCTTCTCGACACCCGCTACTTCAGTCCTCTCGTGACCACGATCAATACTACTTGATCGAAACGTCAAGGTAAATAAAAATAACGTTATTTAATTAATTCATTATGTGTTCGAATCGCGAAAGTTTAAAAGTTACAATCACAATACTAGCTGCTCCCGATCTCTGATGTGTTATACCAAAAGTAAAGTGTACTAAAAGTAAAACCTACTCGTATAAAGTACAATATACTACATTACATCAAAAATTTTTCATCCCTCAAATAGGTTTTTATCGATTGCTCGGCTTCTAATAATCGGATAGAGATAACAAGTACACCAGTTTTTAAGTCAAACCCTAATAAATCCAATAGTGAAAACCGCATCGTATTCGGTCCAGTAGTTTTACGTGATGCGCGAACAGACAAACAGACAGACAGCATTTAAAAAACAATGTATTCACGAGTATGTTCAGAAGTCCCTTAGACCGTAGTTTTTTTTTATCTTCTTTGTGCAGACTTTCTGTTGTTACTGTTTTGTTATTTACATCTACACTAATATTATAAAGAGGAAATATTTGATATTTTGTATGTTTGTTTGTTTGTAATGGATAAACTTAAAACCTACTGAACAGATTTAAAAAAATCTTTCATCATTTCATTATCAGCGAGTAAGATGGGTAGTAGTTCATTTTCAAAAAAGAGCGATCCTTACGAAAACTGCAATAATGTAACCCAAGCATAATGTAGAGCCTTTGAAAATGTCGATTACTCGCTGTAAGGATCGGAATGACATGTTGCAGTGGAAACAAAATAATAACAAGTCTGTCAAAAAGCACCAAGAGCGTTGCTGCCAAAGATTTTGAATTATTAGGCTAATTGGAGATTTAAAAAAAAATGCGACGGGTATAAAATTCTAAGAGTAAAAAAAAAAACGAGGTGTGAGTGCTACCCGTGCGTAGCCGGGGTGAGTCACCAATAAGTGTAGATAAATATAGACAGATAGATTATAATGTTTGTTACTTTTGAATTACGAATATAAAGGAAATTAATGTGGAGTAACACTAAAGATAGCACAATATCTAAAACCTCAATAGAAAAAACAAGAATGTGGAACTTTTCATAGCAAATCATACCAAAGTTTCAATAGGTAAGTAGGTACTTATAAAACCTATTTATCTCTTAGTATTAAATTGAAAAATGCGCAAAAGGCGAAATACGAGAAAAAATGTGTTACAATAACAATAGCATCTAGTTACGGCTGCCTATCAGCGTGTAAAATGTTTGTGCCTGAACTGAAAAGGGTGCGAAGCATTCATAAGCGTACACGTCAGTTACGCGACCCAAACTTCTTTCAGCTCGCTCTCAAGAGGCGCTGCCCTTCGTGTCATCCACTTCTTACCTTTCCGCCCTTTCCTTTTCTCCGCGAGGATCGCCACGACTTAGGTACATTTCTCAGAATATTTTTACTTCGCCAATAAAAACTTGCGCTTTACGATACGCTGCCGTTACTTAATTCAAATTTTTTACATGTTCTCCCACCGGGTATACATTTTATTTTATGCCTAATGAACATTTTAGATTTCGTAAAAGGGTGTTATTATGGACGGTTATGAATAAAAATGGTAGGAAGCGGAGAGTGGTTCCGAGAGTGCGGGCATTAAATCATTCCGAAAAGCCATTCGGACACAAAGGATATGGTCAATAAACAAACAGGACTCGGCACTGATAGCTGCGATCGGAGCTGGCTAACTGAGCGCAAAATTTATATTTCGGGTGTTTTGTCCGAGTATTTTCCGATGCCTTATTTAAGGACTTTTATCTGCGAAACCGCGTCCGAAATCCGAAATCTCATTTTCTTGGTAGAGCCCACCTCCTCGCCTAATGCAGCTACTAATAAACCGGTCACGTCAGCGTTATTTATTGTTATAACAACAACAAAGAACAAGAAATTCACGTCGCAGCCTTTTTTAATCTCTAACTCCTATATATATATACGTACTATAATGTTAAAAAAGTATTATTTAGTTTTATATCAGGGTATAGATACTGTTATTAGGCTTATTTTAGTACTCACTTATTTTTACTCGACTCCGAAAGAGGGGATCTGTTCCCTCGCAGCGCTTAACTACTTGACCGATTGAATGTCGTCTCGATTGTCCGTGTGACAGGCTAATAGAATATTTTTTTAAACCAATATGGCGTCCAACAGGTACTACTCTATAAAATTATGGACTAAAAATAATAGTTTAAAAAAACTAAAAAACACGCTTTATATAGAAAACCAAACAATAAAATAGAAAATAAATTTTAATAGTCTAAATAAGAAAAAAATGATTTATTTCAAAAAAGTCGTGGGGTGCATGGGTCAATAGTTATAAATATTTCATTGACAGATATGAGAAGAAGGATTATCATTTCGATAATATCTTAAAAAGCATCCCACACTTTTTTTTAAATACATCATTTTTTTCTTATTTACACTATTAAAATTTATTTTCTATTTTTTAGTTTGGTTTTCTATATAAAGCGTGTTTTTTTAGTTTTTTTAAACTATTATTTATTTTCTACTTTTTTTCTTCAAATTATTGCATTGTCATCGGTCTTTGACAGGTGTGCAAAATTTGAATGAAATCTGACCGTTTAAAGTGGGTCAAAATAGCGTCCAAAGGAGTCGGTTACAAATTTACAAGTGAAGCTAATATAAAGCGTATAAAAATACTAACCAACGGATTCCGTCGTGTCGGGTGTCAAATTGAAGACCTTTATATGTCTTCTATCTATATCTATTCTATACATAAAAAAACAGTTTGTAAGAAGAAGTCTGTGCAAATATGAAAAATATTTAAAAAAATAATTATGAGCAAGAATACAAGAATAATGAATCCATTACAAACAAACATACAAAATTTCATATATTTCCTGATTATAATATTAGTGTAGATACAAAACCCGACTTCTTGAAATGACAATATTGTTCTACGTCATACTTTGTTGCCACATAAGTTCTACTATATTTTTTTAATTAGTTTTGCTTTCGCGTACATTTTCATGGGATACAAAATACCGAATTTCATCAAAATTCGTTCAGCTGTTAAATAGCTCGGCTTCTACTCATCGCATCAATATTCTAAGTTCATTAAATTTTAAATCAAACCCTAGGTTATCCCACAGTTGAAACCACATTGCAATCAGTCCAATAGTCTTTACGTGATACGCGAACAAACATATAAACCGACAGACACGATTTTTAAAATTGTTATATTCTTGTTCAGTAGTTTTTTTTCAATTGTCGTCTTTGTACAGACTTTATCGTACTTATTGCTTTATGACAAGTATAGATAGATCTGATGTAGATAATATAACGCTATGAAATGAACATGTTTTCTGAAAATATATTTAAATACATGTCATGACATCTTCCTTAAATAGGGAATAAAATTAACGACAACCAGGGTTGATACAAATGAGGATCAACGGAACAAAACCTTTGAGTTACAGCACAATGTAATTGTTCGATGCCAAAAGCTGGCGAACGCGTAACGATCGCGGCTAAATTTAATTAAGGTCATTAACTATGTCGTAAAAACGCACGGATCCAGCTAAATGACATATAATATAATCACATCGTAATATATCGCGAAGAAAATAAAGATGTGAAATGGTATCATTCTGTAACTTACAAATTCCCTTAACTTCTAGTAAGTTAGAGTAAGAAGTTTAGTTTCTTTTGGACATTTTCTCCGACTCCGAAAGCAACAATATTTTTGTTTCATAACTTTTGCTACAGATTTTATCATCATTTCAACAGTACAAACTTGCGGACAGCTTCATACCTAAATATTTTTCGAAAAAGAATAAACAGGGTTACGAGTTCTTTTATACCCTTTAACTTTCTGTACGTATGAGTACCATCAACAAATGACATCTTCACTTAAATGCAGAACTCATCGGATGCCCGTAAAAGTTGCGCGGAACCGTTACGAGGTGCAATCAGCGTGGGGAGCCGAAATTATGTGACGCTATTTAAAATTGTGTCAACATGATGGAGCATAGCTTGCAGCTACGGTGGCAGCCGGGGCGGCGGGTGCTCCGGGAGCTGCTCGACCGGCCGCCCTTCGGTCCGGTAAATACAGCCTCCCGCCTCTCAGCTCTCGGGTATGGATTATTCGCAGCGAGCGGCGAACGGAGCCAGTACGACCCACGCGCCGCCCTCGGCCGCTTGTCTAAAGTTCGTAGCGCCCTCGTAGCACGCGTAGCACGTAGCTCGCGCGACTCGCGACCGATCTAACCTTTTTCTCCGTAGCACCAGCTACGCATTTAGCAGCATGTCATTTATAAGGGTATTGTGTTCGAATCACAAGACGAATGTCACCTTTCAATATCATGGAAAGCATCTGTGAAACAATTAATTTTAGTGTTATATCCATGTGACTTGCTCAGTTTCTGTTACTTATATGTAAGTATAGTAAAGTCGTAAGAAACTTATTTTAAGTTAGTTGATCTAGCTCATCATTAGTTTATTACATGTTCATTGGACCTATTTTTTATATATAGCTTTTGTATATATAAAAAATAGGTTTAAATTTAAATGGATGGACCCTTTGTTATTGAGTTTTGGAACTGATTGAACAGTTTATTTATAGTTATTCTACGTAATTTATTTACTACTCAATTTTTGTTTGGCGAATTAAAGAAACGTACAGCTTTAGTAATTAGCCATGTGTATGTAAAATAATGGTCTGAAAGGAGCTGGATATGTGGATGGATATAAAATTTAAGTTTCTTTTTTGTTATTTTTGAATTTATGTTTGGCTTAGGTTATAAAGTTGTATTAACGTTCGCAAAAACACCTGCTCAGTAATATCATAAGCTGGTAGTTAATTAAATACAAATCGAAGTGCCGTGGTTTCCATTCAATTATTCGCTACTATCAATTTTAAATATATATATATCGAGCTCAGTGGCGTGCATTAGGAGAAGTCTCCGTCCAGCAGTAGACAGGTATAGGCTGATGATGAATATGTATAGATATCGATATCCATGCGTGTCCACGGATCGACAATTATGTCTCGGACATATACCAATAAATGAAGGCTTTATTGAAAATTGATGGATGATAAAAAATATTATATAATGCCACCATATGACATTTGAACAATGGTTGAACCCGTCTACGGTTGAACCACTGTTAACTTCGTATACATATGTCAAATTGTGGTTTAAAACTTCTTTTTAATATTGGTGAACTCTTAGTGAATGTTTCTAAGCCATTACAGCATGGCTAAACATATATGGGCGAGTTATGGTATGATAAAGAGATTTTCTGAAGAGTGGTTCACATCTCTTATACGCCTGAAATCCCGGGACTACGGGAAAACCGCGAGCTGCGGAGTGTGGCTAGTGATAAATAAAACAGGCCCAGTGCGTGTTGGACACGTGGAGAGGGTTCCGCCGTACGATGAATAAATTATCGCACAATATTGAGAGACTTACCATGTTATTATATGACCAAAAGTACAATATTCAAAATTTTCTGAAAATACTGTTCGGAGATAATGTGCTAAATTTTCTTCTATTTTCTTAAATAACTTAATAAACTATTTATTCTAAAATTATAAAGAAATATATTTGAGACTCTCACAACAATCCGTTTCATTTGAAATGTCTCCGGGCAAAGTTTGCATTTTTTTGCTCCCGAAAGTTACCCCTCCTCCCATTTTCAAAATTCATGTATTTACGTTACAGGTCCGTGTTTGGATCACATAAATTCATATCTGTACCAAATTTCAAACCAATAGGTCCAGTACATTCGAAATTGGCTGACAGTAGCGTCTGCCTGTCTGTCAGCCAATTTGCAGACAGACACGAGTGATCATATAAGGGTTCCTTTTTTTATTCAGACATACGGCACTCTACAAACTGATCCAAAATTACCATCATTGTATGGCTCGTGCAAAAACAGACCTAACATTAACAATGTATCCAATAATTCACTGTCTGTCTGTACCGCTTAATCTTTTAAACTACGCATCGGATTTTAATGCGGTTTTCACCATCAGCTAGATAATTTTTCATGGAAGTTTTATTTACTGTGCCCGCGGGTTTGCCCGTGTAGTCATATTTCATGGGTTATTTTTATGCGCGGATCCTACATTATTCACCTCATTTATTTCTAAGTTACACTTGTGCGAAGCCGGGGCGGGCCACTAGTCATATCATAAATCAAACTTACGGCACATAATAAATAATTACAACCACGATCTTTTAATTGTAAACATAAAGTTTGTTTATTATGTAAACTTAATAATACTGCATAAATAAGGGGAAAATTGCAGCTTAAAATAAAGTTATCATGTAATTGAGTCAAATATCAATATATATTTTGCACATGGTTTGTCGATAAATGTGTATTTCATTTTAACAGAATTTAATGACTACATTATTTAAAAACGGTGAAGAAAACAATGTGAGGAACCTGGCATGCCCAAGAATACAACCTATCTATACTTATAATAAAGAAATAAGTACGAAAAAGTCAGTACTAACAAGATAATTAAAAAAAAAAGGTCTATGGTACTTAAAAAACTACAGAAAACGAAAATAAAATTTAAAAAAATCGTGTCTGTCTGTATGTTTGTTTATTCGCGCATCACGTAAAAACTACTGAACCGATTGCGATGCGGTGTCACTGTTGGATAGCCTAGGGTTTGACTTAAAAACTGGTTACTTGGTATCTCAATCCGATGATTTTTGAAGTTGGTTCTGGAATAACTCATAGAATCCTTATATCCCGGCAAAAAATCCCCTCGGGCAACGCCGCATGCACAGTCTATTTACTCTCTTTAGACTAAATACTCTCTACTATGCAACTATATTTACCCCTATCCTAAAGTCTCATTGGAGGCAAGAAGGTATATAATAAGGCGGAGTCCACACGTACGCAGCCGTCATTTGCAAATCTTCACTCGTTTGTTAGGATGTGTAAACTCCGTTTTTTTTAATGATTCTTAGTTGGAGGATAGGTAGGTACTTATTATTGACTAGCTGTACCCGCGGCTTCGCACGCGTGTTCATTTCTCTAGGCTAAAAGTACTCTAAGTACTATTCCAAGACATAAAATACCAATATACCTCCCAACATTTGATCAAAATTACTTCAGCCGTCAAAAAGTTTTTATCGATTACTCGGCTTCTACTGATCGGATTGAGATACCAAGTACACCAGTCTTTTAAGTCAAACCCTAAGCTATCCAAAAGTGACACCCGCTTTGCAATCGGTCTAGTAGTGTTTACGTGATGCGTGATCAAACATGTAGACAAACTAACAAATAAACTAAAAACAAACAGAAAGATGCGATTTAAAAACATGACATATTCTTGTTCAGTAGCTTATTTTAAGTACCTTAGACCATATTTTATTAAATTATCTTCATTGTACTTTTTCGTTCATATTGCTTTATTCTATGTATAGAAAATCCAGAAAAGTGATTGTAGCGCCATCATATAGCTGCCATCCATATTCAAAATGATCCTTGCCAGACTGTTTGTAAGTATACATTTGTTAAAGGCATGATGATGGAATGTTATAAAAATATAGGTATATGTTTTTTTTAAAGTACTACCTGATGTCTGCGGCTTCACACGCTTTGTCATTTTAATATATAGCCTAAGACATTCACAAATAACGTGGCTTTCTATTGGTAAAATAAATTTCTAAATCGGTTCAGTAGATCCAGAGATTACTCCCTCATCATCATCATGTCAGCCTTTAGAAGTCCACTGCTGAACATAGGCCTCCACCAAAGAGCGCCATGACGAGCGATCTTGTGCCACCTCCATCCAACGACTTCCTGCGATGGCTACAATGTCGTCGGTCCAGCTTGTGTCTTACAACCTCAAACTCACAAACTTTACCCCCTTATAATATTATATAGTATAGTATATCCTTAACAATATATAAAAGTGAAACGTTGTCTGTTTGTTTGGGGAGCTTTCACGCGATAACGGCTGGACGGATTTTGATGAAACTTGGAATGGAGATAGCTTATTATACCCTGGAATAAAATATAGGATACTTTTTATCCCGGAAAACGGTAAGTTTCCAAGAGAAAACTGAAAAAAACTAGAAAAATTATGATTACTTGCTGTAAGAAACGGTTGCCATGGAAACGAAATCACAAGTATGTCAAAAACATCAAAAGCATTGGGGCTATACCAGCTTTTGCATTTTTAATATCCTAGAAGAACATAGGATGCTTTTTTCGCAATTGACAGTAGTCCGCACGGACGAAGTCTCGATTGGGAAAGCTAGTAGTAGGTATATAAAAATGTGACCCACAATCTCTTTAATGTTGTTTCATCGCTTTAGTACATTATACATACATTATAATATTACTTATGGTACGTCAGTAGTTGGCGCGGGGTTGAGAGATGACAAACAACGGAGGGAAATTGGTAAACCAAATCATAAGGTTCTTGCAGGCTTACTGAATAATGTTGTAGCAGAATATTGCCAATGATTTTATATCTGACGAAGTTAGGTTAGATCATTACAGAGTTTATCAAGTGATAAACTCTGTTTATATTGTTGTGTATGTAATGTAGTTATTGTATTAGGTTGTGTTTCTAAACTTAATTGGATATTTCATTTAGAAAGTTACTTTTATACTTACATGCAGTTTGGTCTGAAATTTGGTAAGAAAAAGGGTGTGGGACTGTGACGGGGCGCAAGGCCGTTTGTTTGTCGTGAAACGTCTACGCCACGTACAAATGTCGAGTTATACAGAGATCACAAAAATATCTATTCTGCTGATTCTGAGGAGAACACCCGCGACTTTGCCTGCGTGGTCATTTCTCTTCGTTAAATATCAAATTTCACTCAGCCATCAAATACACCTTCAAATCATAGTACTTTTCAAAATTAATAGTTTTTATTAAATTGCTTGGCTCCTATTCTTCGGATTGAGATACCGTAGACCAGTTTTAAGTCAGAACCTAACCTATCCAACAGTGAAAATCGAATCGCAATCGAATCGCAATCGGTCCAGTAGTTTTAAAGTGATGCGTGAACAGACAGACATTGTTTGTTTGTTTGTCGTATAAGGTAGTTCTGGCCTGTGGTATTAAAAGTATGGTACTAAGTTTTCAAGGCCAGTGTGGTCTGGTGTCGATTGCTCGGCTTCTATTCATTGGATTGAGATACCAACTATACCATTTTTTAAGTCAAATCCTAGATTTTACGTGATGAGCGAACAGACAGACACGACTTAAAAAAATGTCACCTAGACATATTTTTAAAAAATTATCTTCTCTGTACATACTTTTTGTTACTTAGGTACTGCTTTATTATAAGTAGTAGATAGATGAAAACTGATGAGAAACTTATTACTTCTTATAATTCTAACTTACGAATTTTGGCCTAAGATAGCTGAAATACGATATATACGGCAAGAGAGAACGCTCCAAGTATCTAGCGTGTGTGTCATCTATCGGGGTATTCCGTAGAGTTGTCGATGAAACCATAAGACCGTATTCTTCTCTCAGATATGGCGCAAGCCAAGAGTTTTCTTAGTTTCACGGATCCATATTGAAATCTCCCATGGTCAATGTCGGGGTTTGAGTGTCGGCATCCATCTCGGCGATGACTTTAGTGATTGAGTTTAAACACGCATAGACTATAATGTAGGGACAAGTTAATTTATTTGCCTTCAGCCCTTGGATGTACGAGTATGTATATGTAAGCTGCTATGAAACGGAAAGAGCCAAACAGAACTTATATCAGAGCGATATCTCCCGTGCCTGGTTGTATGGTGACGTCGTGTATACTTTTCTTCTTACGTTGACAGGCTGCCTGAAATCGCCGGTAAGTATCACGTTTAATCCTCTAAAAACAACCTCTCGTTCGCTTTGTCGTAGCGTTTAGGGGGTACCGCTGTGAGCTCCAGAACTTCTTCTTTCCAACTATGTGCCTAATCTTTATTTTAGTACGGACTTTCCGGGCGCTGCAGCCACTTTTGTGATTACTCTACGGCACGTACAATTTGATCCAGTCCTGAAACCCTCTCGTTCGCTTTGTGCTAGAGTTTACAGTACTGTTGTGAGCTCCAGAACTTCTTTTTTCCAACTATGTGCCTAATCTTTATTTTAGTACGGAATTTCCGGGCGCTGCAGCCACTTTTGTGATTACTCTACGGCACCTACAATTTGATCCAGTCCAAAAACCCTCTCGTTCGGTTTGTGCTACAGTTTAGGGTACTGTTGTGAGCTCCAGAACTGTTTCTTTCCAACTATGTGCCTAATCTTTAAATTAGTACGCACTTTCCGGGCGCTGCAGACACTTTTGTGATTACTCTACGGCGTGTACAATTTGATCCAGTCCTGAAACCCTCTCGTTCACTTTGTGCTAAAGTTTAGGGTACTGTTGTGAGCTTCAGAACTTCTTCTTTCCAACTATGTGCCTAATCTTTATTTTAGTACGGACTTTCCAGGCGCTGCAGCCACTTTTGTGATTTCTCTAAGTCACGTACAATTTGACCCAGTCCTGAAACCCTCTCGTTCGCTTTGTGCTAGAGTTTACAGTACTGTTGTGAGCTCCAGAACTTCTTTTTTCCAACTATGTGCCTAATCTTTATTTTAGTACGGAATTTCCGGGCGCTGCAGCCACTTTTGTGATTACTCTACGGCACCTACAATTTGATCCAGTCCAAAAACCCTCTCGTTCGGTTTGTGCTACAGTTTAGGGTACTGTTGTGAGCTCCAGAACTGTTTCTTTCCAACTATGTGCCTAATCTTTAAATTAGTACGCACTTTCCGGGCGCTGCAGACACTTTTGTGATTACTCTACGGCGTGTACAATTTGATCCAGTCCTGAAACCCTCTCGTTCACTTTGTGCTAAAGTTTAGGGTACTGTTGTGAGCTTCAGAACTTCTTCTTTCCAACTATGTGCCTAATCTTTATTTTAGTACGGACTTTCCAGGCGCTGCAGCCACTTTTGTGATTTCTCTAAGTCACGTACAATTTGACCCAGTCCTGAAACCCTCTCGTTCGCTTTGTGCTAGAGTTTACAGTACTGTTGTGAGCTCCAGAACTTCTTTTTTCCAACTATGTGCCTAATCTTTATTTTAGTACGGAATTTCCGGGCGCTGCAGCCACTTTTGTGATTACTCTACGGCACCTACAATTTGATCCAGTCCAAAAACCCTCTCGTTCGGTTTGTGCTACAGTTTAGGGTACTGTTGTGAGCTCCAGAACTGTTTCTTTCCAACTATGTGCCTAATCTTTAAATTAGTACGCACTTTCCGGGCGCTGCAGACACTTTTGTGATTACTCTACGGCGTGTACAATTTGATCCAGTCCTGAAACCCTCTCGTTCACTTTGTGCTAAAGTTTAGGGTACTGTTGTGAGCTTCAGAACTTCTTCTTTCCAACTATGTGCCTAATCTTTATTTTAGTTCGGACTTTCTGGGCGCTGCAGCCACTTTTGTGATTACTCTACGGCACGTACAATTTGATCCAGTCCTGAAACCCTCTCGTTCGCTTTGTGCTAGAGTTTACGGTACTGTTGTGAGCTCCAGAACTTCTTTTTTCCAACTATGTGCCTAATCTTTATTTTAGTACGGACTTTCCGGACGCTGCAGACACTTTTGTGATTACTCTACGGCACGTACAATTTGATCCAGTCCTGAAACCCTCTCGTTCGCTTTGTGCTAGAGTTTA
The DNA here is from genome assembly GCA_946251855.1 of Alsophila aescularia. Taxonomy (NCBI): domain Eukaryota; kingdom Metazoa; phylum Arthropoda; class Insecta; order Lepidoptera; family Geometridae; genus Alsophila; species Alsophila aescularia. The sequence goes on from OX276375.1 coordinate 52,618,352, forward strand.
CGGTACTGTTGTGAGCTCCAGAACTTCTTCTTTCCAACTATGTGCCTAATCTTTATTTTAGTACGGACTTTCCGGGCGCTGTAGCCACTTTTGTGATTACTCTACGGCACGTACAATTTGATCCAGTCCTGAAACCTTCTCGTTCACTTTGTGCTAATGTTTAGGGTACTGTTGTGAGCTCCAGAACTTCTTCTTTCCAACTATGTGCCTAATCTTTATTTCAGTACGGACTTTCCGGGCGCTGCAGCCACTTTTGTGATTACTCTACGGCACGTACAATTTGATCCAGTCCTGAAACCCTCTCGTTCACTTTGTGCTAATGTTTAGGGTACTGTTGTGAGCTCCAGAACTGTTTCTTTCCAACTATGTGCCTAATCTTTATTTTAGTATGGACTTTCCGGGCGCTGCAGCCACTTTTGTGATTAATCTACGGTACCTACAATTTGATCCAGTCCAGAAACCCTCTCGTTCGCTTTGTGCTAGAGTTTGTACTGTTGTGAGCTCCAGAGCTGTTTCTTTCCAACTATGTGCCTAATCTTTATTTTAGTACGGATTTTCCGGGCGCTAGAGCCTCTTTTGAAATTTTTCCACCCCTTTTTTTATTTACTTAGACATTTTAGTAAAAAAAAACATATTCAATCGAATGTTCAAAGTTAAATAAATTTAATTGTCATTGTTGTCATTGTTTGTTTGTTTGTTTGTTTGTTTGTTTGTTTAACTAACTTCTTTCTTCTTTTTTAACGTAGAGAAGAAGTTTGCCCCCCCCCCCCTTCCGCGGTTCCTGCGCCATAGTTTGGTTTCCTTCAGTAATTTAATTTGCCTTCAAAAAACTTTTCAAAACTTTCAAAACTTTTACTCATTTACCCGTGACAGACGGTAAACGGACAGACGACCGACAGAGCGGAGATATCTTAAAAAAATATTTTTGCCTTTTATCCCACCACGGCGACTATAGAACCTTTGGGGGCTCTATGTCTCTCATCGATATCTTCGTTTAGGCAGCTGTCAAACTTAAAATATAACACTGAAACTATTAAACCTAGACTAGTAGTTTCTTTACATAAGTGATAGACTTCATCGATATCTTCTTTTTGGATGACAGATGTCAAACTTAAAAAGGCTATAACTCTGAAACTATTGATTCTAGACTAGTAGTTTCTTTACATAAGTGATAGACTTCATCGATATCTTCTTTTTGGATGACAGCTGTCAAACTTAAAAGGGCTATAACTCTGAAACTATTGATTCTAGACTATTAGTTTCTTTACACAAGTGATAGATCTCATCGATATCTTCGTTTTGGATGGCAGTTGTCAAACTTAAAAGGGCTATAAATAAATATATAAGTCTGAAAATACTGATCCTAGACTAGTAGTTTCCTTACGGAAGTGATAGTGATACAAGGAAAGCACCATCCAAAGTTGTTTTCAAGAAGTTGGTCAGAGATCATTATTTTAAAGCTTCATCTACTTAGCTGTTTATCACTATCACTCCATTATCACTACTTTTATAACGTCACCTTTATTATATATAATTATATAGATAGAAATTATATGTATTATGTTATTATATGTATTAGATTATTTTATATATATTTGGTATGTTGTATTCTTATAAATATTTTGCAATTTTTATTACTTCTTATTTTATTTTTTTATTTTTTGCAAGACTACAACCTCTCTCTCATTGTATTGTTTGATTGACTGGTAGATAATGCTTTTAGTATTAAGTCCGACATTTGTACACTTTTAATTGTGCAATAAAGTATAAATAAATAAATAATAGTTCTCATTTATATCTTCGTTTTGGATGACAGCTATCAAGTGCTCAAGTGCTTCCCAAGTTGCACTTATTAGAGAACAATCATTTAAATTTCAGCCATATTATGTATGTAGATTAAAAAGGAATAAAAATATCCACGGATCCACCTGTGGATTTAAGAGGAAAAAGAAGTATCCACGGATTCACCTGTGGATTTAAGAGGAACAAGAAGTATCCACGGATCCACACGTGGAGCCGAGCTGTGGATCCAAGTGGAAGGAGGGGGCCGAGGCATTTTAAAACGTATTTGAGTAGCCATTCGTTAGTGTTATCATAACTTTCGAACAATGACGAATTACCTTTTACGAATTTCGCCATTTCGTATATGTACATGCACGGTACTGTTAAAAGATTACAAGATTTAAATACTGGCTTGCAAGACTCAGTCCACTTCATGCCATATATAGCGCGGATGCATTTTTTTTTGCGCTTTATAAACTTTCAGTACATCTGGGCCATTATTCTCTATGAACAATCACACGCGTAACGCGTCTCGCTGTGGAATCATTCGGAAAAGTAAGACATAGGCATGATATACCATCAGAACAGTTTGTAAGGGTGTACATTGTCTTAGCTTTTTTAGAGCAAAACGAAATCTATTCAGTTTAGTACACACAGTGTCAATTTGATCCTTCCTGGATAGGTGTGCGTCAATTTCGATTCCTAAGAACTTTGTACTGTTAACTTGTTCAAGAATGTCATTATTATAATTAATATTAAATTGTATATATTTGCTATGATAGGTTTTAAATTTTATAATCTTCGTCTTATGTCGGGTCCACACCAAGAGAACGAGAGCCAGCGAAGGCAAACGAGTGGGATTCGCCGATTAGTACCGCACGCTCGCTCGGTTTCGTCGTAGTGTCCACACTAAGTGAACGCGTGTGAACCCGGCGACAATCGGCGAACCACGGCGAATTAGGGTGTCCAGGTCTGGGGATTTTTTCCCCATTTTAGGGAAAATTGATATGTTTGGGTAATCTTTGAAAATTGATATGTTTGGGTAATGTTTGGGAAACAAAAAGACAAAAACACTTTGACATAGATCTAGTTAAAGGCCATACGGCACGTTTTATAACCAAATAAACAAAAACTGGACTAGATACTACTGTCGCGAGGCAGTCCCCGGGTTTGGGTTGCTCCCACTATTCCAGGACACAAACCTCTTTGACACAGAATTACAGGAACTTCCTTCCGCTCGATTCTAGCACACGGCGGGAGCAGACTCGGCAGGCCAGAATCTGATATTGTCCGGCTCTTGTCTAAAAGAGTTCCGCGCGAAGCCGTTCATCGAGTGCAACGCGATCGGGCGCTGCAACTCAACGATGTTCCTCAAACCAGAGCAGCAGACTTTCAGATTTTTTATATTAATGTTAGCGAAGGAAGGACGAAAGATATATTTTGCAAATTAAATCAATGAAAGCACTAAAGTGGAATATTTTTCTATTTTTTTACCAAAAATCAATATGAATGACAGGATATTTGTATGTAGAATGGTTAATGAAAATCAAAATGAAAAGAAATGGATTATGAAAAGAGTATTATTATGAAAGAGGTTTGGACCTCGTCACAATACCCCGCCTCCCCGGAGAAAAAAAAATTTTTTTGATAGTAAAAAAAAAAATTTTTTTTGTAAGGTTTATTTAAAAAAAAAAATTATATGCTAAGAACAAAAGAAAAAAATAATAGTAGAAGTTAATAATAAAAATATATATAATATGGGTAATAAAGTTAAAATAGTAAAATAATTAATTAAAATAATGGAAATGCTAAAAAATGCTATCTTTTCAATTTTTATGTGAATATGTTTATTAACAATGTCAATATACAATTGATTGGATTCCTAGATGCATTCATATTCATAAATCACACATTCATTCATCATCATTCATAGTCTTATTCCCATTCCTTGGAAATAAAACTCATAAGAAAGAGGAACCTTATATATCAATAAAGTCACTCGTGGAACCAATACAGTATAGTGTAGGCTTATTTATACAGTCACTAGCCGCTGATCAGAATGATTATGTGAGTGTATGTGTGTATGTGTATGTGTGGTGAATGTGTGGTGTGTGATGTGTAAATGTATGTATGTGTATATTTATTTACAATTATTTTGCCAAAATGGCTAAACGTACCTTAGGGTACGACGTGCCTGTAGCACATGAATGTACATAGTAAACGTTGTGTTAGAACGTTAAAATAATATAAGTAAGGTAGGTAGGTAATAGCATATTAACTATAAAATAATACAGGTTTTTGTGACCTAGGCTTGGTTTATAGAGTAATCACATTTGCCGCTCTTTTCAGTGTTGGAAGTTTTGTGTGTAGGTGTAGTAAATAATAATATATAGAACTTGTTTTCTTTTTAAACTGAACATTATGTTTGTAAAATATAAAAAATTACATAGCTAATAAGTAGGGTATTAGCTACCATAAGTACCAAATAATTAAAGTATGTAGTAAGTAAAATAGCACTGAATAGCAATACGTAGGGACTTGAAGTCAATATTCATAATGAATCCGAAAAGTTAATGAAGTGAATAAAAAAAATAGGCTAGAAATGTGGACATTACTCCGTAAAGGGAAATTATATTAAAATTACATTATTTACAACATAAATACAAGTTTTTTTGTAAGTAGGGAACCTACAATGGTCATAAGTAGATATTTAAATATATGGTAAGGTACAGGAATATGAAAGCAACGTAACTTTCATAGTACATAATTATAATAAAGTATGTAAGTAGAGAAGTGATGGTTAAGGTTAAGACGTACGTGGTATAGGTTTAATGTCTTTGACATGCCAACGGCCTAAGGGATTACCAGATAAATCACTGAGGTCGTAAATTAGTGGTGAAATTTTAGCTGCTATGATGCATTTTACAAATTTAGGAGCTAATTTAGCTGAAAAATACTTGCCTGCTGAACTTATGGGATAATTACGTTTCCATATAATGTCACCTTGGTTAAATTCAAGGTGTTGATGATGTTTATTATAATATTTTGCGTTAGTTTCATGAGCGCGAAATAAACGTGCTTGAACTTCAGCAAATAAAGGGCTTAACTGACCTATGTTGTCAGCGTACTCATCGCGTGGAGCAAAAATCAATTCTTCACTTAGATCCAAAGCATTATATACAGAACCACACGTTACAAGTTCGCGACCAAATACTAAGAAAGCTGGTGTGAATTTAGTAGTTTCATTAACAGCTGAATTTATGGCAAATTGGATTTGATTTAAATATAAATCCCAAGTACGATGGTCATTATCAACAAAAGAAGCAACTGCTGTTATAATTGTTTTGTTGTAACGTTCAACAGTATTGACTTGCGGACAGTAACGGGGGGTGTAATGAATTTTTGGTATGTTGTAATATTGAAATAAATCCTGGAGTTCATGACTAATTAGTTGAGGGCCATTATCTAGGATTATGGTCTCTGGAATACCATAAACCATAAAAACTAAGTTCTCAAGTATATGTTTGATTACAGAAGAGGTAGCTCGCTTCATGGGGAATATAAGACAATATTTGGAAAAACAACATGTGACTACAAAAATAAATCTATTAAGTTTACGTGTCATTGGAAGTGGACCAACAATATCAATAGATATGCATTGGAAAGGACGAGAACAGTTCTTTGGTTTACCCATCAGACCAATGGTATTTTGATTCTGATGCTTATAAGCGAGGCATGTTTCACATTTAGAAATATGGCTGGCAATGTCTTTGTACATTCCTGGCCAGAAGTATTTTTCTTTAATACGATGGTATGTTTTGAAAGTGCCAAAATGAGCTGCTGTTGGTAACGAATGGTTTTCGTCGATAATAGCTGTACGAAATTCAGATGGGATTACTTCTTTCCAACTTAATTCTGAGTTTATGAGGGTATTAGAACGGGTGTACCTGTAGAGTTTATTGTGTCGTATCATATAATCAGGAGTTGATGTGGGATTTGTGCTACACTTGGAGTATACAGAAGTGTACCACGAATCAGAAGTCTGTATTGGATCATAATTAATCACATTAATTGGTTTAATACGAGACAATGTATCTGGGACCAAATGATCCTTGCCACGTTTATATTTAATGTCAAAATTAAACATTGATAAGCGTATACTCCAACGGGCAAGTCTACCTGTAGGATTATCTAAGTGTAAGAACCATTGAAGTGCAGAATGATCGGTATAGATAGTAAACTTTTGACCATTGTCTAGATAGCAACGCCAATACTCTAATGCTGTTATAACGCTTAAGAGCTCACGTTCAGTGATAGAATAGTTTCTTTGGGGACCTGTAAGTAATTTGCTCATGTAAGCTATGGGTTTTTCAACTCCATCGAAGTCTTGGGTAAGCATTGCTCCAAGTCCAAAAGCGGATGCGTCGCAATGAACAGCAAAGGGTTTAGAAAAGTCAGGGCAAGTTAGAATAGGAGTTGATATTAAAACTTGTTTGATTTTATTAAAAGCTTTATCAGCTTCAGAAGTCCACTTGAAAGCGGGAGCTTTCTTACTAGTAGACGTAAGTTTAGTGAGGGGAGCAGCTAATGTGCTAAGATTGGGTACAAAGCGTCTATACCAACTAGCTGTACCGAGAAACTTTTTCACCTCGCGAGCAGACCTGGGTGCTGGTATTTCTAAGATTGCTTTGACTTTATCAGGATCTGTGTGGAGACCTTGATCATCAATTACGTAGCCTAGGTATTTAAGTTCATTTCGGAAAAATGCACATTTTGGAAAATTTACTGTTATACCTGCTTTTGAAAGTTTTGCGTGTAATTTATTAAGCAAACGTACGTGTTCCTCGTACGTTTTTGTGGCTATTATTATATCATCCAAATAATAAAAAAGAGAGTCGTTATTAGACTCATCAGAAAGAAGATTATCAATGAATCTTTGTTGCGTAGCTGGTGCGTTAGTAAGACCAAAAGGCATAACCTTAAATTGAAAAGATCCACGACCTGGAACGTGAAAAGCAGTCTTAGGTCTGTCTTCTAAACGTAAAGGCACTTCCCAAAAAGCTTTAGCAATGTCAATTGAACTCAGATATTTAGAATCTTTAAGGTTATCTATGATGTCTGATATGAATGGTAATTTATAAGCATCTTTTCTAGTTATGTCGTTAAGCTTACGACTGTCGACGCAAAATCTCCAAGTACCATCTTTCTTAGGGGTAATAATTACAGGATTTAGCCATGGGCTTTCACAAGGCTCTATAACATCAAGTTCTAGCATTTTATCAACTTCTGCTCGAAGCGCTTTCTGTTTTTCGGGGGATAATCGATAGCAACGTTGACGAATAGGTGGGTGGTCACCTGTATCAATACAGTGTTCAATAAGGTTTGTTCTTCCTAAAGGAAGTACGTCGGTAGAAATATTACGAAATTGTTCTACGACTGCATTAGCAAGAATCAATTGTGTATCCGTAAGTCTGTCATAAGACTGTAAGTAAGTATCATTATTATTGATGATAAACATGGGAGTATCTGAACTCTTGAGCATACTGACCGTATTAAGTATGTCTGGAGCCAGCTTAAAAGTTTTCCAGAAGTCGATACCTAATATGAAAGGTTGAGTAACAGCGGGTATTACATGGGCAGTAATTATAGCAAACTTATTTTTAAATAAAGTTGGAAGCTTAATAGTACCAATTGAATTGATTGTTTGACCATTAGCAACAGAACCTTTGATAATTTGGTCACGTTGTAGTTCCAAACCATGTTCAAGTAATAATTTATGTGAGTTATTACCTAAAATTGTAATGGCACTGCCACTATCCAGCAAACCGTTAAGGGTTAAATTCCCAACATTTACTCTAAGGTATGGACGTTCAGTGTCCGATGTATTATCGAAGAGGAGCGTAGAAACGTTGTATGTTTTGAAAAATATTGAAATAGTTTTAAGCCAATTGTTCCAATCATTTTGATCAAAGTTATTGTTAGTATTACAATTTTGTATTTCTAGCACCTCTCTAATTAGTTTTTTGAATTTTTTGTACATACAGGGCAATTGGTAAAAATTACGTCTTTTTTACCGCAACGAAAACAAACTTTATGTCTGTAGGGACATTGACATAAAGCATGACTGTCGTTTCGACAGCGAGGGCAAAATATAGGTAGTGCAGTTTTCTTAGAATCTGCAGCAATTGAATGTACAGGGTAAGGTTGAGGGTAAGGGTGTGTTTGCACAAGTGGTTGTTGTAAGGTATTGTACGGATAATGTGGTATGTTAGGTGTAGCAGTGACTTTGTGTTGGGTATTAGAAGTCGAAGGCTTCGCTAAGTCTTGTAATGTAGAAGGAGTATCAGAGTTGGAAATTTCAATGCAACTTTCGTACCATTTGCACGATTTTAATAATGTTGCGACCGAGTCGAGATCGTTTGGAGATAACCTTTGACCGAATTCGGGTCGCAAGTTACGCCTAAGAATATCAATCTTAGCTTTTTCTGAAATAGGCTCACGTAATTTTGCAAATAATGATTCTAATTCGGTAAAATAACAAATCACACGCTCAGTTGTTTTTTGTTTACGAGCATCTATGATTTTACGCAGTTTATAGTCGTAGTCTGTAATTTCAAATTCATTTAGTAATGTTATTTTAAAAGATTCCCAATCCGGGATTGTTTGTTTGTGAGCTCGAAACCAATCTAAAGGAGTTCCTTTCAGAATATCGTATATATGATTGTATAGTTCAGTATGTGAAATATTTCGAGCAACTGCGAATTCCTCTACTTTTTCAAGAAAATCTTTTGGACAACTATCCCCCTTGTAAATAAACCGTTTAATTTCGTGACTTGATCTGTTGATCGAAATATTTTGTAGCTTTTGTGTCAGTAGGTCAAAATATGGTAATTGAGTTTGTTGTTCTGGAAAATGATCGTGTGTAGAAGAATTTTCTGTAGAAGAGCAGCTAGGATTTTCTAATGTTTCGAAACGTTTTTGTAAATCGAAGAAATTCTCTGAAACATTTTTAAATGTTTCTAGTTGTACTGTCGTAAGTTCGGTGGTAATATCCATGTTATTTAATCTATTTTTAATGTGCAGAATATAGGACGCATTCTTCTCCTTTCGTACCGGGTAAGCTAGTAAACGTGCAGAAATAATGGTTAGACATTTTTGAATTTCGGCTATATCCTGTTCAAATGTATACGGACTTTGAAAATCTTGTGTATTCGAGCTGTCAAGTAAGGTCGATAACCTTGAACGTAAATTTTCTGCAGTATCTGTTGTATGAACTTCAGCATTTCTACATTTTAATTCATAGATCAATTCTGGTTTATTTAGATGCGCAGGGTCCATTTTTATTTAATATGAGACCAGCAAATAAAACTAAGTGTTTACTATGTAGGTAACGTGCGTTTAGTGTGTTTAGTGCGTTAGTAACGCTTTAAAAATATATAAAAAAAAATAGCGTTAATGTAATTACGCGTTTAAAGTTTAGAGTAATTCGGAACTAGGTAGGCCGGTAGTGAAATTTGGAATAAAGTACGTATTAATGAAAATGTCTTACTTACATGAATGACTGGAATGCAAATATAAAATACACTTGAGTATAAAAAAAAACACGAAGAAATCGGGAACTTGTAGGCAGGTAGAGCAGGCTGGGTACGGACACGTTGAGGGCGCCAGTGTCGCGAGGCAGTCCCCGGGTTTGGGTTGCTCCCACTATTCCAGGACACAAACCTCTTTGACACAGAATTACAGGAACTTCCTTCCGCTCGATTCTAGCACACGGCGGGAGCAGACTCGGCAGGCCAGAGTCTGATATTGTCCGGCTCTTGTCTAAAAGAGTTCCGCGCGAAGCCGTTCATCGAGTGCAACGCGATCGGGCGCTGCAACTCAACGATGTTCCTCAAACCAGAGCAGCAGACTTTCAGATTTTTTATATTAATGTTAGCGAAGGAAGGACGAAAGATATATTTTGCAAATTAAATCAATGAAAGCACTAAAGTGGAATATTTTTCTATTTTTTTACCAAAAATCAATATGAATGACAGGATATTTGTATGTAGAATGGTTAATGAAAATCAAAATGAAAAGAAATGGATTATGAAAAGAGTATTATTATGAAAGAGGTTTGGACCTCGTCACACTACTACAGGCAAACACAGCTACATTGCCACTGTCGTGCTTCGTGTGCATCAGATATAGACATAAGCAGACTATAGCGTGAATGAGATAACAATACTTAACCCTACTGACACTTTCTACACAAACGCCACTCCGTCTGTGAATTTTTCGCATCGCACCTAATTCATCATTTTAAAATGATGTAGTGTTGGTAAGTGGTGGTAAGATGTTTTATTTCAATGTAAATGTTAATAAATAGATCGTTAAATGGGTCATTATCAAAAATGTATTAATAAAAAAAAAAAAAAAAACTTTTTTTGTGTTTTGTTTGGGCACTGGACATCCTTAAAAATGAGAAAACTAATTATTATAATACAGATGTGACATCTTGACTACGGATCTGACCATTACTAACACAAACCAAACCCAAAAGTATTTAAAATGACACAACCGTAGTCACAGTGAAATTACGGATGTGACAACTATGGACGTGACATTTTGACATTGTTACCATAGCTCCACAGATCCTTGCATTAGCGTACGAAAACTGGGCTGAGACAAGATGACTGCCTAAAGCTATGTTTTTTAGTGAATTTAAATATTGAACAGCTAAAGATTCGTTTCTTTATTTAATTGTCCTTTTTTTAGAGAACGATAATGTCACATTACACGGACTGTGACATTTTTTTTTTAAATATATGTTCAATTCAGTTAACGTTATTTTTATGCCTAATACAATTAAGATATAAGAGGCGAACAAAAAAAAACAACTGTTTTTTATTTATTTACAAATCACACTTTATTTACCTATATGATAATTACCCAAATAAGGAATATGTATTTTCAAAATATTAGGGAAAAATTGCTGAAATAGTATCTTTTTGGGGAGTTTTTTGCTCCGTATGGGGAAATTACAAAATTTTCGTGAAGCTGCCCCTGATAAGTATTATATTATTGCTATTATATTTTGAATCCCACAGCCGAGGTTTTTGCCTATAAAGCTCTATGAGCCTCAAAGGATTTTCATTCGACCATTCCATACTTACGTCAAGAATGAACCTTCCTATAAATGTATGCGCGAGACGTCCGTTCCGTGCAACGGTCGCTGCAGAATGAGCATTCGCCCGTTCGTGCACACCGCGTGCGCTCGCTCGCTATAATCCCTTTGATATACCGACCGACACGCGGCGGAGCACGGCCAAATGCGAACGAAGGCCTACGCTGGCTCTCGCTCGCGTTCGTTAAGTCGTCCACATTGATTTGTTTGCTTTCGCACGGTAGCCTTCGTTCGCACTCGTTCTCTTGGTTTGGACCCGGCATTAGATATATTAATTTTTAGTTTATTAGAGCTGAGCCAATTTACTATTGTAGACAAACAAATTTTTATAATAATTACGAATATTATTACACTTAATGACAATTGTTATGTCATCTGCAAAAATAATGCTGCTATGCAAACATATATACAGATGGACCTAATAAGTGTGATAAAAAATATTGTTATGCTCTCTGCTCTCTCCGGCGATTTTTCTTACGTACAAGCGCTTTTTCATCTAAGAAAAAACAAAGCTGTGTGAATGATAGCACAGATAAATCTTGTTTACCAGGTAGTAAAACTGGAGGGGGCGTAGCTCCCCTCGTTTGATTTTAGGGGGGGGGGCATTTGGCCCCCTCTGCACCCCACTTCCACGGTCCCTGACCTATGGACTAGAAAAAATCCATCATCAAACTGGAGAGAATCTAACTGAAATAATAAGGAACATTAAAAATACATCCCGATTTCAGTAGAGTGCTAATGTGCGTATTCTACTAAAAACTAACGTTATATTATGTTTATATAAGGTATTTCGAATATTATCTACGTTCACATAGTGGAAATAAAAAACATGTTTTTATAACAACAGCTGCTGACTGCTCAAAGTGCTATATACTGCGGTTAATAATTTTGTTAATGATTTGTTTATTTTTTTTCAATATTACTTACTTAAAAGATGTATACTAATAATCCATACTAATATAGCATAAAACTCCATATTTGCAACATTAAAACGCTGTTTACTGATAATAAATCTAATTAAAAATAATACCTACCGAATCTAAATAATATAACCAAAAAATAATACACGCAATGATACAAATAATACATTTAAGAGTAGGTACAATTGATGTTCTTAATATTAATTAATAATGGTCATTAGATAATGTTTGCCATATCCGGTGAAATGCCCCACACATTTTATAATGCGTCTGTTTAATTTCTAAATTACCGCTAACAGGGTCTTTGTCGTATTTTATTCGCGGAAGATGAACTTCAAATACGCTGCATAAAAACCTTATCGCTAACGAGTTAATGGGATCAAGCAGAAATTAATTAAACACGACCGCCAGTCGCTGCTTATATTTCAACGCTTAATATTTTATACGCCACCTTAAAATTTAACCCCTTCAGCGTCGTTCAGAATCTTCAGTGTCAGGTTCAGTGTATTTTGAAACATATCTACATTAAAAAGCGCCGGTTGGAATGGAAATATAGTAATAAATCTGGCATGTCTATACTGTCACGTATTACCTACATCTAACATTGATGATTTTTGAAAAATAATAATGTTATAAAAACATTAATATCTATTACCTACTTTTTCAATATTAAAATCATTGCATTATCTCTTCGAGCACACGCTCATCTATCGCGGCCCGCCTTCCGTCTCACCTACACATAGCCGCGAGCGCTTTAACTAGTCCACAAGATTGAGTGTGTCTTGCTTTTGTGGACTATGAGAAGGCATTTTACTCCGTTTAAACCTGGGCGGTTCTGGAGTCTTTGCAGCGGTATCTGCAGATACCGCTGCAAAGCGGTAGTAGTATCTGCAGTGCTGAGGTTTCTGTATGACGCCGCGACTATGAGTGTCCAAGTACAAAACCAGGAGTCTAAACATATCCAACGGCGCAGGTGAGTGAGACAAGGGAATGTTATATCCCTGAAACTGTTCACTAATGCCTTGGAAGAAAGGAATGGGCATTAATATCAATGGCGCAAAACATCTCAAACTACGAATTGCCGATGATATCGTCCTAATATCGCTGCAAGACTTGCAAAGTATGCTGACCAATCTAGATGATGCTTCTCGACGCATCGGTCTCGGAATAGACATAGATAAGACCAAGATCATGTTTAACGATCTTGTTGACCTGAAACCGATTGCAGTCATTTGTGTATCTCTTGAAGTTGCCCGACAATACTTTTACCTTGGGCAGATATTGCAATTATGTAAGAACAACTTTGAGGAGGAAGCCAACAGAAGAATTCAGCTGGGTTGGGCAAGCTTCGTCAAGTCTTCTCGTCATCCATACCAAGAAAAGTCTTCAATCAGTGCGTCCTACGCGTCATGACCTACGAAGCCGAAACGTGGACACTCACGGTCAAACTAGTCCACAAATTTATGGTCGCTCAGCGAGCATTGAAGAGAGCTATGCTTGGAGTTTCTCTGAAGGATAAGATTTATAATGAAGTTATCCGATGGAGAACCAAGGTAACCGACATGGCTCAAAGGATAAGCAAGCTAAAGTGGCTGTGGGCTGGTCACATTTCCCGAAGAACCGATAACCATAGGAGTAGACGAGTTCTCGAGTGGAGACCACATTTAGGCAAACGTAGTGTAGGACGCCCTGTGGTCAGGTGGAATGATGACCTGCGAAAAGCGGCTGGAAGAAAATGGACGATCTCAGTGGCGTGCATTAGGAAAGGCCTACGTCCAGCAGTGCACAGATAAAGGCTGATGACGAAGATTGAGTGTCACTTCTTTTGCGTAGAGTATTTCTACTTTGACCGAACCACGTCACGTAAAAATTGCGAAAAAGTCTTGCCTAAATAATTAATAAAAATAATTAACTTGCGTACTCTGTTTCAACTAAACGGCATGCAGTCTCGTTATAGATAGCGATTGCTTTACTTCAGAAATCTGTCGCGAAGCTACGTTCCATGCTACGTTCATATTGGCATTTGGTCGTTTTTGGCAGTTACGAAATGTACATTTGTAACATTTTCAACGCTCTTGCAATTATTGCCGCTAACGATAAACGACACTATACCCTATGGAATAAAAACTCTTTTCCGATGTCAAATTTAACAATCATGTCATCTAAACATGCAAAACGAACGGTGATCGAAAATATTTCAGAACGCTAATTTCGCCCACTACGAGTAATTTCCAAACCGATCGCCAAAGGTGATCATACATTTTAGTGTTTTAACTGTTATTTTTGCCATTTGCTTCAAAACGAACGGCCTAACAGTACAAATACCGATAACAATCGATGGCTTCTGACAGTATCTGTCAAAGCTAACGATTATCTTGCATGATCGGTATATTACTTTACTCTACGGGGATGATCCAAGAATACATATTTGTTATGCAAGGCAGCAAAGTGATTTTTTTGGTGAGAGTACTTGTATTGAAACCTGAGCAAGCGAAGGATTCTAGGATTGAACCACGAGCGAAGCAAGTGGTCCAAATAAAGAATCCTGAGCGCAGCGAGAGTTTCAAAAGTAGGTACGAGACGCCGAATAACTTTGCTGCCGTGCGAAACCACAACTTTTCAGCTCACTACAGCGAGGAAAATGCTAAGTGCAAGAATAACAGCTTAAATAATATAATAAATTAGTGTTTATAATAATAATAGTAAATGAGCTGTCGCGGAACACCTGGCAGATGTGTATACATAAAAAAATAGTATGGAATTGAATAGAATAGAATCGAATAGAATCCAAGAGAATCGATCAGAATTGAATAGAATCGAATAGAATCGAATGGAATCCAAGAGAATCGATCAGAATTGAATAGAATCAAATAGAATCGAATAGAATCGAATAGAATCGAATAGAATCGAATAGAATCGAATAGAATCGAATAGAATCGAATAGAATCGAATAGAATCGAATAGAATCGAATAGAATCGAATAGAATCGAATAGAATCGAATAGAATCGAATAGAATCGAATAGAATCGAATAGAATCGAATAGAATCGAATAGAATCGAATAGAATCGAATAGAATCGAATAGAATCGAATAGAATCGAATAGAATCGAATAGAATCGAATAGAATCGAATAGAATCGAATAGAATCGAATAGAATCGAATAGAATCGAATAGAATCGAATAGAATCGAATAGAATCGAATAGAATCGAATAGAATCGAATAGAATCGAATAGAATCGAATAGAATCGAATAGAATCGAATAGAATCGAATAGAATCGAATAGAATCGAATAGAATCGAATAGAATCGAATAGAATCGAATAGAATCGAATAGAATCGAATAGAATCGAATAGAATCGAATAGAATCGAACAGAATCGAAAAGAATCGAACAGAATCGAACAGAATCGAACAGAATCGAACAGAATCGAACAGAATCGAACAGAATCGAACAGAATCGAACAGAATCGAATAGAATCGAACAGAATCGAATAGAATCGAATAGAATCGAATAGAATCGAGTAGAATGAGTAGAATCGAGTAGAATCGAGTAGAATCGAGTAGAATCGTGTAGAATCGAGTAGAATCGAATAGAATCGAGTAGAATCGAAAAGATTCGAAAAGATTCGAAAAGAATCGAACAGAATCGAATAGAGTCAAGTAGAATTGATTGAGTTGAATAGAGTCAAATAGAGTCTAGAAGAGTCGAATCGAATAATACCAATAATATATTAATATAAATAATATATTAATAATAATAATATAAATAATATATTAATATATTTTTAGTGGACTAGCGGTATATAAATACTTATATTGAATGGAGAGGTTCTAATTTTAAAAACTCTTTCCACGCTAGCGGGTAAAATGCACTTTTTAGCTCAGATTTCGAATGACAGTCTTTCCGAGCTTGTGAGGTGAAAAATAAATTATTACCTATAATCGACATTGATAGCGACTGCTTTACAACCGAAATCGGTTGCAAATACCATGACCATGGTCATAGGTATTTGTATTGCGGGTGGAGAAGGGCTACCCCCTAGTACCTCACCCGCACAGTAGAATGTGTTTTTTCCACTCCTTTCGCCAGAAAGTAAATTGAAGATGTTATGTATGGCCCCAAAATTGGTCGCCTAAAACTATTTTTTTTCTTAAACTACAATTTTAATAAAAAAAACATAACTCAAAATAGACAGGGGGTGGCCGAGGGGTACTTCCCCCTTCTCCTCTCTCTCTCTCTCTCTCTCTCTCTCTCTCTCTCTCTCTCTCTCTCTCTCTCTCCTCCCCCTCCTCCTCCCCTCTAAGCCGGTACCGGATATCTACAGTTCACCCGATCCCACGCCACGGAATTCCTACTCTGCCAATTTATTTTTATTCAACTTTGCTCTCTTCTCGATTGCTTACGAAGTTTAGCAAAACAGAATTACGGAAATAAACACCTACTGAGAAAATTATGGAGTCTTCCAAAGAATTTGACTTATTATTATAGCTGTCTCTGTATAAAGAATCGTATCCGGAAATCGGAGATCAAAGGCCGGCAATAGAGCGACAATATCTGTGGCGGGAAGCGCCTGGGCTCGTAGCCTCGTACTATGGAGTGGGCAAGCGTCTCTCGGAATTCTCTCTCTCGTATTATTTTTTCTGGACGAGCAAGCATTTTTCTCGGCCGCTTACAAATGACCGCTTAGGTACTGAAATCTTTCTTCCAAGTTTTATTTTTCCCTCCTGCAGATATTTCCATTATTCCGTTAATGGAACGGTGTTCAGAGATCCTCGAACAATGTAAGCATATATGAAATGGGTATTTGTATCGTGCGTATATTAATCTTGTTACTTTTTGGTCATAAAAGTTAGAATAAAATGTACCTAAGTAGGTATGCATTATTATTATTAATCCAAATGAGGTGATTTTTTTACTTGAGCAATCTACTCTAATGTTTTACCTGTTATTTACAAACGCTAAACAAAATGTGGTGGTAACAAAATGAGGTTGTTATTTCCCCTGACTTTTAAAATCTACCAACCCTATTTCCATGAGTAACAGGCGGTAATAGCCCCATGGGAACAAGACCGCCTTTCATTCATCTCGGAAAGCGCAAAATCTGTCTTATAAGGGGTGTAGGTTGCAGCTACACATGGATGAATATGGTGTAACGAAGAGTGTTTTTAGAATAGGTTAGAGGAAAACCAAAGAAATTTAAATATATTGTGTGATGACGGTGTGTATTGAAATGAAAGCTCAAAGAGAGAAAATGTACTATACGAAACATTCGCCAAAGGATCAGAAAGAGTTTTTACAGATTTATTACTCGCTCGATTGTGAAATAAATTCGAAGACATGTGAAATCCGCCAATCCGCGTTGGGCCCGCGTGATGGATAGCGGCCGTCCCTACGATATCGAGTCGCCTGCGTCCGCAATGAGCCATATAATAGGCGACAAGAACCCTTAATTAAATCATTTTCTCGGACATAATTCTTGGGCTCTTTCTACCCAATTTTTCCTGTCTCTCCATTCTGACCAACGGAATCGATCAACTGAAACAAATCAACTAATTTTCTTTCTATTTAGTTGGTTAGATAGGAATATTTATTAACAATTGTTATTCCTCATCAATACAACTACATGGTTGGTTTGATAAGAATATTATTGTAACTAATTTTCTTTCTTAGCATATTTTTTTAATATTTGGGTGGTTTGAAAGGTTTTTTTATTGAAATATGTTCCCAATTACAATTTAAAAAACAACTATAACATTTTACGAAATTAAGTACTTATATTATAACCAAACAGTTGATTTGATTGCAAAAAATTAGTTCCATTCTACATAGCTAGTTGGTAATTTCAGTTGGTTAGAGACCCAGTTGATTCGCTAAGAATAAAGTTCTACAAAATTAAGTATATAACCAACCAGTTGATTTGATTGGAGAAAAGTGCTTCATCTGGTTCCATTCTGCACAACTCGTTAGTCAGTTCAGTTGGTAGGAGTGGAGAGACAGATTTTTTCCTACTAGGGCGCTCACTTTTGTTATTAAAGTTGTGTGTGGCATTAATTACATTTTGCGTTTCCGGGTTGCTACTGAAATATATGTCACCAAGAGTTATTAATTTTCTAAAGGAATCATTGAGTATGTGCGCAAGAGTTGCACGACCTAACGGTAGTTTACATAACATATTCACCAATAATCCAATCTAAACTTATAAAAAAGAACCCCGTGACATATTGACTGACAGACATTTCGCTCGCGAGCCCTGCACTGCACTGATAAACCCCTGGCTGCTGAAAACAAAATAACTAATAAGAAATTAGTATAAATAAAATAAAAGTTTTAGGTATTTTTTTTAATTTCCTTTTTAATTTTTGCGTTTTTACGTTTTCTTTTTATTGCCTTTTCACATTTTTTCGTGTATTTTTTTTTGTCTATTTGTGAGCTACCCTGAAAGTTTCAACCGGAAAATTAATCAGGAAGTGTTCGAAATTTGAATTGACAGACAAAATACATAGATACATATATATGTACATATACATATACATACAAGTGAAGTTAAATAAAAGCTTTAAAAAAAGTCAGTAAAACAGTTGTCTGACTGTATGGACAGTAAAACTCTACAGTGAAAACACGTCGGGCAAGTGAAAGTACCTACTGTATATACGTAGGTATATCATACAGCTGCTGGCTAACTGACCGGTCACTTGTTGGCACTGTAAAATCTTTGTTCTGTTATTCTGTAGTAAAAAGCATAATTTCGGAAACTGATTTATGTTTGAGGCGGTAGCTTTTACTAAGTATTATTTCTTCTGTGGCGGTAGGGCAAGTGAAGTTAAAAAAAATAAGTAGCTGGTCAGATGTGTATACCAAGAACTCACATCTCAAAAGTCAAAATAATATAGCACTTCTACATGTCAATATGCCAGTAACTAATATACTGAATGCACTATGATTGTACTGCAGTAGTTGACTATTTAAACTCGCACGCTTGCTCGCACTGTGTGAACTAACCTAGCTATTAAAGTGTGATTTTTGCGAATTTGTACTACCAACTATATCTAGCGTACGCGCTTTAACTGTCAGTATCATTCGTCCCGCGGCGAAACTGTTACCAGCCTAATTTTCTTGAGTAAGTTATTAGCGAATTTGATAAACTATCATATTTTTTTAGTAAAAATACTTTCCAGTTTTTTATATAAAAGAGTGTATAACAAAATTTATGTACAGAGAAGATTAGTAATTAAAACAATGTTCCCGTAAAAAAAGAAAAAAAAAAGAGTTACTGAAATAACTTTTTTTTAAATCCGTCTGGTTGTTTGCATGAAACACAACTGTTTGAAAGGCAGTTTTCACTGTTAGCTTAAAATCTGATGTATTTCATATCTCAATTCGATAAGTAAAAGCCGAGCAAGCGTTGTAAATCCATTTGATGGCTGAAGGATATTTGATCTAATTTGGTATATTGGTATTGGAATAACACATAGTGTATTAACCCAGAGAAACGCCTTGCAAAGCCGACGGGCACAGCTAGTAATAACAAAAAAAACTTGTGACTATGTTACGAGACCTGTTTTTTTAGATATTTTTTTTAGTTATTCTATGATATTATATATATATATATATATATATATATATATATATATATATACTATTATCCTACATATCCTATCCCTATTATTGTTTTCAGGATAATATAAATAAATAGGAACCTAGTATCTATGTTCCCTAAGTAGGTACTTTGGACAAAGGCTTCAAACTGAGAGAACCATAAAAAAAAAGTTGCCTTATTTCCATAGAATTTAGTCCCACTCAGAGTTATCGACGTGCCTCTACACCAATTCTAAGCGAGATAGGGTAGAAAGGTAGAAATTATGTACCTTACGCTCCGTTTACCTACGAAATGAGAAAGCTTTCATCTTTCTTTACATTATAATTTTCCTTTTGATATCTCAGTTTTGGTCGATTTCTTATAAGTAACTATACGAATTCCTTCATATCTGTAGGTCAGACTGTCAGAATTTAAACGGGTGTAATGGATAGACAGGATTCTGAAACGGCTCGGAAAATGTTACGTTTATTTTGATTCGTACGGGAAATTCATTCACATAAAGCGGGGTAAATGATGGTTAGAAAGAGAATATTTCCATTTATGGTTGGTAGGAAAGTGTAAAATAATTGAATTTATTTGCTTAGATTTATCTAAAATGCAAACAAACATAAAAGGGGGTTCGTTAATGATCTACATCAACAAAATTCCTAATCTAATGTGTTGAGTTTTTTATTTATTTTATGTAAATAAGGTAATTTTGGCTATTTAATAAAGACAACACAAGTTTAAATTGCTGCATGCATCAAAAACTTTGCCACGAGTCGGTCCAAAGACTGTATCTGCAATAACGTGGCCATTCAGAATTTTCTTGCTTACCGCGCGCGTAAATCTGACGATAATGAAATATGAAATGAGCATTCAACACAAAAGCCACATTGGCATAGCGGAGCAGCAAAACAAACATAAAACAAAAATGGCTTATTCCCGTCGTCGAGCGACGCGAGACATCTCCGGGAGACGTTCCATTCAACCCGCGCTCGCGCCCGCCCGGCGCTGCCTCCGCCCGCCCTCGTAGCGTGCTCGTAGATTCAGAGGCTCGTAACAACCGTTGTACTACAGGAATTGCACGCCACGGAATGTGGCAATGTGGAATTGAGCTGCTTTGTGGATCAGAAGTTTAGTACAAAATGTATATACCTTTCTATGTTAGTGATGTCTTATCTAAGTTATTTTATCTATATTAGTTAGGTTTGTAATATATGTAAGTTAGAGTTAAACTTTGTTTTATCTCGTGGATAACGTTTAAAAAACCTGTATCAATATGATTATTTGAGGACTTTTTGAAAAATTTACCCAATAGCGCTCTAATGCGCCTGGTATCCCTACCATGGTATTCCTAAGTACTGAACAAAAAACAATGCAGCCAACAAAACAATATTGACATTGACTATTGTCAGTAATATAATTGCCAATAGTAAATTATAATACTTTTAATTGGGTAGAAAAGTCAAAATGAAAAGAAAAAAATGCCACCAGAAATTCAAAACCAAAAGGTGCTTTGCTTATGACAAGATTCAAATTAGATTTAGGACAAGATTCGTAATGAAGTGAACCGACAGAGAACCAAGATAACCGACATAGCTCTATGGATAAGCAAGCTAAAGTGGTATTGAGCTGGACACATTTCCCGAATAACCGTTTGGGTAGACGCGGCGAGCTCTCGAGTTGAGACCACGTTTAGGCAAACGTAGCGTAGGACTCCCTGTGGCTAGGTGGAGTGACGACCTGCGAAATGGAGAGCTGTGGCTGGCAGAAAATGGAGAGCTGCAGAGCTGCTCAGTGGCGTGCATCAGGAAAGGCCTACGTTGAGCAGTGTACAATTATGGGCTGATGACGATGATGTGGTTCGATTTCATAGTAAAAGACAAAAAATATAGCCCCGACCAAAATGTATCATTACAAGTATTTGCTAGGTACGTTCAAGCATAAATATGAACTAACGTCAAACAGAGCGAGTGTATTTATACTGCAAATATGAAATATCAACCGACTATCAGGCATTATTTCGTTTATTATTTTCATGACGACAGATTTTCCTCGTGTTATTAGCAAGATTACCGGACGTATATGTATTCGTAATAATGTATTGTTAAGGGCTGCGATGTTGAAGCAGACATATATTATTGTCTTCCACATTTATCACATTTATTATACATGACATTATAATAAATAGGTACTGCTCGTTACTGAACGAACATTGCCGCTTTCATTATTGAGAACTCGAAAGTAACTTTGAAATGTCCGTGTGTCACAGACTCACAGACCACTTGAACCATAATCCACGTGGACTACGGAAAGAAAAAAATGCCCCTGGTACAACCAGGTGAACTTTGAAGGTGGACCACGGGCAGGGCGCGGTTCTGTGGTGTATGTCATACACCACCACACCAGTATATAGTGCATTGTCTATATACGCATATCATATAGACGTGTTGTTATCATGTACAGTTTAAATTAAATTGTGTTTCTCATTTTTGATGATCTTCATTATCTCTTTTACATATTTCTGAATTAATATAAATTTTACACATCCCGTTGATATTGTATAATGTCACTAAATAAGGTATTCGTATACTCTTTGAAGGTGTGGAGCAAACACTTCTTCGCGATATTTATTGGGAAAGGCGTATCCAGCATTGAATACAGGCTGACGTAATTAGCATTTTTTAAATTACTGTTTCTGCTGCGGCAGTGTCAGCAACTTCGCCAATGTCAAGTTTATAGATTTAGCAAATCACATCACAGTCAATTATCAAAGTCACGAACCAGTAAAATTGTGTACTCTCTTATGGTCTTGTGGTGGACGTTTTACTGAATCTTCCTTGGTATTTTTGAAGACAGCACAAAGTGCCACGTTTTTTGAATTTGTATTTTTTTTTTCCACACTCGTGCACGTTAACAAACACCGAATGGATAATATTGGTGGAATATTATCCATTCGGTGTTTGTTTTTACATTAATACTCGCAAAAACAAAAATTTTGGAAAAAAATAATTAACAACAGCTTGAATCCCTTAAAAAAACTCCGATGAACAAATTCATTGGTAGGTACCGCCTTTTTATCCGACTACAGCAAAGCAAGAGAAGGAATGATTTGTCATATTGCTAGAATCTAGCAAGGGCCTCCGTGAGGGATGGATAAAGATTTATATACTTACCTAAAATACTTTCACAGCTGTACCTACTTATTTCTGTAGCTAACTTCTACTTCCTCTTACGAAGTTACTTTTGAGAGATCATTTGCTATGTTTTTTTGTGTTGTTCCTGTTTAGTCCATAACTAAGTAAATAATTAATGGTTGAAACGTCTAGTAAAAACAAAAATGAACAACATTGAAGGCAACTAACACTATTATGTTAACAAAAAACTATAATAGGTATCCCCACTAATATATAAAAGTGAAACGTTGTCTGCTTGTTTGATTATTGGTTTGATTGTTTTTATCCTGAAAATTTGTACACGCGGGCAATGCCGCCAAGCGCAGCTACTATTATATAAAATTATATGCACTGA
The DNA here is from genome assembly GCA_946251855.1 of Alsophila aescularia. Taxonomy (NCBI): domain Eukaryota; kingdom Metazoa; phylum Arthropoda; class Insecta; order Lepidoptera; family Geometridae; genus Alsophila; species Alsophila aescularia. The sequence goes on from OX276375.1 coordinate 52,641,330, forward strand.
CCTTCAAAACAGTACCACACTTTTAAAATTAATATAGTTTTTATTTAATTGCTTGGCTCTTACTCATTGTATTGAGATACCAAGTAGACCAGTTTGTAAGTCAAAACCTACGCTATCCAACAGTCAAAATCGCATCGCTATCGGTCCAGTAGTTTTAACGTGATGCGCGAACAGACGGACATTAAGGGCCGTATTAATAAACCAACCTCAACTCTGAGAGCGCTATTGAGAGCGATCTCAAGATGCTAATCTAATTAATAAACATATCTTAAGCTGTTGATTGAGATGCCGTAATCAGCTGAGTTAGTGTTTAATAATAAATTAATCTCGACTCTCAAGAGCGCACTTGCGATGTGCTTTGAGATGCAGAATGTTGAGTGCGGTCGATCCGTGACTTGAGAGCGTGATTGCCTGTTGCTAGAATCAAGGATTTCGAAAATATTATGTCAGAATTTGATAATTATAATTATATTAACCATCATTATAAGAATATTTTTATATTACTCTGGAAATAAACAAATTTATTTGGCATGATTGCGAAAAGATCCGAAGATTTGGTAGATATCAGAACCTGGCGAGGACTCGCTGAAGTATAAAAAGATCCGAAATCGTAACCAAAGGATAAGCGCTGAAAATACTGCATTAGCCATGCAGTATTTCCAGCGCGTCAACGATTTTTTATTTTCATAAATTATAGTTATTTGTTGATGAATTGCGTTAAGTTCTTTAATAGATAGTGTAACTTTGAAAATATAGACAAAAATTATGGCTTACATCCTTTCTACAAAAAAAAACTAAAGTAAGGTTATGATAATTATGTAGAAAATAAACATTACGTTTAATATAATCGCATTTAATTTAATTCAACTACATCGATATAATAAATTTTAACCTTACGCTAGATCTTATTAGAGCAAAAAACCGAACTGTCACTAAAGAAAATAAATCGTTCATTCGTAGTTCATTCAATCTTGCCCCCCCCCCCCCCTAATAGCTAAGAACCATCTCGATCACATTAGTTTTCAATCATAAAATCCACATCAAAATTGGTCCATTCGTTTAGAAGCTACGATTCTCACCTCCCTTCCCTCCTTCCCCCTATTATAGCTATGACATATCTCGTTTACCCCAGCTTTCAAACATAAAAACCGCAGCTAAATCAGTCCATTCGTGTGGAAGCTACGATTCTCACCCCCCTTTCTCACCTCACCCCTCTCCCCCACCCCCCATATATCTAAGAACCATCTCAATCACATCAGCTTTCAAATAGAAAAAAACGTATCAAAATTGATACATTCGTTTGGGAGCTACGATGCCACAGACTGACACGCACACACGCACACACACACCCACACACACACACACACACACACACACACACACGCACGCACGCACGCACGCACGCACGCACGCACGCACGCACGCACGCACGCACGCACGCACGCACACACACACACACACCTTAAACTTATAACATCCGTCTCTTTGTTCGGGGGTTAATAATCAGTCGAGATAACGCGGTATACGCAACGCGCGCGTGCGACACGACCGCTCTGCTCGAAGTCCCACCCAATCTCCGCTCTCTTCGTACCACCCGAACTCAGGCAAGCTTGCAACTATCGTTTGTTAACGCTCGAAGTTCCTTCCGACATGCAAATATTTCAGGATCGAAAATTTAATTTAATTTGCTTAGAAGCGAAATAGCACGCTTAGAAATCCTCTGTAATTGAATTTATCTGATTTAGTTTGAGTTCCCCTGGCCATGAAATGCTGCGTCACGAATATTTCACATATCGCTTTGTGTGACTGGTTTTCCCGAATTAATAAAGATGGAATCACAGATTACGACTGTCATCGCCACAGAACAGCACATTTTTAATGTAAACGCTTTAGAAAAAAAATACGTTTTTTTTTTGTTTTTTATACCTGCAGTTTTTTTTAAATAAAAATAGCTTTTCCAAAGACATAAGCGTTTACAAAATAATTATACACTGGCCTTCAAAACTTAGTACCACGCTTTTAATGTCTTTCTGTGCACGCATCAGTTAAAAGTACTGGACCGATTACGATGCGATTTTCACTATTGGATAGCGTAGGTTTTGGCTACAAACTGGTGTACTTAGTATCTCAATCCGATGAGTAGGAGCCAAGAAATGTAATAAGAAACTATCTATTTAGATTTTAAAAGTACTAAGTTTTAAATAAAACTACTAGGTCGATTGCGATGCGATTTTCACTGCTGGATAGCTCAGGTTTTGACATACAAGTTAGTGTACTTGGTATCTGAATGCGATGAGTAGGAGCCAAGCAATTAAATACAAAATCTATTAATTTTAAGTGTGGTACTAAGTTTTGAATGCCAGTTTAGTTAGTATACTCGAAATAAAATCTTAGAAAGATTTACTATTACAACAATAGGAACAAATTCTTACCAACACTTAGACACCTCACCAATAGCCGGTTCCTATATCCTAAAACGAACCGTTTTCACTTACTGTCCGTCAGCTTTTGACACAAGCGCCATACAAAAAACGTCAAAAAGTAACAAGACGTTGGAAAAACGACTCGTTTTTACAGCACAATACCTACCGATGCGCACGACTTTTAGCAATCAATACAAGTTTTTCGCTAGTCATATAGTACAAAACTACTTATAAACAACTGTAACATTTTCCAATGGAGTTAGTTGGTGGAAAGGGACGGCAAGGGTTGCGAACCGAACGCTTGACTCCATACATTCTCTAGAACAATAGAAAAGGCATTTTCATTAGTTCAAAGCTTAAAATATGTCCTTGATCGAAGAAAGAGCGCGCAAGTCTTATCTTATTTGGCGTTTTCGGGACCAACACTTAGGTATATCCTATACTGGACATACTTAAGTATCAATTCGCGGACTTGAACAACCCTTTTTGTTAACGTTTTGTTAAATTCGGGGTACTCGATGGTACTGAATTGAATTGTTACACAATCACATGTAAACAATGCTTCTACTTTTTTGCTTGTCGTACGAGGTAGTGCCGACCTCTGATGTCAGAGTTTTTGCTTGTCGTACGAGGTAGTGCCGACTTCTGATGTCAGAGTTTTTGAGGCCGCCCGAGGGCGAGGCAGTGCAGGGCGTTACTATGATTAGATGACGAGGTATTTTTGATTTCTCCTGCACGTTTAATAGCCGTAATAACTGTAAAGGACGTCACAGACGACTAAGATACGATAATATTTGATGTTACGATATCTGCATATAAAATATTATAGCATCTTAGGGAATCACACACGGTTAAGATACGATAATATATTGAAATTATTCATTCGCTCGCTGGCCGCCCTAGGTGCCACACGTATTTCTTCACCGCTTTCTATATACAGGATGATCAAATATGAGTAATACAGTTTCACTATTAGATTTATTAGATAGCTCATCAGACGACGATTCTGATTTCGAATTAGATATGCAAATTGCATTAGCGCACTGTAAAAGGCGATCAATTTGGATAGAAAATCACATTAAATTTAGAAAAAAGCCGCGGTGAATTTAATCTTTACACAGATCTTTCTACAAAAAAAAAAAAAACTTATTTTAAGAAGTCGAAGGAAAGTTTTCTCGAAATTCATAATGTATACTTATGTTCCTGGAATAACACATAGGTAACTTTTAACCTAGAGAAAAGCCACGGGCACAGCCAATTAAACCAATAACAAGCACTAATTCAGAATGTATATAACCCCCGACTTCCCACCCCCCATTATAGCTATGAATCATCTTGTTTACCCCAGCTTTCAAACATAAAAAAACTAAAGCTAAATCAGTCCATTTGTTGGGAAGCTACAATTTTCACCCCCCTTTTCTTTCTCACCTCCCCCTCCCTCTCCCCATATGTCTAAGAAACATCTCGATAATATCAGCTTTCGAACAGAAAAAAACGCATCAAAATCGATCCATTCGTTTGGGAGCTACGATGCCACACAAACACAAACACGCACACATACAC